>JASPKZ010009355.1:2192500-2742500 GCA_030220185.1 Diploptera punctata | reverse complement strand
ACAACAGTAAACTACATGGTCTTTACAGGAAGCCAGATATAATGAGAACAGTTAAGTCTGGTAGATTGCGATGGGCAGGACATGTGGCACGAATGGGGGAATGAATTACGTGCATGGAAGCTTCTTGTAGGAAAACCAGAGGGAAAACGCCCAGTTGGTAGTCCACGAGTCAGGTGGGAGAATAACATCTATGATTTGAGAAAAGTAGATTATTCAGGGAGCCACTGGAAAACATTACCTCAGGATAGTAATGTATGGAGAGCTTATGTCCGCGCGGCCATGAACCTACTGATTCGTTAGTGCCAGTGAGTTAGTTGTCCCTCATTGTTTCATAAATTACTGTAAAACGTATTTGGAAAAAAAAAAAAAAACTTACCTCCTACTCATGACGATCAACTCATGCGTCCACCTGAAAAAAAAAAATACACGCGCTGAAACACCCAATCAGAATAAGACATTTAGGGACACTCAGAGAAAATGGGCAAAATGGGATAGTTGATGCACCAAGACAGTTGATTTTAAAACATATACCAACGAGTTGTAAAAACAATAAACAGCTCCTAAAAACACGTCTTTTCATCTCACTTAATGTAAACCAACAACAAAAGTGTTTAAACAGTCTTCAATTATAACCAGATATAAAAAACAATCCTTTGTTATATCCCGTTTAAACGTATTGGCCAAACTGTATTCATCTATCAATAATTTCATCTACAATATTATTTCCTTGTCTTAAAAACAGTTTCCGTTTGTAAAACAAACTCACACGCACACACACAAACAAGTGTTTAAATATACATTTATATAATTATAGCAACACAATTTGAAAATTCTACGCGAGCCAATGATCTTCGTAAATACCATCGATCGCAGAGGCTACGCGTCATATATGTTCGATGTTTCACTGAAAACCTATGAAAAATTAGCCTCAAATTGGCGAAACAATAATTTCTCTTGGCAGTTATTTATATGTTCCGGACCGCAGTGAAAACAAAATCATGTAAAACTGTAAATTATTATTGTACAGTATAGTAGTTACATATGCTAGTGAAACTTGGGTCCTAAAAGAAACAATAAAACATTTTTTTAATTTTTGAAAGGACATTTTTTAGAATATTTGGACCAAATAGACAGGGGTGTAAAAAGACCACAGTCCATATGGACTATTTTGTTTTTTTTTAATAAAACTCAAAAAACCGTTTTTTTTTGTTTTTATTTATCCTCCTCAGCCCATTACATCTCTTCGCTGGTAAATGAAATTTCAAATAAGACAGTCCTTGGATATGTTGAAGTTAATAAGTTTTTTTCGTAACCACCATGGATGGTTGAAAGAAAAAGAGGGTTTAATGCCACAGATCCCAAATGCTACACTCTGGAATTCCCAGCTTTACTGTTCAAACAAGTTTGTTAAAAATTATCCTAAATATGCAGAAATACACCAAGAGAAACACTCTGAAATTCCCGAAAATATTACCCGAATTTCGTAAAATGTACTTATTTACAAAAACGTTTTGCATATGCAGAAACAGCATTTATTAGAAAAATATTTGATCATATGCATGCTGAAAAAGCTAATATTTCTGATTCTGTGGAACTTTGGATAGACTTAAGAGAATGTGCTGGTCTTCAAATGCATAAAGACAGTATTCAACGTAGGATGAGTGAAGCTGTTTTGCCAATACACTATCTTGCAAATGTGATGAATCCTAAATATGTAGGAAGACGCTTATCTTCTGATCAAGAAAATCAGGCTGAGTCTTGGTTTGACAAGCAAACACCCTGAATGGCGTGTACCATTTTTATCCTTTAAAATTAAAGATAAACAAATATATCCACCATCACTGTTTGTGGATAACGTAATAAAGAGGTTTAGTTCTGCCCAGTGGTGGAGTATTTTAGAGAAACGTTCTACAAATGAGAACATTAAAGCTTTCTGTAACTTTTTGAATGGACGGACTAGTTGTCCAGCTCATTCAGCATCAATAGAGCGAGTGTTTTCAACCTTTGGATTAATATGGTCGAAAATGTGTTACAGGTAACGTTAAAACATTTTAGTAAAAGTGTACAGATATTTTAATTATAAGTACGAATTAAAAGAATATGATGTTGAAGAGTGTGATTCTGGTTTATAAATTTAAGTATTTGTTACTACTTTTAATAACAGTTGTATATTGTGAATTAAATATACTGGTCGAAAGAATAATTTATCTTTATTATTTGGTTAGACTATTTAGTTCTTTTTTTAGTATCTTGGCTAATAATTATTTTTTACGAATAGTGTTAAAAATAAAGAAGTTCGGAAGTGAATGTTTTGGGTAGTTGTGTGGGTTTTTTTAAGATGGCTTTTTTTAAAAAACCGCTCGGGTTTTTTTTTTTTGGGTGGGTGGGTGGGTGGGTGGGTGGGTGGGTAGTAAACCCTGCAAATAGGGGAATTAATAACTGTTGGAGAATCAAAACAAATAACGAACTAAAAAAATTAATAAAAAATCAGAATACAGTAAACCATATAAGATATCTCAGAATTAGTTGGCTTGGACATTTAATAAGAATGGATGATCAGAGACTGGTCAAGAAGCTCTATAAATGGAAACCTATAGGAGGCAGATCAGTTGGAAGACCGAAGATTAAATGGGAAGATGACACAATGAACGATCTAAAGAAAATTAAAGTGACTAACTTGAATATGGCAACAGACAGATTGGCATGGAGGAGGATTGTTGAGAAGGCCAAGACTTTCACCTTTGAAGTTGTGGCGCCTTAGAATGATGTATAATTAGACATAACTTTAAGTAATTTCTACTCGATTGTTCATCTGTTATTTTAAAAACAATATTAAATCAATGTATCTTATAGGATAGATTGTCAACTTAAGTTTTAAACATGGTGAATAGCTGTAATAAATGTTGTGTGTTCTTATATATTTTTTTAAGGAATTCCTTGAATATATTTTTAATCTTCAGATTTGGAACCCAGAATTTAAAGTCCCTACTGAAGGACTTGCCACTTCGACTTTGCCTTTTTAAAAATCCACTGATCCCGACCTGGTTTTAACCCACAACCCTAGGGACCAGAGGCGAGAAGCATAACCAATACACCACCGTGGGTGACAGTAGAAAAAAATAGTACCAATAGTGGGAATTTATTGACATTTTTCGAAAACGAAAAGAAAATACGTGCATTTCATTTTACATTGCCCATGTCTCATCTGTACAATGAATGTACGTATCAGCCTTTCTTTGCAGGTTGCATATAAACAGGCTCACAGAGTTAAATATTAACACGGCACAGACACTTTCAAGGATAGTTGAAGGGGGCACTACTGTGTGCGTGCGTTCCGCTGTCTCTTATGATACAGAACTGTGTATAAGGAAAGAAAAATTAATATTTACACTGGGAGCCTAAATGGTATCACACTAATACATAGAGTTAGAGGTCCCGGGTTCAAATCCTAGCCCAGGCATTATTTTTTTCTTTTCGTGTATTATTTGGCTTCCATTACTAAATGTCAACATTTAATTATAACATCAAAATAAAAAGCGTTACTGCTATAAATTAAAATATTCACATTAAAAATGTTTTCCTTCTTGTAAAAGTTGTAAGATAGCACAGCGAGTGATCACCCGCTGCCTCTTTTGATAGAGAATTATATTTAAGGAAACATAAATTATTTTTTTTTACTGGGGGCCTGGATAGCGAAGACGGTATCGCACTGACGTAAAGAATTAGAGGTGTGTGTGTGTGTGTGTTTCACCTTTAAAATCGATAACTAATTGTAGGAATAACAATTATATTATTAACGATAAATTAATGATGATGAATTTAGAAACAATTGGCTAGCCCATATTCAGCGCATGGATCGTCACAGAATACCAAAACAAATTCTTCACTACATTCCTCGAGGCAGAAGATCTGTGGGCCGACCTTTTCGGAGATGGCGGGAGACCGTAAGGGGCCACTGGGCCTAATACTTGAAAGGCAGATGATGAAGATTAATGATGATAAGATATCATATGCGAAGGTACCTAACCAGGCCTTCATATCAAACCTGTTACTGATTTTTTCACAACGAAACTCTACATATGGTAAGAAAATTAAAGAAAAAGTAAATGAAACTTGGTACATACAATTTAATTATCAAAAGAAATATAAAGATAAAAATAGCAAAATTTGATCAAAAATTTGACTTCCTGAGGAATTCGCTTAGTTTACGCAGTTCCTGCACGTGAGACTTTAAATTTGTATATGTATTATGCACTGTTTATTTAAACACCTCATGCATACACGAAACTAGATCCACATAAAAAAGTAACAGCACACAAACTAAACAAATGGAAACTTTTAATGCAATACATTTTGTTTATTATTGATACCCTCAATATAAAAACACCTAAATACATGACATTTCGGCTCTGGAGAGCCAAGATCGATTGAACTGGTTGATGTTGGATCGGGTCATTTCATCGGACGTTAACACAACCAAGAGAAATTTCACCCAGGAAAATTAATCCATGAAAAATTCAGCCACATCCTCGCCCTCATCCAACAATTTCTCATATTTTTAGCGATAAAATCAACATATAGGCCTATATTTCTTTCAGGTAATTATTTACTACGCAACACTAAATTATTTTTTTTTAAATTTTTATTTTAATTTATGTAAATGGCATAGGACCTCCCCCCTAAATTTTAGTTTTCTTTAACATGAGTTTATTAAAACTTCAAATAGTTTCTCTCTCTTTTCACGAGTTTCAGTTCATCTCTTCTTGAGCAAAACATTTTGTATCGTAGATCTATAGCCTGTCTGTGGAATTTGTAGAGAAATTCACCAATTTTCTGAATAGACATATTTCTGGCTTGAAGCTCAAGAGCGAAATGAGTAATGTCAAATGATCTATTCTCCCTCCTGCACTTCTTTCCGCAACCTCATTTTTGCCCGCCTTTTGCTTAGATGGCTTATTTCCAAAAGCTTCTCTACAGATTTCACGGACAGACTATACATCTAGGAATATAACCCTAAACCCATAGTATGCATAATGAAACGGTTTAAATTTTAATTCTAGTTCCAAATCAATTCCTACTACTTTCTGATATCTTCCCTACAGTTTGGACAACACTATCTGTCTTAGATGCATCAACTCTCTGAGTTTCCCTAATTTGGTAAACAAACACCACCAGAGATCAATATATTCCTAATTACTGAAGTAACTTTAAATACTTCATTTTGTATTTATATTAGACTACAAATAAATTTTGAATAATTTGGATACTGAACAACACTGAAGTTAAAAAAAATAATGTACAAGAAATTATTACAACTAATACTAATATTTCATTGATCCCTGATGTATATTTGGGGAAAACAAAAAAGTGTAGTCCTATCAAATACTTACTTTCATTCAATTTAGGACCTTACCAAACCTCACTGCATCAAATCTAGCAGGGATTTTTTTTTTTTTTGTAATTTCGTCAACTTTTCCTTCCTCTTCTTTCACTTTCTGGCAGATAAAGAATATTTTATGTCTTCCATATTTACGCATGTTCACTATATTTAAAGAAGCTGTAAAATCTGATATATCGTATGGCGTCTGAAACGTGTTACATCCAGTTGGCTATATTTGCTAATTCTTCTGTAAAATATTTTTTTTACTTAAATTTATTTTCAGGCGTTCAACACATTAATTATAAACGTTTTAATATCTAAGATCATATGACGTCTGAAGTGTGTTGTTTCCATTTGGCTAAATGTGCCCATTCTTCTATGAAGGTCCAATTATTTTATTTTCGTAAACTTTTTTATTGCACTTTCATTTTTTTAGAGCTTCAATTGAAGCCGGATATTTAGGTCCAAATAAAATATTTAAACTTATTTTCTTAAATAATTTTAGTATTACTTAAATTTATAAAAATAATCTGGAACGATTTCTTGAGGATATAAAAATACTATAATGTTGATTTTCATAGAGATGGTTGCTTTCTGTAGATCGTTACAAATTTCTAAAATACTAGACTTTTCCGTAAAGCAGTTAGTATTTGAAATATTAACTGAATATTTAAAGTATAGTTATTTAATCTGATTGATTATTTATATTTTAAACAGTCTAATCATAATAGAAATATCATCATCATCTGTCACGAATTAGGCATTTGTAGACATGTTTCGGCCTCATCTAGCAGTCTTTTAAGAAGTCTTCCTGGTCGACGATGTCTTTTGGGCTTATATTGTATCTTTTTGGGATTCTTGAATTATTCATTCTTATTACATGGTCTAGCCAGTTTAGTTTACATGTTTTATATTTTAAATATTTAATTTTTTTAACCAATGAGAGTTGGTTTACTAGTCACATGACTGGAAGAAGGATGATTTTCCTGCAAGATGAAGGACTATCTCACTCGACGGACGCAAGAAATATTTTGTGGACGGTGTAAATACCGTTAATTTATCCTAACAAAAGGTAGAGACCGCAATGATTTTAATTGGACGAAATATTAAGACAGAGGTAATATATATTTTAATTATCAAAAACAAATACTGTAGTATGGTTGATCGGCTCCGGCATTTTGAACCAGCGTATCGGGTTCTGTTATGTATGCCCAAGCACAATACGATCTGCATCCTGCCGATTCAAATGTAGCTGAACTTAGACAATCGTTCCCGATCGAACAAATGAACGTGGTAATAAAATTCTAACCAAGTATAGAGTCTATCACTTAACTGGAAAATCACGATAAATGTTTAGAAGCCAGGACTTTCTGATTAAAATCGTTAACACTTCGTCTGAGCGAGACTCGCTCTAAATAATTCAAAATTATGAATTCTCTGCGTCTACATTATTCAAGATTTATCCCAATCACTTCACAATATACCGGAAGGTCGAGGGTTCTAGTCCCGGTGGGTCACAATTTTTAAACTGGCCCAAATCTTCTGGCGGCAATATGGCTCTGGAGTGGACTCAGCCTCTAAGTGAAATGAGAATCAGACGCTTATTCTGGGAATAAAGGCGGCCGTCACGAAGGACTGATAACCCTGCTGACAACAAGTGCCGATTTTTTAGACAAATTGGGAACCTCCTACTACCAGAACGGTCTTCTAAGGCCTGTAGTGGCATCACTACGTCACAACACTGCATGCAGCTAGAATACTGTTATTTCTTGCCGTTTCTCTCAGCGTATTTCATTTTAATGGCAGCAACTCTTAATTTTTCTTTCGCACAATTTTTATTTAAATTTCTCTGTTCATTTAATTTTCTCTTATTCTAATTTATATTTCATATTCTATTAAAATAATTGGATTTAATATTCATTTCTCTATTTCCATCGAGTTTATTTTGTTTCATTGTTGATCAGTAAACATTACGGTAAATGCACGTTCTTCACTTACAACAATCACTGCTACTAATAATGTTTCTTTCGCATTTTTATTAACTTCTTTTTATTTCTCTCTTCATTTCTTTTCTCTATTTCTACTTCATATTCTTTTAAAAATAATTAAATTTAATTGTTTCATTTCTCTTAATTTCCATCGAATATCTTTTGTTTCAATATTATTTCATATACATTATCGTTAATATAATATATTCTTCGCTTGAAAATTACTTTCGTGTTTCAGTCGCTTTGACTATTACAGTTATGACGTTTAATCAATACGTATCTAAACGCACTGAGCTAAATCCAATAACTTAAATATCACAGTGTCCTTTGACATCCACGTTGACATATTTACAATCATTTTGTCGTGGATTATTTCATTAATAGAGGTGATAGGACTTCACTTTTTAAAAAATATAACCCTCCTAACTTTATTTAATATATAGAAATCTGTACGGACTTATAAGACAAGTATACAGTACAGTGTACACTTTGTCTCTCCGCTAAATAAATCGTATGAATTTGGAATAAGCTATCATTTGGATATCAACACATTTACAGCTTAAATGAAACTTTTCACCTCACAATATTTACCTAAACTTACAAACTAAAAATTGCAGCAAGGAGTATTTTTTGTCTAACTGAATGATTTATTTATAAACAAAATTCACAAATCTGATCAAATTAAACAAGAGCAAAAATAAAAATATTTTTTCCACACCTTATAATGTTATTAAACAAAGTTTAATTGCCAATAACATTATAAATTACCTCTACATTCTTTGCTACAATTTGTACAAATATTCGATTTGTTTTAAAACAGTGCAAAACTCCATTTAAAAATATGTGATACCCAAAACAGAATTCATTCATCGCCCTCGAATTTAATAGAAATATGTCAATTTCTGTCGTACAGAGTCCTCTATATTGCATGTAATCTAACTAAACTTACATTTCTGGCTTCCTGTGTAATTATTTTTAATAAATCCACATGTTTATGTACCTCATTACCTTCTCTAACATTTCGAAAATTAGTGTTTTCATATACATTTTCCAAATTCAATCATATCAAAAGAAATAATGGATTCTAGAATTATCGTAGACAAATTATTATTGCATTTGCAAAAAAAAAACACAAAAAAAAATGGACAAATTACTCTTTCAGCCATCTGAAGAATCTATGTGTGGTTTCTGGCTGAACCAAAGTAACAATAATTGTGAAAAAATATTTTGAAATGGAGATAGAAATAAAATAATATTAACATGCAAAGATAGCTACGTATGAACTATGGTCTTCTCACGAATAAATAGTAGGAAGCTTTTGGCTTTTTTCTCCTCCTTTACACCTTCTTCTTGCGAGCAGGTACAGCGGGATTTGAAACTTTGGAAATACAAGATTAGAAGAAAATTTGCCTTTACCAGAAAAACACTTTCAACATTTGACAATCTACTATAACTGGATTCCACTCGTAGCTGTTGAACTCAAAAAAACTAAGTGAAAACAAATGAATCTAAACTTTAAGTTCCACATATTAACATTGCATGTATTTTAGAATAAAATTCTTAGGATTTTTTAAGGAAAGACAGACGTGTATATTTGAATGAAGAAACTACATAGCAATGGGCTACACGACCTTTATGGGGAAACCAGATGTAATAAGAAATGTTAAGTCTAGCAGACTGGGATGTGTAGGGCATGTACCACGAATGAGGAATGAAACAACTTGGATTTAAATGCCATCGGGCCTGACCAATCAGCTTAACGACCCCGAAAACTCTGGATTCGACATTAATATCGGTCGTTTGTGAACATCTATTTTTCACCCTTTCATCCCCTGGGGGCGGTAGAAGTCGAACTTTGGCTTATATGCCAAACAACTTTGCGATCCCAAAAATAGATGGATGAAATCGGGTCAACTCCGCCCAGAAAAATAATTTTCCGGGCTTTTTGTATACTTAAAGCAGAGCTACGAGTGGTAGACTTTTTATTTATTTATTTTTATTTTTATTTAGCCTGGTGGAGTTAAGGCCATGTGGCCTTCTCTTCCACTCACCAGAACAAGCATATGTTACATATGAATACAAAAAAAAATACAATAATAGTCATATAAAACAGGACAAACATATGTTACACTTTATATGTGTGAAGAAGTTTTCTCATGGAATTTCGGTCATGGAGCACCTGGAAGGAGGAATTACGTTAAAGCGCCAGGAGAGTTCTTAACCTAAACTTCATTTAAATTCCAGATCATGGGCAACCACATGAATAATTCCCTTTAAGGAAATATTCATATGGTCTGACCGGGAATCGAACCCGGATCTCATGAACTGTAGTCAGAATCGTTGAATACTAGCCCATGAAGCTGGTCATCTCCAGGAAATGTTCCTTACCTATGTATTATCATTGCAATAACTGGTTCAGATACAATCCAGACCTCACTTCCATGAACAATTATAGTCTTATAAACTCATATTTCAATCTCCAGAAAAGTTCAAATAAGAGTTTATAAGACATGTTCTTATTTATGGAAGCGAGGCCTGGACCAGTTATTGCAATTCTAATATCTGGGAAAGGAACATTTTACGGAAGATACATGGCCCCGAGGACGTGGCGAATTACAACAAATGCACAATTTCAACTATTGTACAAAGATTATTATAGGTTACTAATATCAAACTAAGAGGATTCGAATGTTCTACGAATGGACAAGATCAGAATCCCCCTAAAACTCTTTGATGATATACCTTGTGGCAGAAGGAAGGTCGGTAGACCCATACCAAGATGATTTGATGTTCAGACTGATCTTACAAAGACAGGCATAAAAATATAGTGACTGAAGGGTTTGAATCAGAATGCCATGAGGGAGGCTAGGGTAGACCAAAAGGGCTCTGATGTCAATAATAATGATGATGGGGTGATACCCAGCCAGCATAATGGGCGATTTGAATACCTACAATAAGTAACGGCTCAAGGTTGGAATATATGACATGCTGACCCTGTACTGGGTACAAGATCGTCCACCTCTGTGATTTACACATGTGGATGCAAGGCCAGCAGCCGGCCAAGCTCTTTCTAGGCCTATCACGGCTGCAGTTTATTATTATATTGTTGATTTATGTCGCGCTGAAATCTTAGAGCCAACATTATTGCCATTCTTTTCAATCACATCTCGGCTTGCCAACCTGATGTTCTAACCATAACTCATAGCTTTATCCGTAAAGTTATTTTTACCACTTTCTAAATTATTTTTATCTCCACTTCTAATTTAAGATTTAAATTTAATGATGTGAAACCTGATGGCGTCTTAAAATATAATTACAATCATGAAATACACATCACAATGTAGATTTATTAAAATAGGAAGTCATTAAAAATAAATATAACAATAAGATGGTAATGAATCACGGCCCACTTGATACCGTCACATTCACAAACAACGAATGTGGTAGTACATAGGTATAAGTGAGCCGTGCATTCATTTAATTCAACTACAATTAATTCACGCTACATATTAACTAAAAAGTAGTTTGTGGACAGTTCCTTCACTCTCAGATTTATTTCAAATTAATTTTTCCTCAAACCGAAAATCTGTCTCATGGTTTACCCATTTTTTATTCAAAATATAATCTATTTTAGAAACATTAGACATATAAAAGGCTTCTAAAAATTTAAAGTTTCTTTAATATTCTAAATATTTATTCAATATTATATTAAATTTTATGATAAACTTTTTAGAATTCTAAAATATGAGGTAAGACAAAATAACGAATGTTCGAATTAAAACATCGCGCGATCTAGTTATTGATACAATAATAGTTCCGATCATGAAATTTAAAGAACATCTAAATTTAAAAATTATTAATTACCTAATAATGTTCCAAGAATATGTGCAGACCTATCAGTTTTCTTTTTAGTTAATGTTTAAATACGTATGTATAAAATAAATACGTTTCATTTGCCATTACAATAATTTATCTTTCGGAGAGTACTGTATTAATTTTTAACTTCATATTACATTCTTTCCCTTCTAATAATTGTATTATTTTTTTTATAAACATGGTACTTAATTCTACACAAAACTAAAATATTGAAGTAAATTTATGGCAATTTTTTTTAAGTTTATTAAATCAAAATCCATTTTTTTTTGGCAGACCCTATTTGGTAAAAATAATATCAATTTTTCATATCTAACTAGAAACTTTATGAGTGATGAGAGTGAAAAAGCTGTAAATGGGGTGGATCCATATCGGTACCAAGTGCACGTATTAAATATACTTAAAATATAAGCAACAGATTCAAATTTTCAACATAATATTAGTGTCAAAAAATTAAACACAATACATAGAACAGGCATTCCCTATCACAGACAGGCGAATATCAGTGAATTTTTATTTCAAAATAACAGCGACGATTGGAATAAACTTCATTTTTAACCGTTCTAGGGGAAATTGTTCATCTATGTTACACGACTAGCTTCAAATTGAATGTAAATTTTATAGATTATAAAAAATGTTCCGAGGCTATTTACGCCATTAAAAAGACTAATTTAAGCAACTAAATTTTTTCCAGGCATTATGGTTTACAATTTTCCTCGCTCAACATATTCAATTGACGCAAACCCTGAATCCAAATACTGGTGCACAAATACCAACACGTTTTATATTTAATTTCAGTAATCTAAGCTAAGAAAATTTTGTAAAATGATTGCATCAATGTCCATCCCGTGCCACTATCTACTAAATATGATACATTATCAACAATGCAAATAAAATAATTTTATTGCTAACTAAAAAGTATAGCTTGTTAAACTGAGGGCAAATATTGCACTATGGGACTCCTGCGAGACTAATGATAAGCTCCTACACCTAAGAATTTTCAAACCCGCTGGTTATTTAACATGTCACGCCTATTCGAAACACAACATCGCTTGTAAGTAACCTTCCGAAGAAAATTGGTTTCTAGAATTTTTATCAGCAGACATATTACGTTTATTTTGACAGAGATCGAACCTACGATTAACTTCACAGATCCAAGAACTTTAAATAACTGCACGATATTATTTAATTTAACGACGCTCTTTAAAAGCTAACATTAGCGTTGCAATTGAAATTTGGAAGTGAAAGTACCGATACATTTTGTTCACAAGTTTTTTTTTCAGGTTTTAAGTTTTTAGTGCCATAAATCTACAACAGGGGCCCTTTGTATTTGGTTACCATCCGAAACAATTAATTTTCAGAACTTTTAGGCCACAAATATTCATTGACTGCTGCCGCGTTTCAACAGAAGAACACACGATGTTCACTTGTCACCAGGACCGATTAAATTAATAAAGATTTCTCATATTAAAAATTACAAAAATATTTTATATGTAATTGTTATCTACTTAATATAAATTATAGGTTTATTACGAGATATTATATTTCCGTGATTCTACCAGTAAATTAATAAATGCACTTAATATACGATTGGACCCTTTTGTTCATGTACTCACCTATTTTTATTTTGCAGTAGTCTTCACTCTTCGCCATCGTTGTAAAATTTACTCGTTCCACTCTCTTTTTCGATAATATTAAAATGCGTCTTCAAAATATAACTCCACGAATGATAAATTGTTTATATTATCCCATTGTTTACATCACAACCGTAGCAAAAACTGATTAAAAAAGCAAATGTCTACGTACGTAGTCTATTCTGTAAATTATATAGGGCCTTATACAAATGTCAAACCGTGGTAAGTATCCCGGTCCATCTTCTGTTTTCGTAGAAAATCCGATTGTTACACATCAGGCGATTGTTCGGTTTCTTTCCGATATGAAATTGTCAACGAATGGGTCAAATATTTTATAGAACAATTTAATGTAGTGTCTCGTTTAAATTAATGTCACAGCCAATTTCCCCCCCCCCTTCGTCAATAAATACTAATTTTAATGTTTTGATATAACCACTATTTGATAACTTTAAGAAATTCAACAATTAAAATAATTGAAAGATAGCCACGCCTCATTTATACGTCATCTCACGTAGCGTTCTTTTTTTTTTGAAGTCCAACGTCCACTATCACGTATCTTCAGTTTCATTTAGTTTTATCTTAACATTTATTATAATCAATTTTTATTATATGAGACACGCACGAACTTTTGGGAAGTCACACAGCTCACCGAATTCACTTCATTAAGATCGATTTCACTTCGCACGCTTATTTTCGTAGACTATAACTTTACCGAAATCTGAATTTAATCGCCAAGCGCCTGTCTCTACTACTACTTCCTCCGACGAGCTCCATAATCAGACTGATGTAAATGACACAATGGCATTAATCACTTTGAAGTGAATAATTTTTATTCAAAACAGGAACTAACTCTGAGTACTTTCTTTAAACTAATAAAGATTATAAGTGACGTCATAATGAAACGTTCAGTTAAGAGTATTCACAAATTATAGCTTTCCTTCTGCTACTAAACTTTTTATATAATCAGGAAATTACAAAAATATCACTTAAAATTATATTAAATTATACTTTTGTATAATGGAACGTTCAATTTTGTATCGTAAAATTGTTATTTTCTTTCGACCAACTTGAGTTATTGAACACGATATATATGACGTCATTAAATATTACATTATACGTATTTCGACCAAATTTGCGGTTGTAAAGTAAACAAACTAGATGTATCACTGCATTTCCATTGGTCGAATAAGGGTTTTACCTCAAACGTGTAAGAAAATGTAGACAGCCCTCTAATACTCGAAATAAAAATTATATATACCTGTCCACCGCTCTTGTCTCGAGGTAGCGTACTGACTTGTCACGCAGCGGGCCCGGGTTCGATCCCCGCTCGGGACAGTTTTTCTGGGTGAGGTTTTTATCGGGGTTTTTCCTCACCTGTAAGACAAATGTCAGGAAAACTTTGAGGTTCAAACGATCCCCGAAATCATATGGCCATCGCAATCATCATCATTCATATTCATCTTATAATCATCATCCTTCATCGGCGTAGAAAGCAACGGGAATGCTATGATTGCAGTGAAAGACCTGCCTTCGGGCAGAATTACTATGGATGGATATATATATATATATATATATATATATATATATATATAACCTTTTTTTTACATTTGGCAATAAAGGTTCAAATCCCGACTCGGGCATTTTTTTCTTGGACTTTTACTTAAGGGAGGATATGAGATTACGAGTATTTGAGAATAAAGTTCTTAGAAAAATTTTGGACCAAAGAGAGATGAACAAACAGGTGAATGGAGAAGACTACATAACACTGAGCTACATGGTTTTTATAGGAAGTAAGATATAATAAGAACAGTTAAGTGTCGTAAACTGCGATGTGCAGGACATGTGGCACAAATGGGAAATGAAAGTCCTGCATGGAAGCTTCTTGTAGGAAAAACCAGAGAGAAAACGCCCAGTTGATAAACTTAGAATGAGGTGGGAGAATAACATTAACCATGATTTGAGGGAAGTAGATTATACAGGTGAATTGAAAACATTAGCTCAGGATAGGGATATATGGATGACTTTTGTCCGCGCAATCATGAATGTACGGGTTCGATAGAGCCAGTGAGTTGGTTATATATATTTTTCCCTCTAGAGGCTATATTTTTCGGAACAAAACTCGGCATATAGCAACCAATAAAAAAAAGTAAGGTCGAGTTCGTTATCCAGGAAATTCGGACCATTGGCACTGGGGGGTTCACCTGACGCCAAAATTAAAATAAAATATTTCTAGCGGCCGCAATTTTAGAATTTTCGGAACGAAACCATGATATATGCCATATAATTTAAACGAGAAAGATATTCTCTAAAACTCAGAGAAATCCGACCGCTATGAGTAGTGCTTTATCTGAAAACTTTAATTTAAAAATAGTGTTTACTCACAACTTAACTAGATACATAGTCTACGATTTAATTAACTATATATATATATATATATATATAAAAACAGTAATTCTGCCCGAGGGCAGGTCTTTTACTAGGGAATTGTAGGTGTGGTAGCTTCCCTTTGCTTTCTACACCGGTGAAGGATGATGATGATGATGATGATAAGGATGATGATGACCATATGATAGCGGGGACCGTTTGGGCCTGAAAGTTTTCCTGACATTTGTCTTACAGGCGAGGAAAAACCCCGATAAAAACCTCACCCAGAAAAACTGTCCCGACCGGGGATCGAACCCGGGCCCGCTGCGTGACAAGGCAGCACGCTACCTCGAGACCACAGCGGTGGACATATATATATATATATATATATATATATATATATATATAGTGAATTCATTTTAAGAGGAAACCTCACATCATTCATATTTCGTAAACTAGCAAAATCTCATCACAAATTCGTTTTCCTGAGAAATGCGCAATTCCTGTATGATGGACTTTATTCAATTTAGATTGAAATGTATCGTCTAATGTTTGTATGAAGAAAGCTGATAATTCCAACTTTCCGAAAAACCAGTATCCTACATATTGCATTGCAGTGCTACCAACACCCAATGAGAAAAAGTGGCTAACACTGACTTCTAAAAATGGCTAAAATGCTAGTTTTATCTGTGGAGGAAGATGTATTTTAAAATTTAGAAAACAGACTTACCAATATGTACCTCTCAAGTAAACAGACTTACCAATATGTACCTCTCAAGTAAACAGACTTACCAATATGTACCTCTGAAGTAAAATTTTGTCAATAATTTTTTATTTTAATTGGATTTTCTGCAATTATAACACAGTGACTAAATTATATGAAGTATATTTTAAAAAAGTTCTTACATCGAATGATTGTGTAGGGGCCTAATTCTGAATTTTAAAAAATGAAAGCCTTTAGCTTTGGACTGACACGAAGCTATTAACCCCGCTCAGTGTGAACAGGGGGCTTGGCCTGTAACTGTTTACAACTGAGTAACACCTGACAGGCGCGTTCTCGTCGCGGGGGTAAACACTAATACATTAGTTCTATCAGGAACCCAGTCTCTCGGGGTATATCGAAAGCCCCTGCCCAGGGATACGGCAAGAACAACAAGATGGAACAAGCTTTCAAACGTAGCAATTGGCGTAAGAGGCAACTCTTTCCTTATGACGAAATATAAGGACCCATCTCCGGGGTAACAAGTAGAAAGCCCTCAACGGTTTAAGAAGTGCGGAAGAGGTAACCCTCCCACTAGGGCTGATATAATGGGAGGTTATGACGATGAACCTTAAGAAGGCAGCCCTTTCAATCGTCTTACCCTGAGATGTGCCAGTAAAACCTTCAGGGGATAATTTGCATTACTAAATGTTTACATGAAAGCAACCGGACTGATCATATGAGGGCAACTGAAGCATGAAATAGGACTAAAGATTTAGGTATATCTGAAATAATGAAAATTAGCCCTTGGAATGTAAAAGGCAAAGAACCAGAACTAGAAAATGAATTAAGCAAGATGAATATAGATGTAGCAGTTATTACCGAAACTAAGAAGAAATTAAAAGGATCAATAGAACTGAGAAATCACTTATTAATTTATCACGGAGTACTCATACTTACTCACTGGCACTATCGAACCCGTAGGTTCATGGCCGCGCGGACATAAGCTCTCCATGCATCCCTATCCTGAGCTAATGCTTTCCAATAATTTCCTGTATAATCTACTTCACTCAAATCATAGTTAATATTATTCTCCCACCTCATTCTTGGTCTACCAACTGGGCGTTTTCCCTCTGGCTTTCCTACAAGAAGTTTCCATGCAAGTCTTTCATTCCCCATACGTGCAACATGTCCTGCCCATCGCAGTGTACGAGACTTAACTGTTCTTATTATATCTGGCTTCCTATAAAGACCATGTAGTTAATTGTTATGTAGTCTTCTCCATTCACCTGTCTGTTCTCTCTCTTTGGTCCAAACATTTTCCTAAGTACTTTATTCTCAAATAATTTATCACGGAGTGATAAAAATATATGTGCCTCGGTTGGAATAGCAATAATGATAAAAAATGAAAAGAATACATAATTATGAATTATAAATGAAAGAATGATAAAATTAAGACTTGCGTATTCAAAGAGGATATATTACAATTATAGGAAAATATACCCAAGATCCAGCTGTTCCCAACTTTTTTCGACTCGCGAACCCCTTCCACAACGATCTGACTTGGGTGAACCAATCACTTTTAAATATACATACAGTAGAACATATATAACATTTAATTCCAAGCAAAAGATTTGATAATCTTAAATTAACTGAACCTTTAACGGTTAAAACCTACTCAGGGATTTGCGGTAAATATTAATTTATTGTTGAAATGATGTGATAAATTTCCGATATTACACATATGTATCAAGGGGCATTACAGGGTTATTATTTAGAGCCCCACCTAATAATAATTATTATCATTACTATTATTAAAATTATTATTACTACAATATTATGGTAATGTCGCAGAAATTAAGAAAAAATTAATGGGCCTAACCTCGAAACCCGCTATTACAGAAAAGTTTTGGTGAACCCCTTGGAGGTTCGCGAACCATAGGTTGGGAAACAATGGCCTAGATGAAGGGCAGAATAGAGATGAAATAATATTTTTTATGAAGAACTTCAAAAAGTTACAAATAGAACAAATCAAAATAGAGATTAACTTCTTTTAACTGGAAATTTCAATGCACGTATAGGAAATAAGCCAATACCATTAACCAAGGGTAAACATGGTGAAATAACTATAAATAATAATGGAAAACTTTTAATAGACTTTGTCACCTATAATAGCTTCAAAGTAACGAATGCCTTTATATTAAGTCTATTGGTGTCCATAATCAATATTCCACTAAGATATCATAAAACACAAAGAAAGAGAAATTTTTCTGAGAAATACTTTGAAGTACATCTATTACATGAGCTCAGTATTAGAAACTTATATCAAACTCGAATGAATACTTACCTCCCACAGTATGCAGTAAGCACCAGCATTAGTCAGGAATCGGAATTTAAAGATATTTTACTTTTAAAAAATTTACAATATATAGAACATTAAAAAAAATTAAATTCCAAAAATTACACTTAAAAAGTTAAAACAAATTTTCAAAAATAATAAAAGTTAAAAGAATAAATCAACTAAAATTTAAAAACTAAAAAACAAGTTTTCAAAAATAAAAATAATATTCTTAATAAAAAAGGCAAATAAAAAAAAATAAAGTTTTTAAATAAATAATAAAATTTAAAAAAATACAAAAAAAAAATAAAAAAATACTAAAGAAAAAATTAAAAACTTTAAAAATTAAAACAAAATTTAAAAATAAAAAGAAACAAATTTTAAAAAATTTCAAAAAAATTAATAGACTTTAAAATTATATATGGAAATTATAAAAAATATAAAAAAATATGTATATTAAAAAAAGTATATATTTTCCAAAAAAATATATAAATTTCCAAAAGAAATAGAAAAATTAAAAAAAAATATATATATATATATATATATATTAGCTGGCCCGGCGAACGTCGTATCGCCTTTAAATATCTTTACGTTAATTTTTCCGATGTTTTAATAGTCATCTGCTATTCGGGGCGGAAACAAATCCAACAAATCAAAGATCATAAAAATAGGTCCAGCTGTTCATGAGTTATAAATAGTGTAACTAATCCGACTTTGTTTTACATATATATATATATATATATATATATATAAGTCCCGGCTACGCGTTGCTGTGGCTAAGGTATACGTTAAATTATGTTGTAGTAAACTAAGTGCGAAATGTATATCAGAAAGTTTTTGTTTTACACAATTTTTTAGTTCTGGTACGTTAACTACACCCGGTATAAATATGGGTGGTGGTTTATGTGGAAGTGGTTTTGTTGATTGAGATGAATTTATGTTGTCTGCATTCTCAGTATCATCCATAAGTGTATCATAAGGATTATATACATTTATTGATGGAATATTTTGAGGAGGCTTGCTGATTTCATTATACTTTCATTTTTTTCTACGAACTTGTTGGCAGTTTGAATTCTCATCATCATCAAGAAGTCTCGGTATAGTAATATCATCTTGTGATATATTATAGTCACCTTGTTTTTCATTTAATTGAGGCATGGAGATTGTTTCTGTAATATTAGGCATATTATTATAACTAACAGACTTACTTACAGTTCTGTTATTCCGTTCCTTAGGACCTTCATATGTTTTTAAATTGACATTCTTCTTAAATGTAAGATTTATGTCACATAGGCCTGTACCAATTTGCGGAAATTCACCTGATATCTTATCATTCATGGTCTTTAGAAATGATTTGCCATATTGTTCAAACATGGTCTTTAGAAATGATTCGCCATATTGTTCAATGTCCCTTCTCGGTCCAGTTAAATTTAAATTAAGTTGCTGTCTTTCAGCCAGATTACTTAAAACTAACACTTACACACAAAATTAATATTATTATCAATAAATTGAAAATATAATAAACACTGAACTCACTTAAATTATGAAATAATCAATATTTGTAATTCAATTGAAATTCGCAGTTGCAACAAAAAGCACAGCCACCTGGTTAAATAATAAACCAATTACCTTACACCGTCATCTGTTAGAATCGTATGGAACTCACAGATAATTATAACTCTTTGTTAAATAATAAACAAATAATTTGCAGTAAAAAATAATGCGACTATAAATTTAGTTATAAACAACCGTAGGTCTCAAGTTGGATCAAACAGCACACAGTGTGCAAAATTTTATTAAAATCGGTTCAGTAGTTTAGGAGTCCATCGCGGACAAACAACTCTTTGTTAAATAATAAACAAATAATTTGCAATAAAAAATAATGCGACATAAATTTAGTTATAAACAACCGTAGGTCTCAAGTTGGATCAAACAGCACACAGTGTGCAAAATTTTATTAAAATTGGTTCAGTAGTTTAGGATTCCATCGCGAACATACAACGTGACACGTAATTGTTATATATTAAGATATATATATATAAATTTTCAAAAGGAATAAAAATATTTATAAAAATTGGAAATACAGTAGGAAGTAACATTATGAGGTTTTACTTAATAATAAGTTATGTCTGTTTAATTCTTACCTCATATCATTGTTTCTGTTAGACAAATGTTTCAAGGCATGTTAGCCTCATCTTCAGTAGTTATAGACTAGTTTTTCCCCAAGTTGTCAGCCCTGGATCTTCATTTCTGCTCTCTCTTTCTGTGCTCCAAAGAACTTATTAAGTTCTGCTCCCCGGGAATTTCAAAATTCATAATTCTCTCCTTGTTCTTCTGTATGTAGATTTTTTCTCATATGGTGAGTTTGTTTCTGTTTTCTAATAGTTTTAATAATTTTGTGTTTTTCTAACCAAACATGGGCAGCTACTGCAGAATTTTCTCCCTCTTTTTCTTTTTTACATTGCTTATGTGTTCTTTGATTTTCATCATCATCATCCTCCTATCATGTCCTCCTTTCGGAAAGTCGATTCCAAAAATGCCTCCAACCATCTCTATCGTTCCATTTTTCCTTCTTTTTAGTTCTTCCCAGTCGTATCGTCTTTCTTGTAAACTTTTCTTCACTTGGTTAATCCATCTTTCTCATGGTCTACCTCATGGTTGTTTTCCTTGTATCTTGAGATTTAACAGTCAGTGTGGTATTCTTTCCTTTTCTATTCTCTTTTAATGTCCAAACCATTTTAGTCTATTTTTTTTCTATGTCTCTTGTTAATTATTCTACAATTAATATCTCCATTTAATTCAATGTTTTATTATTCATTAAATACATCTCAATGATGGATAAATTATATTTGAAGAGAAAAATTATACACTCGAACCCAGGCATTTGCCTAGAGTGCGAAAGGTCCTGGGTTCGAGCCCCAGTCTAAGCCTGTGATTTTTCTCTTCAAATATAATTTCTCCATTTTATATCTCTCTAATTTAATTATTTGGTTATAATGGTTAAATTTCTCTTTGTTTTCCCTATGTATATCTTATCATATTCTGTACATTTTATTTGATATATTCCTGATTTTTTACTATCATCAATCTTTCCATTTTTGTATGCTTTTATTAGTTTGTTTTGGCTATAATAATTCTTTGGTGCTAATCTGAAATTAAATTTTTCAAAAATCGTTTGCAATTTATTGTGTGCCCATAGGTGAAATGTGAATTTCCTATATTTCACTTCCTTTTGTTTATCTATTTGAAGAGTATTTCATTCCTTGATTTTTGTTTTTTTGTATTTATCAATTTTTGTGTAATTTTCTCCTCAAAACCATTTTCTTTTGCCACTTCAATTATATGTTTTTCCTCCAAATCATAATTTTCTCTGTTCAGGTGTATATTCACCAATCAAACTATTAAAGACTGCCTTTTGTGTGAAATGTGGTTGAATCCAGTTCATTTAATGGAAGGAAGAAGAAAACTGCCAAGAAACAACATAACACAGGTAGACAAGAGATGATTGAGATAAGCTCCGAAACTGCAGTATAGAAGAAAAAGGATATGAGGTGAGGTAATAAAAACATTAATTTAATTATTTTATTTTTTTCCTCACTTCTATGTAATTTCAAATCTAAAAATGGTAATTATTTATTCTCTTCTGTTTCTAACATGAATTTGATTGTTTTCTTCTGAATATTCAGGACTTTTAAGGCATCTTCTATGTGTTTTTGTTAAACTATAGTGATAATATCATCCACGTTTCTGCACCAGAGTTTGAACATGTGAGGATGTGCTTTTGTAATTTTGCATTCAAAATCACTCATGAATAAATTTGCCAAAAAAAAGGGGGGGATAATGGGTTACCCATTGATAGTCCTGACTTTTGTATACACAGAAGTCTGTATACCTTTTGGAAAGAGGGGTGAGGAAGTTTGTGAAGCAGTCTAGTTTCTTTCATTAGAAATTCGGGATACACAGTGTGGACTGAATTTTTGCAGATTTGCAAATTTTGGAATATTTTGTCAAAATAAGATAATAAATTAAAGATTGGAAATGGAGTTGGGAAATATGGTATGCTGATCAGATTTTTGCATTAGAAATCCCAGACATGCTCCATAAACTAAATTTTGACTTTTAAACATTTTGAAACTTCTGAAATAAATTGCAAAACCAATTAGACAAAGTTTTGGAAAATGGGGTAGGAAAATTTGGGATGTAAGCAGGATTGTTTGCATTAGCTCTTGTGTAACTGAATCTTTTGATTAAAATGAGATACAGAATTGAGGTATAAAATCAAATTAAACTAAAAGGAGAAATTACAATGGTTCTATGTACCAATTTAAAACTTTTGAAGGACAAAGTAAAAATTTATCTACTTCTATTAATGCCAGTTTCTAAATATATATATTTTAAGGGCTGACGATATTTTCAACTTAAAAAAATTACACTGGTCGACAAGGTTTTCTTCACAAGAAATCTGATTAGTGAATCTAGTGCATTTTTTCATACTGACCCTGAATTCAGATATGTAGTCAGAATTTTTCCATCAGATACAGTTTTTTTGTGACAGCTACTTTTTTAAAATTGATTTTAGCATTTTCTTTGACTGTCATAGGAACCTTTACCTTATATGAAGAGTTGACTGTACCAGTATATGCAGATATGACCTTAACTCATAACTCTGATTCTGACCTAGCTCAAACTGAAAATGATTCAGATGGAAATAAAAATGATCTTACATAAAATATGCCCGAAAATTACTATCTACCACTTTCTAGGTAAGTCAGAATGAGTTAGATGGATTTATTAAAAATTTTAAAAAATGTAAACGAATATCACAGAAAATGGAAAAATACTTCTAAAATCTCATATTTTTATTCTTGTAAAAGAAAAAAAGTTCATTTTTGTCGAACAGCGTTATTGGCATTTGAATCTAGGACTGAATAAAGAATAATATTCCAAAATTAAAAAGAAGGAAAATATGGCACTTAGAAACTTTGCAATTTCCACTCTTTTAAATATATTTAAATTATCCGCTACTGTATTTGGTAATTTTTCTTAACTCAAGATGAATTACACAAAAAAGTATCCACCCATTCTATATTGGTAGGTATAAATAAAATACTTGCAATTTTTTTTTTACTCTTAAAGAATCACAGCTACATGTAACTAAAAATCAATATTATTCAAGCTTTGCTAAATGTTAAGCCGTTCAAAGATTCTAAATGGGAACAGTATTGTTTAAACCCAATAATCAGTTTAAAACTTCTGCAATTTGAAAAGCAGATGCAAAAAAAATGTTGGAAACACATGTGATCGACATCAACTTTGTGTGTGTATATTACAATTTTAGAAATAAACAAAAATATGACATTTTAATTCATGTTGAGTTGTTTTTGACTCACCTCATACTTCTTAACTCCCTCACAGACTCGAGTTTTGTCACTGCATTTGTGACATTCTCAATGCTTGTATCACGTTCACAACTGACGTCCAACGGCCTCCTCTCCTGCAGACTCTGGAGGCCGTTGGATATCAGTTGTGAACGTGATACAAGCATTGAGAATGTCACAAATGCAGTGACAAAACTCGAGTCTGCGAGGGAGTTAAGAAGTATGAGGTGAGTCAAAAACAACTTTACATAAATTAAAATAAACATCATAGTGTTATTTCCTACCTACATAACTTAATAAAAATATGACAGCTAACATGGTTTCCAATAAGAAGCCATCTTCCAAACATTTTCTTTCAAGACCAATCTATAGGTTTCATATTTTTTAAAAGATTAAATAAAATATTTAAAATTAAAGATTTTTACAAAAAAAAATACATTCTGCTTTGAAAGCAAAATTACAGTTAAATTATGTTGTAAAGAAAAATGTAATAATAGGGATAAAATATTTTATATCCCTTTTAGGGCTTAAAAATTAATGATATTATCTTTGTACAAATTGACATGATTTTTGAGTCTTCTTTACAATAATAATAATAATAATAATAATAACAATGGCGTTTTTTGTTTTCTCTTTCACATGTACGATGTATACTATACGTGCAGACTAGCTTTTTGTATACAGTGATTGGATAATTCTGCACAAAAGTGTTGCATAATATGGCACATTCGAAAAAAAATCTTATATACTTCCTTTTCAGAATACTAGGCGAACTTATTTCTAATTAATTACACAAAATACATGACTTGGAATGCATCTACACTTAATTTAATTAAAGGACCACCCAACACATGGATACCATATTTTCTTTCATATTCCGTAACTGTGTATTCTTTCTGAATATCAATGCATAGAATACACAAGTGGAATCGAATATATTAAATGAATTAAAAAGAAAGCACTGGCTAGTAGTTAGTTAATGCTGGCTGCCAAAAAAAAAGACAATCTACATTATATAGAAAGAATACTGCATCATAAAATATCACACAAAAGTGTGCCAAAGGATATATATAAAACAAATGCTAAAAAAAGTTTTAAATTTTCATTTTCTAGAAATATAATACTAGAAAATTATATTAATATTCTTCCTTTGATAAAATCTTTAAGGCACTAAAATTTGTGAATTAACAATTTTTCTCATCTTTAATAACAATTTTATTTTGGAAAAATTTTCTACTATGAAAATTTAGAATTAAATATGCTATTAAACATTTTTTGTACTATAAAATTTATTTTAGACAATTTTAAAACACTACATAATAGTCTTCTATTTCTTTTTTAAAGGTTGGCCAGCATTTTTTTAAATTTCCAGTCACACTTTGAACATGTTAAAGAACTGAATTTAGAATCCATGCAATTTCTTGCTAGTTCTTACAACTTCTACGATGGTGGTTCAAACATACTTCTCCTCTTATGAGCAAACAAACATACAACTAAATAAGTAATGACTAATTTTTAAAATGGAGTACAGTATGGTATATACATTACGACTATTTAAGCGCTACGCTGTCGGAAGAAAAAGAAAACTATGAAAGGAGCAGTATTCCATATTTTAAGGCACAACAGCTACCTACTATCCAACTAGATATGGTGTCCCAAACATACTGACTCGTTCTTTCTAAAGGCACAATTAATATTATTATTATTTGTATATATATTAACATAAAATACTTTTAACTAATCCTATTTATAAGGCATATATCATTATTTTGTGTAATATTTACTAATAATACTACAAAAATTAAAGAGAACATGCTCTTTTGTCTTTGAAAACAGATTCAACTGTTTTGATCCCTACTACAAATGTTTTATTGAGCAATGCAGCTCAATTTATTTTTTCTTGATATACTCTGTTTTTTTTTTTTAAATATAATATCACACTGTTAAATGGTGTAACCAGATTGGTTCTTTAATTTAAAACTTTAAATGACGACCACAGAGGGAAAACAGAGAATGTCACAAAAACCAAGAATAGGGAAAATTTAAAGCACTTTAGAATGCATAACGCACAATAGTGTCGTAACTTAGGTCGTATTGTTCTTTCCCTTAAATATCATACTTGGAAATATTTTAATAATTTATGAGTTCAGAAGTTTAAAAGTTCACATTTAGGCCTAATCACACTTCAGTTTGCAAGCTACGTGTAAGATTATTGATATATAATTTAGGCATTCGTCATAATTTTGAAACTAAAACATTAGGCCTATGGAAGTATTTATAGAGATCTACTTACATGATGGATGTGCCTTCACCCTTCTCCTTCTCTACCATGTCCAAGTCTCCCAAAATATATACGAGTACCTTCAATCTGTTTACTTCAATAATACTTCCAAGGTTTGAGAAAGTATTGTTCTGGAGTTTACTAAATTTGCTAACTTTTAGCTTTCACTTTCCGTAACCATCTAAATAGTTCCATTTGAAATAAATGTATTTGTTAATTTTAACTTTCACTTTTCAACATACCATCTAAAATGTCCATTATTATTTAAATTAAATGTGTATCCTTCTCAAATTAAAAGATATTTTCTTTTAAAACTCAAAGATTTGCTTCATGATGATTGTTAGTTGCAATAACAAATTACTTCCATTAATTTCCTTTTAAATATTAAATTGTGTCTATAATAAGTATAAAAATAGTAAACCTTCTACTCATGTCAGTATAATACGTAGAGGAATGAGATGAGATGAAGCCCCTATAATTAAAGTTTTGTGATATATGAGGCTACCAGCTGACAAGGTCTATCATGCTATCACTGGGCCAGATGAAATAAAATGAATGACTTTAATTTAATATTTGTAGGAAATAACACTATGAGGTTTCCTTTAATTGTTAGGAGTTAGTTATTTTGACTCATCTCATATTTTTTTTTTATATTCTGCAAACTATAGTTTCTTCTATTTAACTCTTACATGAATTAATCACTATGAGGTTTAATTTATGGTAAAATCAAATGTTTCTTACCTCTCCTCATACAAATCTTCTAAGTAGATAGCGATTTCGAGACCATAACAGTCTCATCTTCAATACTATTTTGGCGACTGATGTTATGTCGATCGGAAGAAACTCTTCTTCTTCTTCCCTCTGTTGGTGGACCGATGAACCTCTGGATCAGGTCAGAATTTGCAGTTCAAAATTCCTGCAAATTCTGACCTGATCCAGAGGTTCATCGGTCCACCAACAGAGGGAAGAAGAAGAGTTTCTTCTGATCGACATAACATCAGTCACCAAAATAGTACTGAAGATGAGACCGTTATGGTCTCGAAATCGCAATCTACTTAGAAGATTTGTATGAGGAGAGGTAAGAAACATATGATTTTACCATATAGTTTCTTCACTTCTATGCAACATTGTCGATGCATTCCAACTGTTGTATTTGCAGTTGTCATTTTGTAAGTTCATTTCTGCTCCCTCTGCTGGCTGACCGATGAATCTCCAAACCAAAATTTTTTTCTTTTCCTCCGGGAATATCAAAATGTATAGTTTTCTCCTTATTCTTATGCATGTACATTTTCTCCCAAATTGTGAGTTCCTTTGATTTATCTAACTGTTTCAGTAATTTGGCCTTTGTTTCGATTCTGCTTTATCTGACATTTCTATAAATGAAAATGTTAAAAATGCAGAAATAGAAAAATCTGCAATAGCTGCTCAGAAAATCAGAATCAAAACAAAGACCAAATTAACAGTGAGTGGAGAACATATTTTTAACGACTCACCTCATATTTTCAAATTTCTTTGATACCGGCTGTTTCAGACAATATCTTGTCCCTCTTCAGTCATGGCTTCCACTCAATAAGAGGGACAAGATATTGTCTGAAACTGCCGGTATCAAAGAAATTTGAAAATATATGAGGTGAGTCGTTACAAATATGTTCTCCACTCACTATTAATGATATAACCTCATAATGTTTACTTCCCAATATTAATTTTAAAAAAGACCAAATTACTGAAACAGTTAGATAAATCTAAGGAACTCACAATTTGGGAGAAAATATACATCTATAAGAATAAGGAGAAAACTATGAATTTTGAAATTCCTGGGAAAAAGAAAAAAATTTAATTTGGAAGTTCATTGGTCAACCAACAGAGGGAGTGGAAATCAACCTACAGGATGACAACTGCAAATACACAGTTAGAATACATTGAAAATGTCACATGGATGCAATGAAACTATAGTGTGTAGAATATCAAAAAAATATGAGACGAGTCAAAATAACTAACTCATAATAATTAAAATGAATGACATTGAGTATGGAGAAGTGTGGAGTGAAGTTTTTGGCAGGGGAAGACATGAACTAAGAGAAACCTGCTCTGGCTCTGATTTGTCTACCACAAACTGCACATGAGTGACTGAAGATGCAAGTGAATAACCACTTGTACTGCAGAGTCACCTCTAACAATGTAATACTGACCACAATTCTGTACATGTGCCAGTTGAATATCTTCTCAGAAGCTTGTTGGTATTTTGTATGGTTAGAACATTTTTTGATCCACTATTTATTGGCCTCCTAGATAATAATTTTAATTTTTCATCCTTTTTATGTTAAAATTGAAACCATCTGTATTCAACATGGAAATGGTCTGTATCACCTTCCAAATAGCTCATGATTGTTTTAATCAGGGGTTGAATTTTACTGTAAACTTTTATTTAAAAAAAAAGTTTTGTTTGAACTTTTATTTTTTTTTTTTGCAAAATAAATGTAAGTTACACAAAAACTTTAAAAATATTAATTTTTTTAAAGTTACTTTTCATTCCTAAAGAAGTTTTTTTTTGCAATTGCTTGTTTAAAACACAAATTGTAAAAAGTTATTAGAATATTCTTTTTATAACAATTTATTTAAATGTTTTCACAATTTTTTTTAAAGTTTGTAATTCAAAGCAAATAAATAATTTAAAAAATACACATTCTTGTCAACCATTCAAGTCTTTAAATTTATTTTCTGTTTTAATATCTTTTAAAATTATAGAGCAATTATCTTCTTTTATGTTTAATAAAGTTTGAGTATTACAAATTATATAATAAAAAACTTGAAAATATAAATTACATAAAAATTTTTACTGAAAACTTTTAAAATTAAGGTTTTCACTGCTATTTTTTCACTTAATAAATATGAATATCTATTTAATAGTTAAATTCATATTTATTGCTAAAAATGTAAATAGATATTTCAATCCCTGGTTTTAATATCTGATATGTCATGTTTAATATCAACCCAATATCTACGGAAGAAAAATTCCAACCTTGTGTACATGCCCAGGATTCCCAGTTGCAGCTTGTAATCTACAACCAATTTCATAGTATCAAAATAGTTCTAAAGCTTGTTGGAACACTAACTGCTTCTGATTTAGATAAAGTCACGTTGAAACATATCCACGCATGAGCATAGTGGTACAATCAAATTATTAAATAAAATGGAATGTGGAGAATGAGGTTTAATTGTGAACTCTACAAATTTTACAGTTAACCAGA
Organism: Diploptera punctata; assembly: GCA_030220185.1. NCBI lineage: Eukaryota > Metazoa > Arthropoda > Insecta > Blattodea > Blaberidae > Diploptera > Diploptera punctata. Next base: position 2,713,316 of record JASPKZ010009355.1, on the reverse strand, counting down.
TTTTGTTAAATTTACAAAAATTAAAAGGTTGGATTGAGATGGACATTAGGGGGAATAAGTGATATGAAAACTTTACAGAAAGTTTTCAAATCAAAGTTAGAATCAAACTGAAAGCATGAGTTGTGAAAAGATATATATAGGAAAAACAAAAAGAAACATACAAATTAGAACCAAAGAACACATAAGAAATATTAAAAATGGGGAAATAGAAAAATCTGCAGTTGCTGCTCATGTTTGGTCTGAAAAACATAATATAAATTCGGACACTAACTTATTAAAACAGTTAGAAAATACAAAAGAGCTGACTATTTGAGAAAAATCTATATTCAGAAGAACAAAAACAGAGTTATGAATTTTTAAATACCAACGGAGCGTGACCTTGTTTGGAGGTTCTTTGGCCAACCACAGGATGGAGCTGACATCGACATCCAGGGTGTGCAACATAAATCTAACCAGTCTGGGCAAGATGCTGATGATGATTATGATATAATTGAAACATGTTCAAGAACAAATCAACATTAATATTGAGGTAAGATGATCAGACTGAAAATAATTAAATTAATAATAATACATCATTTAAGAAGTAATATTTTGAGGTTCTTTTAATCAAATTATTTGAGTCTATAATATCTTACCTCAATATTAATGTTGATTCATCAACATTACAGACTCAAATAATTTGATACCTCAGTGTGTTATTTTCTATAAATTTTGAAAACTTGAACCCATTAACTTAAGTGGGACAAGCCATATTTATCATGGCCAATTGAAAGGTTCAAAAAATTTACATCAGAAATTAGGGTTATCCCCTATTTTCATTATTTTGAGACATTCCTTGTTTACTTTCCTTGTGGTTTTCAAATGAGCTCCTAGTACGAGCCAACAAACATTTTTATATTTCTTGTCTTTTTTTCTGACTCTGCACAGACTTTGAAAACAACAATTAGTTGTAATTAATATTTAATTTTAGGAAGTTATATTTTGAGGTTATTTTAATTATATTATTTTTGGTCTGGACATCTTACCTCAATATTAATGTTGATTTGTTCTTGGACATGTTTCAAAACAATTCTCTGTTTTATCTTCAGCTTTCCCAGACTCTGGGAAAGCTGAAGATAAAACAGAGAATTGTTTTGAAACATGTCCAAGAACAAATCAACATTAATATTGAGGTAAGATGTCCAGACCAAAAATAATATAACAATTAGTTGTTCGCTTTATATTACTATTCTTATCTACATCTACTTATTTACCATACTGCACAACTCAAGACATTCAATTCAACAGAAATTTAAATTCTACCAGCAGTATAATACAATATATGCATTACTTCAAGTAAAAATTAAATAATTTTTTTTTTCATCTTTACAAATGTATGACTTGAAATGTGCATAAACATTTATAAGGACTGAATTTCTGGTGTACCTAGTTTTGTACATTCGCTAATTACTGGCTCAGTTTAAACACAACTGATTTATAATTTTGCTGTCAAGTTTTTAATGCGCTAATATTATTCACCAACTCGTATACGTTATATATACTGGTATTTGTATATCAAGATATGTAATATAGAATTCAACTTCTTGTTTTAAAGTATATATGTTTCTGTAAATGTACAATGATCAGTAAATCTTAAAATTCATTAGTATAACCAAATACTTATCGTTATAATTTGGTTAGATCCCAAAATATCTTGTTAGATGTGTAAGTTTTCAACTTTTATCAAAAGATGTCGGTAAAATCACAAAACTTACCTATGCAAAGCTGATAAAATTATACTATTAATTTAATAAAAAGCCTTTACTATGATTTGCCGTTGAAATCTTGCCCTTTAGCACTCCTAACCTAGTGGTTGATTGTTAATGCAAAAGCATATTGGAATTATGATGATCTTGAAGAAGATTTCCGGGCTATAGGCCGTGGTCTCGAGGCTTGAAGTTCCCCAACGTTTCGCCAGAGACTGTGTCTGGCATCCTCAAGGGTTGTCTTGAGGATGCCAGATGCAGTCTCTGGCAAAATGTCGGGGAACTTCAAGCCTCGAGACCTCGGCCTACAGCCCAGAAATCTTCTTCAAGATCATCTTAGCAACTCCGGCCGTGAAAGCCTAAGTCAATACATATTGGAATTGTTCCATTAGCATTTTTATTCCACAGTGGTGTCCATTGCAGTGTTTTTTATCTACAAACTTTGGTTAAAAGAGGATTAATAGTGAGTGGAGAACTTATTTTATAACAACTCACCTCATACATTTTCAAATTTCTTTGATACCGACGGTTTCAGACAACATCTTGTCCCTAGTCAGTCATGACTTCCACTGATGAAATTCTCTGGTTGTTGATTTCTCTATGGATGTCATTTCTTGTGCTACTATCTTTGGTTGGGATTGTACATTTTGAAATTAAATTTTTATCCACTGGAATATCGAAGTTCATAGATTGATATTTATTCTTCTGAATGAATATCTTCTCCCAAACCGACATTTCCAACGGTTTATCTAATTGTTTCAGAAGATTTGCCTCTTTTTCAATTTTATGATGTTCTAGCAGACTATGTACAGCAAAAAAAAAAAAAATAATTTCAGAATTTATAATCCCAACCAAAGATGGCAGCACAAGAGGTGATGTCCATAGAGAAATCAACAACCAGACAATTTCATCAGTGGAAGTCATGACTGACGAGGGACAAGATGTTGTCTAAAACTGTCAGTATCAAAGAAATTTGAAAATTTATGAGGTGAGTCGTTAAAAATATGTTCTCCGCTCACTATTAATGATATAACCCAACATTAATTCAAATATAAAAAGAGGATGTTTAATTTATGTAGATGGGCAGTCAAATAAACATGCCCTTTATAAAATTGAAAGAAAGCAATCGCTTTAAATTGTGGACTTTTGAAATTTTTTCTAACCTAAATTTTGTAAAGTATTGTAAGGGAAGCTAACCTAAGGACCTAAATTAACTTAAAATAAGTCATATTAATAATGTGGTAGTTTGAATATTAATTGCTGGTTGTTAATTTAGGTTATTTTAGGTATTTAGGTCAGTCTCCATTACGTTACATTATAAAATTAATAGTTAGGACCACTAAAGTGCAGAATTACCAAAAATGAATATGATTTTATCAGCTTGTATCAATTGTGTAGTCGATAGGTTGGCCCAGGCCCACCTAACAAACACTGGTTATAGCTTCCCAGAACCCATTCAAAGTTTTAGAATATAATCAAAATCAAGTGGGAGGTAACACTACAAGGTATTTACATTAATAAATGAGTTGGAGAAAATGCTTTAACAACTCATCTCATAAAGTCGTATGTCTTTACGATACCAGTTTCAAAAATATACACTAGCACCGATTAACAAATTTAGTTTGGATAATCTACTAAAAACTAATAAAAAAGTTAATGTCCCAGATAGTAAGAAATCTGGAATTTTTTTAATTAGTTGCAATGACTGCAAGAAAGTATACATAGGAAAAACTAAAAGGAATTATAAACTTGTACAAAAGAACACTTTAGAAATATTAACAACCCCTCAGGGGTCCTCATCTAGGGGATATGTGGATGGCGACCACAAGGTGCCCAAGCTGTGCAAAACATTTCTTCCACTTACTTGTGTTTTGCACTCTTTTAACTTTACTATCTAACCTCTCTTGGTTAACTCTTGTTTTTTCGACCCCGACGCTATTAGGGCATCCGAGGGCTAGGGAGTCCTTCCTTTTTTTCCATTTCTTCTTTCCTTTATTTTCTTTTCTTCTCCAGAAAAGCCTGACCAGAGGCTATAAGATGGTAGCCCCATCACTGGTCTTGCCTTCCTTTGGCCAGCAACCAATCGAAGGGACTATTATTATGCTTTCAAGTCTTATACGAGAATTTCCCATAAGAGAAAATTTTCTATAGGATCGTAACACTTGGAAGGAAGAAGAAGAAGAACAATGTTGAAATTGAAAAATCGGCAATTGCAGCTCATAGTTTACTAGAGAATCACACAGTTGGAGGAGAAACTAAACTTTTAAAACATTTAGATAAACTTTTGGAATTAACAGTGTGGGAAAAGAGAAGGATGAATTTTTATATTCCCGATGAGAATAATTTTATCTCCAAGTTCATAAAATCAACACCAGATGGCAGTTCAGAAGATGGAGTTAATGGTGAAATTTCAACAGTTGGAGTTTGAAGATGGAACTAAAATTATACTTTTGAAACTGGTATCGTGAAGACACACTACTTTATGAGGCGAGATGTTAAAGCATTTTCCCCCACTCATTCATCAATTTAGAAATTATACTGATCTGTCCCATCATAACTGCATGTGCCAAAATGACTTTTACCACATTATGACAAATAACTCACACTTGGACAATGATGTAAAGCACAAGGTTTTGTAGTCTAGCATTTCCATTGTATTTAATAAGGCTGTGGTATGTGGCACGTAAAAGTATCTATAAGACAAGATGTTAAACTGGTCAATGGAATTAAATAAGGCTTCCAAGAATAAGAGTTGATGGCAATAGCATTGCCGCAAGATGGAACAGGTATCTTCTGAATCTAATATAATAAATTTGGAAATTTTTAACATTATGAGGTTTTACTGATAAGAATCAATTGAATCATGAATTCTTCTTACCTCAATCTTCTATGTTTTTTTAAACACAGCACTGCAGTATCAAGTGACCATTGTCACCATCGTCAGCTGTTTTCATGACTGTCAATTTTTTTCTTTTGCCAGTAATTATTCAAATTGCCATCTGGTGTTCTTTTGAAGGAGTCATTTTCTAAACTGCCATCTGGTGTATTTTTGAAGAACTTTGTAATCAAGCTTGGTTCATCTGGATTGATTAGGAAGTTCTTCAAAAATACACCAGATGGCAATTTAGAAAATGACTCCTTCAAAAGAACACCAGATGGCAGTTTGGATAATTACCGGCAAAAAAAAAAATTGACAGTCGTGAAAACAGCTGATGATGGTGACAATGGTCATCGATACTGTGGTGCTGGGTTTAAAAAAAACATAGAAGTATGAGGTAAGAAGAATTCACGATTCATTTGATTCTTATCTTCTGAATCACATGATATCTACAACACCCAAAATTATTTATCTGGTGATGCCACTGGCTTACATCAGTAACTCCTAAGATATATCAACATCTCTTAGTAAAAGTTTAAAATGTATACATCTAATAAGATATTTTGGAGTTTTACCACAGTATAACGGTAAATGTTAGATGATACCAATAGGTTTTTAGATTTAGCAGTCTCCATACATTTACAATAACACACTCAAGTTTATTATTATTTACAATGACTTATTATATGTTAGGATGTTGGTAGTTCATATTTTTCACACGACACTTCTTCACTGTACATGTTAGAGGTGCAGTTGTGAACTGGTGCCAACATTAATCTCATTATCTACATCGTCAAATCATATTTACGCTCACACACAATCAATTGTCTTCATTGTTCACTAAAATTAATGTTTATTTCTATTATAAAACAGTTTATTAGTAGTATTACTTTTGCTGCCTGCGTAGCTAAGAACTTTCTTAATTTCTTTGGTGCTCAGTGAGTTATTTCACTGATTAACTAGCGATGAATGTTCCACATGTACCTGAGTATACACAAGACTTGTGACAAGTGCACTTCACTCCATATGACGATACTTATGAGCAGACATTTGTGACAGACCGAGTACTGCATACTGACAACTCAAACAGTGGTAATGCGTCTGTTTACCCGAATGAGCACATGACTCCATGTTACAAGGCTGCGATGGGGTGAACTTTTCAAATCCAGCAGCCATGATGGAGTCTAGTTTCTGATGTTGACGTCGATGAGCAACAACTTTATTTGTGTCGGTGCATACAAAGTCACACTTTAAGCAATGAAAATGTGATGTTTTGTTCTGCATGGCTCCTAAAAAATATAATAATAAAAATGAATGATACAGAGACATGCAGACAAGTATTTATTTATTTATTTATTTATTTAATATTTAATTTTAGGAAGTTATATTTTGAGGTTATTTTAATTATATTATTTTTAGTCTGGACATCTTACCTCAATATTAATGTTCATTTGTTCTTGGACATGTTTCAAAACAATTCTGTTTTATCGTCAGCTTTCCCAGACTTGTTTTATTTATGTTGCATTATGTTGCACAACCTGGATGTCGATGTCAGCTCCATCCTGTGGTTGGCCAAAGAACCTCCAAACAAGGTCACGCTCCATCGGAATATCAAAATTCATAACTCTGTTTCTGTTCTTCTGAATATAATTTTTTTTTCCCCAAATAGTCAGCTCTTTTGTAGTTTCTAACTGTTTTAATAATTTAGTGTCTGAATTTATATTATGTTTTTCAGACCAAACATGAGCAGCAACTGCAGATTTTTCAATTTCTCCATTTTTAATATTTCTTATGTGTTCTTTGGTTCTAATTTTTAGGTTTCTTTTTGTTTTTCCTACATATATCTTTTCACAACCCATGCATTCAATTTGATAACTGATAAAAATAAAAAGTCAGGAATATATCAAATTGAATGCATGGGTTGTGAAAAGACATATGTAGGAAAAACAAAAAGAAACCTAAAAATTAGAACCAAAGAACACATAAGAAATATTAAAAATGGAGAAATTGAAAAATCTACAGTTGCTGCTCATGTTTGGTCTGAAAAACATAATATAAATTCAGACACTAAATTATTAAAACAGTTAGAAAATACAAAAGAGCTGACTATTTGGGGGAAAAAAAAAATTATATTCAGAAGAACAGAAACAGAGTTATGAATTTTGATATTCCGATGGAGCGTGACCTTGTTTGGAGGTTCTTTGGCCAACCACAGGATGGAGCTGACATCGACATCCAGGTTGTGCAACATAATGCAACATAAATAAAACCAGTCTGGGAAAGCTGACGATAAAACAGAATTGTTTTGAAACATGTCCAAGAACAAATCAACATTAATATTGAGGTAAGATGTCCAGACTAAAAATAATATAATTTATTTATTTTAACATCCATTAGAGCATCATAGATGTTTTAGGATGTGTCTAGATTACAATCTGTACATAAACAACAATATAACATATACATACAAGTAGGATGGTGTACAGAGACAAGCTTTGGAATGGATTCCACATGGGAAAGGAAAGAGAGGTCCACTTAGATTTAAATGGATGGATGATATAAGACAGATAGGTCTGGAAGAATTGGAATGGGAATATAGAGAAGAATGAAGGAAGATAAAAATTTGAAAAGCTTTGGGCACAGGGAAACGTTTTATTATATAGAAAACATGTTTATAAATAAAATAAAAATTAATTAGTAAATTAGTTAATAATAATCATGTTAAAATATTAAATTATTTAGGAAGTATAATAACACATAATGGTAATGATAATAAAATTTCCAAATATAATAAAATTAATGGTATAATCAGGAAAAAAATATGACAAGAGACATCTAGATGAGTCTTCATAAAATAACAGCTAAACTTGCACTCATGTTTGGAAAACCTGGACCTTCAGAAAAAGAGATGAAAGGAGATTGGAAATACAAGAGATGAGATTCTCAGAACATTAGTCGGGATTACCAGATGAGATCGAATCTCTAATGAAACAATATGAGAAGGCCTACAAGTTGACAATATAGTACAAGATATCTCACAATACAGAGAACAGTGGAGGGGAGACATTTGTTGAATGTCATTTGAGAAATTTCCTAGAAGTACACTGACCAGATGGATGGAGGGAAGTTGGGAGACCATTGAGAAGATGATATGACCAATTTATATATATTTAAGAATCGATACAAAAGTAAAAATTTACAAACATATCATAAGAACAGTTTTAACATATGGTTGAAAATGCCAAACAGAAACTCAAAAAACAAAAATTAATGAAATAAACAAAATGAAAGTTTTAAGGAAAATCATAGGAAAATTGCTGTGAGAGAGAAAATTTGCAGCTCTGTTATTGGAGAAGAATGTGAAATTGAACGTATAAACCTCTGGATAAATGATATAAGACAAAATTGTAATGACCACATAGACAGAATGGAGAACAGTAGATTAGTGAAGAAAGTACGTGACTGGACACCTCAGCAGAAAAGGCCTTTAGAAAGACCACAACTACGATGGAAGGACATCACCATACCCCGGATCCGAAGTGAATGAACACGCAACAAGCTGCCAGCTTTCATGCATAGAGGAAGAAGGAGAAAGAAGAATTTATATTTTTATAATAATCATCATCATCAACTTCCTGCAATCTCATGCCATCCTCCTAACAATCTCATTCTTCTAGGGTGGTAATTTAAAAAATAAAGCAATGTATCTTAAGGGCACCCATTACTTATTTGGGTTAAAAAAATCAATTTTTTTATTTTTGTTTAAAAAATCCACGAAGGTCTGTTTTATCGATATGTAATATTATTTTGTTGATTTTGGACATTTAAACCCATAAAAATAGATTTTTAAAAATGGCATCTCTGCGTTCTGCTAATGTGCACATTTTGTGTTTATTGTGTTTTCCCGTAACTTGTACTTTTACATATTTTGGTACACTTTTCTTTGAAACTATGAAAGATAAAGGAATAATTGTTGGCATTGATATGCAGTTTAAACAGCTCTATAAAAATAAAGTATGTGCTATTGATAGTGTTTAACATTTTTTTTAAATATGCAAAATTTATAACAAAAAATTTTTTTAAATCTTTGAATTTTTAAAAATAAATCACAATCCATATCTGAACACAAGCAAACATTATTGTAAAATCAACTATGGACAATAACATACTAAATTTTGGAAACAATTGGATAAGTAGTTTTTCAGAAAATTGTACAAAGACAATACTTTTTAAGAAGCTGGATTTTTCATTTTTTTTTTGTATTTTAAATTATTCATGAAAAAATATGTGTAAAAAGTTAACCAGAGTGTCATTATGTTCAGGAAGACTTGTTTAATTAGTGACATAATTTTCTTGCACATAACCTAAGAATAAGCTGAAAAAATTATTTTTGTATGTTGCATATTTGTTTAATTTTAATTGAAGGGACTATTATTATGCTTTCAAGTCTTATACGAGAATTTCCCATACGGGAAAATTTTCTATAGGATCGTAACAGGCCTTGGCCTAATACTTGGAAGGAAGAAGAAGAAGAAGATATTTGTTTAATCAATTGCAAGGAAATTAGTAGCGGGTGCCCTTGACGACACGTAGTGTTAAAAACATCATTACAATATACTCACCTAAAGTAGTTGTATAAACACATTCAGGTCGACCACATGCCACATTTGATCGAAACTGCTGGAAATCTCCACCCATGAGAGTATCGAGTCTCTCGTGACGAGCAGTATGTTGTACGAAACGTGTTTTGTCACAGAAACTGTAACCGCAGTCAGACCTCATGCAGTGGAAGTGCGTCTGATGCTCTCGGTAACCACAATGCGAGTATTTGCAATCCTCATTAAACCTGAAAATCAAATGTTGCTTTAATCAAACACGATTGGTTAATAGAAACTAATGTGGATAGAAAATTTCACACCTCGCCTCCCAAAACATGATACTCTTTGTACTTCATGAAGTGAGGTGTAAAGTTTTACACTCATATACGGGGTGAATCATAAATATAGCTATACGTTTGATCGCGTTGTGTGATGAAAATATTACCATTACAAGAAATAACCGTTGGAAAGGCAATTATTCAAATTACAACAATGGAATAAAACAAAACAATGTAGAACTTACGTCATTAGTCAAAATGACATTGAATATGCAACAGTAAATTACAATTGCTACATGGGTAATAACGTATGCTAATGATCGTGAGGCTGGAAGACGTGAGTTTAATGTAGCATTGCAGCTGTTGACTGTGGGGAAGTGGAGAAAACGACTGCTGGGAACGAGAAGGATGCCGAAAATCAAACCTCCTGGAAGGCCTCGCATTAGCACGGATGCAGAAACAACGAAGAGAATTGTGGAGGCGTTTGACGCTAGCCCATAAAAATCAACCCATCAAGCTGCACATGAGTAGTGATTTGTTTTGTTTTGTTCTATTGTTGTAATTTGAAGGAATCCCTTTCCAATGATAACATCATATTTTCTTTAATAATAATATTTTCGTCACAAAATGCGATCAAACGTATAGCCATATTTCTGAATCACTCTGTACTAGGGCATTCGATAAATAATGACAACACTGTTGTAAATCAGAGATTCTAGTGGTGATCATTGTAATCTTGTAGTATGTTTGAAAATACAATTGGAAGTAACATTATCAATTTTGAAATTCGCAGGGAGAGGAATCTAGTTAGCAAATTCTTTGGACCACAGAAAGAGGGAGCAGAAGTTGAGATCCAGGGCCAACAACTTGAAAAAAATCAGTTTGTAACTACTGAAGATGAGGCAAGCATGTCTTGAAACATATGTCTAACAGAAACAACGATATCAGGTAAGAATTAAAAACAGTTTTGTTGAGTTGTTCCTTGACTCACCTCATACTTCTTTAAAAAGTATGAACTGAGTCAGTGAGTCAAAAAACAACTCAACAAAATTAAAATAAACCTCATAGTGTTATTTCCTACCTACATAACTTATGAATTAAACAGACCAAACTTATTATCAAGTCAAACCTCATAATGTTATTTCCTATTGTATTTTCAAATATAAAATTGAATTTAAATAAGGGATGAATTGTACAGTGGCATAAGAATTAAATGAATTGTGATTTCTTCTTATGTCATACTTCTATGTTTTTTTAAACACATCACTGCAGTATCGGCGACCCAATGTCACCATCGTCAGCTGTTTTCACGACTGTCAATTTTTTCTTTTGCCAGTAATTATCCAAATTGCCATCTGGTGTTCTTTTGAAGGAATTATTTTCTAAACTGCCATCTGGTATTCTTTTGAATGAATCATTTTCTAAACTGCCATCTGTTGTATTTTTGAAGAACTTTGAAATCAAGCTCGGTTCGTCTCGAATCTCGAAGTTCATGGTTGTAGTATGGTTTTTTGAATATATATATATATTTTTAGAACAATGAACTTTGAGATTCCAGACGAACCGAGCTTGATTTCAAAGTTCTTCAAATATACAACAAATGATTCATCATTTATTAGAAAATAATTCCTTCAAAAGAACACCAGATGGCAGTTTGGATAATTACTGGCAAAAGAAAAAATTGACAGTCGTGAAAAGAGCTGACGATGGTGACAATGGGTCGCCAATACTGCAGTGCTGTGTTTCTTCTTGTATCTTGTAAGCCCATGTTTCCCTTAACAGAGATTTAGGCGTTCTCCCCCTACAGGGAAGAATTTGAACCATACTAATTTAGTTACACTTGTTTTCTTATAGATGTCATTTGAGTGATCCATAGTCATTGCTCTGCCTCATACTGACATCTAGGAAACCAAGGTAGTACTAGGATGGGAAAATTCAGCAAATTTTGCTTAGAGGCCTTTCATTCAGGCTTAAGGATTTTTTACGAGCCTGAAAATCTTCAGACTCGGGACCCACGGCTTAAAGTCCCTCCCGGAGAACTTTAATTTCATCTATAAGGTAAAGAAGTCGCAGGGAGGGAATTGCAATGAAGATTAAAATAATAGCAGGTGCAATTGTTCATGCATTTTTCCATCCTAAAAAAAAAATATATAAATAAATAAAAAAAATTATAAAAACATAGAAGTATGAGGTAAGAAGAAATCACAATTCATTTAATTCTTATGAATTGAACCTCAGAATGTTAAAAATTCTCAAATTTAATATATAAATGTACAGTGGCATGTTACTTAGTCTCAATGGGCATCAGTGGGAGCTGGAATAAGGAAGCATCTCCTCAGCTCCTCCTCATCAGCCACCATGCCACTCACTCTAATGTATGAATGAAATAGTGAAGAAGATGATGTTGAATGTATTACCTAAACCGGATGTAACCATCTGGCACAGGTTCATCTTTCAATATCCTCATACTGTTCTGTACACGAGCCTTCTTTGCCTCCGGACTTAAATCCAGATGATGTGAGGGATGTGGTGACATGGCACGCTTGTTCAGACCAGCCAAATGTTGCTCAGGACTTGGTTGTTGGTCTGCAGCTGCATTCAAGAGAGCATGGTGATCCAGCAAGCCATTGCTTTGCAATGTTACTGGATGTCCATGAGCTGGATGTAGTCCTGGTGGAGCAGCAAACATCAAACCTGAGGATCCAATTACATCCATTCAAGACAATTATACAATGACAGAGAAAAAGAATGAGTTTCTTTAAATTTAAAACTCAAATATAATTATTTGCAAATTAATGTTGCAAGTATAACACTCCACTATCTTGCAAAACAATTTAAAAATTAAAATAAAAAATTATGGAATATTCACCTGAAAGGTCCGTTTCCTCAACTTAATTAATTATTTAACTGCTTAAATAATTAATTAAGTTGAGGAGACGGACCTTTCAGGTGAATATTCCATAATTTTATATTTTAATTTTGAATAATACCTCAACGGAACACATCATGAATCTTATAAAAGTTGAAAACAATATTAATATTGAATGTATACAAGCAAGAACTCAAAGACGAACTGTTTGGGACAGTATTGCAGTGACTTATTTATTGGCCTTTTGGCATTTTCCTAATTTAATAATAATAATAATAATAATCATAATAATAATAATAATAATCCATCCATAGTAATTGTGCCCGAAGGCAGGCCCTTCACTGCAATCATAGCATTTTCATGCTATGCTTGCAGCTTTACTAGAGAATTGTAGGTGTGGTAGCTTCCCATTGCTTTCCACACCGGTGAAGGGTGAAGGATGATGATGATGGCCATATGATTTCAGGGACCATTTGGGTCTTAAAGTTTTGCTGACATTTGTCTTACAGGTGAGAAAAAACCCCAATAAAAACCTCACCCAGAAAAACTGCTCCGACCGGGGATCGAACCCGGGCCCGCTGCATGACAAGACCTCGAGACCACAGCAGTGGACAATGATAATAATCAATGTAAAAATGTGAAAATTAAGAAAGATTACAAATTCAAATATTTAAGATCTATTTTAGAATCAGATGGGAAAAGTTATAGTGGAATTGAGAAAAGAATTAGTGAAGGAAGAAAAGTAATTGGAATGTTAAATTCAGTGATATGGAGTAAAAATATTACAAATAAAACCAAGACATTGATATTTAAATCATTAGTACAAAGTGTTATGTTGTATGCTGCAGAGATCTGGGCTTTAGGTAGATAGCAAGCAAAACAATTATTGACAACAGAGATGGATTTTTGGCGAAGGGCATCAAGAAAATCAAGAAAGGAGAAAATTTGGAACTAGAAAATTAGAGAAGTAATGAATTATATTATTTTTGGTCTGTACATCTTACCTCAATATTAATGTTGATTTGTTCTTGGACATGTTTGAAAACAATTCTCTGTTTTATCTTCAGCTTTCCCAGTCTGGGAAAGCTGAAGATAAAACAGAAGATAAAACAGAGAATTGTTTTGAAACATGTCCAAGAACAAATCAACATTAATATTGAGGTAAGATGTCCAGACCAAAAATAATATAATTAAAATAACCTCAAAATATAACTTCCTAAAATTAAATATTAAGTAATGAATGTTAAACATAATATTAGAGAAGTAATAGAAGAACAAAGATTGAAATGGTATGGACATCTGAAGAGGATGGAGAATAATAGAATCCTAAGAATGATGCTGGATTGGAATGCTGAAGGCAGGAAATGCAAATCCAGGAAACAGTGGATGGATGAAGTAAGAAGAAACATGATCAGCAGAGACCTCAAAGAAGAAGATGCTGAGGATAGAGATCTGTGGAGGAGCAAAATACATTTGGGCTGAAGGATAACTACTGTAATGTAGAGAAAATCCTTAATAAAAATAATAAAATAGCATATTTTGAAGAAAACAATACAATTATGCATTTATTATATTTTATGTTGAGTTGTTTTTGACTCACCTCATACTTCTTAACTCCCTTGCAGACCCAGGTTTCATCACTGCACTGAGAATGTCACAAATCCAGTAATCAAACCCAGGTCTGCAAGGGAGTTAAGAAGTATGAGGTGAGTCAAAAACAACTCAACATAAATGAAAGAAACTTCATAGTATTATTTCCTACCTACATAACTTATGCATTTATTAGTTTCAAATTTGGAGTTTTTCACTAGAAATTAGTGACTTTTATTGACATCAGTTGGCAGTGAACTCACCTGCTGGAGAAGTGTAGATGGCTGGAATGCCAGGCTGAATGAACGGGATGCCTTGTGATGTGATTAGAGCAAACTGTTGACCTGCAACAGCTGCTGCCATAGCAGCATTGAAACTAGCTGCCGCAGACGACGGTGATGAATGTGGAGGGAATACTGATGGGTGGAGACCAGCTCCAGGTGGAGGCAGTGCATGTGGTGTAGTCTCGGAATTTGGACTCTGATGATCATATGGTGGAGGACCTCCTGAAATTTAAATTAACAACATAGGTATATTGAATATTATATATGTGTGTTTGATTGGGTCCCTGGATGATTTAGATTCACAATTGGACCCTCTAAGACCATTAGGTGTAGGAATTCACCTGAAGTGAAAATTTAAAAATTGCTCTAGCGGTCACAATTTTTGATGTTTTACAATGAAACTCAGTATATCCTATTAAAATAAACTGAGATAGGTATTATAAAAAAATTAGAAGTGGAAGTTTACCTGAACATGATGTTTGGTTCATCTCAGGTTATACAATTTAATTAATACTTTAATGTCTTATTTATTTAGGTGTAGCAACGCATGCCAGGTATTAGCTATATATATATACCGTATATCTCAGTAGATAAGGCGACCTTCAGATAAGACAAGGTATAGATTTTTGTCAAAGTTTTATAGTTTTAGCATATATCAACGGCCTATGAATTTAGTTTAGATCAGCGATCATTACTAGCTTACTGTATAGCGTATACAAAATTACCATATTCGTAATTTTTCATAAGTAATGTCACGAGTGATTTCCAATTTATCTAGAGAATTTGGAAATCAAGAGTGGCATTTGTTAGGACTATTTAACGAATAAAATTAAGCTGTTTACTCACAAATCATTGAAATCATTGTTTAAATATAGTTATTTTAAAATATTTATATATTTAATGTAAACGGCAATGTTTGAAAACAAATCAGAAATGTGAGGTTATGTTCATTCACTGCTGCTGGATCATATTATTTATTGCCAAATAAGATCGCAATATTGTAAGAGTGCACCCAAGTCGAGAAATAATGAAACACATAAAACTATATACCATAATCAACATTACGGGTTATTCATTTATTTTTTAGTAAACAACTCAGTAAAATCAAGGAATCTTTTCATTATTTGCTATATTCAATGTATTTGTTGGAGAAAAATAATGCTTTGACCTGTTCAGAACATTAAAAAGGAAGAGCTTTATTTATCACAAAAGCAGGAGCTGATAAAGAGTGAGGTGAAACACGACTGTCATTGGTTGTAAAACAACATTCATTGAAACGTGACTGGTCATTGACTAGCATTTGTGGCATGAGTTAAATAGTCAAATTAAATTTTATGTTATATATTGCTAATATTTTAATCCCTCATTATGATAAATAAATACATTTTATTTTCATTCAATCGGCAACACTGCTAAACTTTCGATAAGTTGTACTAGCAAGAGAGATGAGACCTGTCGCATGGAAGGTAGTAGTATTGTTATTTGTGTGTCGTGTGTTCAAGTAACTTTTATTATTTAGAACTTTAGAAAATTGATAAAGTATGGGTCTAATTATGGAACCAACAAAAAGAAGGAAATATGAAGCAAGTTTTAAATTTCAATCTAATTTTCTTGTATCTCTCCTATAAGATGACCCTGGATTTTGTTTTTTTTATGCTTCAACTATAGTCTTATCTGCCGAGATATACGGTATATATATATATATATATATATATATATATATATATAAGTGTTTACAAGTGTGGTGTATGAACAGCTTAACATTACTAAGTTATAGACAAATATTTACCTGGTCCATTATTGGTGGAATCGTTGCTTTCCTCGTTGTTATTGTCCTCAGGTTCCCTCTTCACTACTGATGGACTAAGGGCTCCACTGCTATGTTTTGCAATGTGAGGCCGGAGTCGTTCCAATTCTGAGAAAGCCTGCAATTAAAAGTTTTACTCTATGTCATAATATTAGGGCAGAGATTTTTATATGCCAAAAGTTAAGGTAATTACACAGCTAGTAGGCCTACAGAATACAAATATGAAGTAGAAACATTACATTACTTTTTTAGGAATTAACACTATGAGGTATTATTTATTTAAGTAAAATTTTATCACCTTTGGAATTAACAGTTTGAAAAAAGATATACATTCAGAAGAATAAATATAGAGCCATAAATTTTCAAACTCCTATATTCAATTTGGAAATTTTAACATTATGAGGTTTTATTAATAAGAATCAAATGAATCGTGAATTCTTCTTACCTCATACTTCTGTGTTTTTTAAACACAGCACCGCAGTATTGGAGAACAATCTTCCCCAACATCAGCTGTTTTCATGATTGTCAATTTTTTTCTTTTGCCAGTAATTATTAGAAACATAAAAAATGGAGAAATTGAAAAATCAGCTATAGCAGCACATAGTTTATTAGAGAATCATAGAATTGAAAAAGAAGCAAAACTTTTGAAACATCTATTTAACCTTTGGATTTAACAGTTTGGAAAAACATATATATTAAAAAAAAATACTAGAACCATGAACTTTGAGATTCCAGACGAACCAAGCTTGATTATAAAGTTCTTCAAAAATACACCAGATGGCAGTTTGGATAATTACTGGCAAAAGGAAAAATTGACAGCCGTGAAAATAGCAGACGATGGGGAAGATTGTTCTCCGATACTGTGGTGCTGTGTTTAAAAGAAAAACATAGAAGTATGAGGTAAGAAGAATTCACGATTCATTTGATTCTTATTTGAAATTCCTGACGAGTAAAATTAGTCTCCAGGTTCATAAAATGAACACCAAATGACATATGTTAGGAATTCACACGGAGGTATATTCATTTAGGTAAAATTTTATCACTCACCTCACATTTTTCTAGAAAAATGGCAGTTCGGAAGATTGTGTTAACGGAAAAATTCTGACAGTTGAAGTTTGACCGAAGATGAAGGAGAATGACCATTGAAACCAGAATAGTGAATATATGCAATTTTATGAGGTGAGATATGAAAACATTTTCTCCAACTCATTTATAAATTGAAAATACCTCATAATATTAAAGGCAACAAATCAGGGATTTATCAAATTGATTGTAAAGATTGAGAAAAAAATACATAGGAAAAACAAAAAAGGAACTTAAATACAAGATTGAAAGAACACCTTAGAAATGTATAAAATGGTGGAAATAGAAAAGTCAGCAATAGCTTCACATGCATAGTCAGAAAAACAAAGGCCAAATTACTGAAACAGTTAGATAAATCTAAGGAACTCACAATTTGGGAGAAAATTTATATCCACAAGAATAAAGAGAAAATAATGAATTGCAAGATCGCCAACTGCAAATTCAACAGTTAGGAAACATTGACAATGACACATGGAGTGTGGAAACGCAGTCTTCAATAAAACTATATATATATATATATATATGAGGTGAGTCAGAATTGTGTAACTCATAATAATTAAAATAAACCTCATAGTTTTAATATTTTTTGTAGGAAAAAAATTACTATGAGGTTTAATTTAAGATTAAATTAAAACAGACCATAAAAGGAATTCTGAGATTCTCAAAGAATTACAAACAGAATCAGTCATGGAATATGTACAAAAATACTGGAAATATCACATAAGAAGAATGAATAGAACAAGAATACCACGTCAAATCTTAAATTACCAGCCACCAGGCAAGAGATCTTTGGACAGACCCTTCAAATGTTGGATTGGGACCGTAACAGACCACTAGGTCTATCACTTGAAAGGAAGAAGAAGAAGAATTAAAATGCTTTATACCTCACCTCATATCCAGTCTTCAAAGTAGACCGCGGTTTCAAAGCCTTGGCAGCTTCATCCTCAGTACTCTCTTGTCGACTGATGTTATGTTGATCAGAAAAACTACTTCTTCTTCCCTCTGTTGGTGGACCGATAAATCTCCAGATCCAGTCAATTCTCACAGATTCTGACTGGATCCGAAGGTTTATCTGTCCACCAACAGAGGGAAGAAGAAGTAGTTTTTCTGATCAACTGAAGTTGGCAAGAGAGTACTGAGGATGAAGTCACCAAGGCTTTGAAACCGTGGTCTACTTGCAAGACTGGATATGAGGTGAGGTATAAAGCATTTTAATTTAATCTTAAACCTCACAGTGTTACTTCCCACTTTAATTTTGGTTAAAAATGAAAATAAAGTAAGTTATTTACCTGATTACATGCATTACAGTGATAATGTTCCTTTCTTTTCAGTTTGCAGAAAGGTCGACTGCATGACTGTTCTGGCCCATATCGTACATGACGTTCCAGAGACATCCAATCCGGCCTCGGCACTGAATCATGTGGTGGCAGTGCTTGTTGTGGTTGTTGAAGAAGTCGTGTTAAAGACTGCTGATTGCTATTGTCATATCCACCGCATGATTCATTCTTCATGTCTGAAGAAGAACAAAATTTTATATTTAATATCATAATTTGTTTTTAACGCTACAAAATCTCATGATACAATTAGAAATATGATTTATCCATCATTGAGATGTATGAAATGAATAATAAAAACACCAAAAGAAGTTGTACTGGCTTTATAATGTAATGTAAAAGTCCTAAATAAATGTCTTCTTAATAAAGAAGCTGCCATTTGCAAGATAGAAGCAAAGGTTTCATAGCATTTGGTGCATGGGAATTAACAGTGTACCGGTATATAAGAGAAACATTTGCGTTTAGATTGGAACTTACTCAGGTAGCTCAGTCGGTAGAGTATTGGCCTGGAAAGCCAAAGGTCCTGCGTTCAAGCCCCAGCTGAGCATATAATTTATCTCTTCAAATATGATATATTTTCTTTCTAAAATAAAACTATATCCAATTCTAGAAAGTGTTGATTAAAAATATAACATCATAACCTAATATTTTGTTCCCAATTAGATTTGAGTATTATTTGAATTTAATATAAATAGTATTTATAAATACTGTATTATTTGAATTTAATATAAATAGTATTTATAAATACTATTTATATTAAATTCAAATAATACTCAAATCTAATTGGGAACAAAATATGTCCGCGCAGCCATGAACCTACGGGTTCGATAGTGCCAGTGACTAAGTAAGTAAGTAAGTAAGTATTTATAAATTAATTTTGAAATGTTACAATATTATTTAAAGTTAGCATTTAAATGTGAAATGTGTCAGCATTATTATTATAATTAAAAAAAAATTAAGAACTTATTTTTGAGATAAATATTACTTACATATTGTTATGTACATATTGTCTTGCCCCTCTCTCTCTGAAGATTCCATCCCCTACCTATTTCATATCCTGATTTTATATGATTTCTGGTGCTTTTTCCTCATTACTTTGTTATTCAAAGCTAAAACTTTCTGGTCTAATCCAATAACAGTCTACAATTTCTTCAAAATACCTCATTAATTTGTTATTCAAAGCTTCAGCTTCTTGGAAGTACCAGGCTTCTTCCAACAGCTGATAATTTATAATTATTATTATTATTATTATTATTATTATTATTATTATTATTATTATTATTATTTCACCCTTGAATCTATTATTTCCACAATTATTATTTTCAAATATTCTACCTAAAACTTACTTAGACATTTATCATAAAATAAATACTTTAATAATTTAAATTAATAAGAATCAAATGAATCGTGAATTCTTCTTACCTCATACTTCTATGTTTTTTTAAACACAGCACCGCAGTATCGGCGACCATCATCAGCTGTTATCACAAATGTAAATTTTTTCTTTTACCGGTAATTATCCAAACTGCCATCTGGTGTACTTTTGATGGAGTCATTTTCTAAACTGCTATCTGGTGTATTTTTGAAGAACTTTGTAATCAAGCTTGGTTCGTCCAGAATCTCAAAGTTCATGGTTCTAGTATCGTTTTTTTGAATATACATCTTCTCCAAACTGTTAAATCCATAGGTTTAGATAGATGTTTCAAAAGTTTTGTTTCTTTTTCAATTCTATGATTCTCTAATAAACTATGTGCTGCTATAGCTGATTTTTCAATTCTTCCATTTTTTATGTTTCTGAAGTGTTCTTTATTACGAGTTTCCAAGTTGCTTTTGTTTTCTCTCTCTCTCTCTCTCTCTCTCTATATATATATATATATATATATATATATATATATATATAATATTGCAATCTTTGCAATCAATTTGATAAATTCCAGATTTTTGGTGTTAACTTTATTATTAGATATATATATGAAAAAAACATATTAGAACCATGAACTTCGAGATTCCGGACAAACCAAGCTTGATTACAAAGTTCTTCAAAAATACATCAAGTGGCAGTTTAGAAAATTACTCCTTCAAAAGTACACCAGATGGCAGTTTGGATAATTACCGGCAAAAGAAAAAAAAATTGACAGTCGAGAAAACAGCTGATGAGGTAAGAAGAATTCATGATTCATTTGATTCTTATGTAATCTTAATTAATTATGCAAGTTTTATTACTCTTGATATCTAAGTTAAAGTGCAATTTTACCAGACTTCTTAAGTTAGGGAACCTGGAAGGCAAAGTTATGTTACCCCAATGATATGATATGTGATGAATGATAATTAAGGCCAGGATAGTCCTTAAATCTAAATGTGGTCTAAATCCAGACTATGGGTGACCGCAAGAATAATTCTCTCTAAGAAAAAATTCCTGTGGTCTGACTGAGAATCAAACCTGGAACTGTACTCAGGAACTCTGAGCACTATATCTCATGAGGCTGGTTTTTTTAGAATAAAATATTTCTTTTGTATTATCCACCCACTCATTATGATAACATTCAGCTTGATAAATGTGTCTTTGTTATCGTTCACTGTCAACAATAAACATTTAACAGCACCTCTTGAAGAAACATATCTAGAATACTGTACTGTAAATCTCATGGTACAAAACCACAATCAATCATAAAAATCAAATGAATCGTGAATTCTTCTTACCTCATACATCTATGTTTTTTTAAACACAGCACCGCAGAATCGGAGAACCATCTTCATTGTCAGCTGTTTTCACAACTGTCAATTTTTTCTTTTGGTTACTGCTGTCGGCAAAAGAAAAATTGACAGTCGTGAAAACAGCTGACAGTGGAGAAGATGGCTCTCCAATATTGCAGGCTGTGTTTAAAAAAACATAGATTTATGAGGTAAGAAGAATTCACAATTCATTTGATTCATATTAATGAAACCTCATAATGTTAAAAATTCCCAAATTTATCATATTAAAATAAAACAATCAATCAAATAATTTAAATATTATTAAAAAGCCATGGAAACAAGCAGCAATGAAATACTCAATGCCTAATGGTTTTCACCAAATAAATTTATAATCTTTCATTTCTCTAATAATATTAATTTGATTCATTTTAATTTCAGTTTCATTTAAATTATTTGGAGTCTGTAATATCATACCTCAATATTAAAGTTGGTTTGTTCTTGAACATGTTTCGATTAGTCTTCATGGGCATGGTGCTGAGGATGAAACATGTTCAAGAATAAACCAACATTAATATTGACATAAGATATTACACACTCAAAATAATTTGATTAAAAGAACCTCAAATTATTACTTCCTAAAATAAAACATCTGTTTCATTTGAATAAATATTCCCTTATAATTATTTTATCTAATTTTTTTTCTATAAATGATATTTTTGCACTGATTGAGTGGAAGAGAAGGTGGTATGGCCTCATCTCTGCTATTTTTAATAAATATATAATATGTCGTAATGTCATACATAGGCCCACTTTCAAATAAAATATCTAACACTTTAAAAAGTTGAACATTAATGTGGCATTTAAAACTAATAAAACTTTACAATATATAATAAAAAACAATAAAACCAAAATAAAAAAATAAAAATTATCAGGTGTATATAAATTGAAGTGTGGCACATGTGACAATGTCTATATAGGACAAACTGGTAGACCTTTTATCTCTCGGATAAAGGAACACATGAGAGCATATAACAGAAATTTAGAATATTCAAAATATGCTAACCACCTATTCCAATTTAATCATTGTTTCGATCCAAATTTTGAAATTTTACATGTTTGTGATAAGGGTAAGAAGTTAGATCTTTTGGAGGCTGTAGAAATTAATACATTTAAAAGTAGTAACAAACTGTTAAATTCTCAACTTGATTTGAATGAATCACCTTTGTTAAATTAAAAAAATTAAATAAATATTGTTGTATTGTTGCTTAGATCAGTTGGAACACAATTCATAATTTGTTAACATGTCTGAAGAAGGTACAGTATACCGAAACAGCTGTCACTGAATTATATAATAAATATGAAAATCAAATAAAACTATGATTTATTTTTATTTAATTAATAAATATATAATAATAATTATTATTATTATTCAATGTTTTTATTTAATTAAAATGACAGTGGGAGGAAACACTATGAGGTATTTATATTAATAAATGAGTTGGAGAAAATGTTTTAACATCTCACCTCACAAAGTTTTGTGTCTTCGTGATACCAGTTTCAAAAGTATAGTATTACTTCCATCTTCAGTCAAATTCCAACTGTCGAAATTTGACTGAAGATGGAAGTAATACTATACTTTTGAAACTGGTATCACGAAGACACAAAACTTTGTGAGGTGAGATGTTAAAACATTTTCTCCAATTCATTTATCAAATAAGGTAGAATTTTTTGATAAAAAATTCTGGTTGGTTGGTTGGTATCTAATGTCGAGCACTTGATAATGAATACCTTAATGAATATACCTCATAGTGAGAATTCCTAAAATAAGTCATTTATCAATGTTTTTATTATTAATTTCATACATCTCAATGATGGATAAATCATATTTGAAGAGAAAAATTATATACTCAGACTGAGGCTTGAACCCAGGACCTTTGGCTTTCTAGGCCAATACTCCGACTGAGCTACCTGAACAAGTTGCAATCTAAATGCAAATTTTTCTCTTATATATGCTGTTAATTCCCGGTCTGAGCGTATAATTTTTCTCTTCAAATATAATTTATCCATCATTGAGATGTATGAAATGAATAATAAAAACATCAAAAGAACTCGTACTGGCTTTATAATGTAATGTAAAATTCCCAAATAAATGTCTCCTTAATGAAGGAGCTGCCATTTGCGAAGACAGAAGCAATGATTTCATAGCATTCGGTGCGTGGAAATTAACAGCGTATATAAGAGAAAAATTTGTGTTTAGATTGGAACTTACTCAGGTAGCTCAGTCGGTAGAGTATTGGCCTGGAAAGCCAAAGATCCTGGGTTCAAGTCCCAGTCTGAGCATATAATTTTTCTCTTCAAATATGAATAATTATTATTATTAACTATTATTATTATTAATTAGTGATTGTTGCATTGTTAGTCAGAATATCTACTATCAAATATTTTGTCTTTTTTGTTACATATTTTATAATATATATTTCGTAAGGTAATACTATAAAAAATCCGGCCTGTAATGATGAATCATTTGTTAAACACATATGAAATATTATATTATTTTCAGTCTGATCATCTTACCTCAATATTAATGTTGATTTGTTCTTGGACATGTTTCAAAACAATTTTGTTTTATCATCAGCTTGTGACCTCAATATTAATGTTGATTTGTTCTTGGACATGTTTCAAAACAATTCTGTTTTATAGTGAGCCTGTGACAAGCTGAATTGTTTTGAAACATGTCCAAGAACAAATCAACATTAATACTGAGGTAAGGTGATCAAACTGAAAATAATATAATTAAAATAACCTCAAAATATCACTTCCTAAAATTAAATATTATATTACATATGAAATAGCTGATAAAAAGAGGCGACACAGAACAAAAGTGCATGCAGTAGCAGTTAATGTGATGCAATGTTAATGTAGTAGTACTGGCGGAGGGTCTGGGTTTGAGGGTGCAAGCAGGATGGGAATTTCATTACACGCACCTGTTACAGAATGCTGCCTGTTTCTGCTCTCAGATGTTGGTTCGTTGTTTGGCACAGTCATCATTACACCGCAGTGTGAAGGAATAGGAGGGGGCAGAAGTGGAGGGGGCGACGGAGGAGAAGGAGACGTACCTCGGGATGATTTGGAAATTCCACCCACCTTTCCTAGCGACACTGATGACATGGAGGAGGACGAGGAAGAGGAGGAACATGGATTTGAACCCGCACCAGCACCACCACACGAAAACGCAGACAGCGGGTAAAAAGTTCCCGAAGCCTTCACCACTAAAGAGAGAGAAAAACCAAAACCATGGTCACACAGACACACATTATGTTCCATGTTTCTTATATTCATGGGCACATCTTTCTTTAGTCTTAAGTGCAGGAGTTCTTATACTCATCCCCTCCAAAAGTAACACCTCTCTTACTTTCAGAAAGCAATTAATATTGGTGATAAATTAAAATGTTTAATAACTCTCCTTATAATTAATATTCTAAGTAGATCGTGATTTCAGGGTCTTGGCGACCCCCATCCTCAGTACACTCTTGACGACTGATGTTATGTCAATCAGAAGAACCACTTCTTCTTCCCTCTGTTGGTGGACCAATAAACTTCTGGATTAGGTTAGAATCCGCAGGAATTTCAAAGTTATAAGTTTTTCTTTCCTGTTTTTTTTTTTAGTGTGGATTTTTTTTTCCCAAACCGTGAGTTCCTTTTGTTTATCTTCTTCTTCTATCTTGTAAGCCCATGTTTCCCTTCACAGAGATTTAGGTGCTCTCCCCCTACAGGGAAGAATTTGAACCATACTAATTTAGTTACACTTATTTTCATATAGATGTTCTTTGAGTGGTCCGTGGTCAATGTTCCGCCTCATACTAACATCTAGGAAACCATGGTAGTACTAGGACGGGAAAATTCGGTAAATTTTGCTTCGAGGCCTTTCATTCACGCTTAAGAATCTTTTACGAGCCTGAAAATCTTCAGACTCGGGACCCACGGCTTAAAGTCCCTCCCAGAGGACTTGCTCCTTGGATTTTTCCATCCTAAAAAATCCATCGACCCCAGCTGGGTTTGAACCTGCAATCCTCAGGACCAGAGGCAAGGAGCATAACCACTAGTCCACCGCGGCTGATTTTGTTTATCTATTTGTTTAATTAGACTAGCTTTTGAATCAATTAGATGTTTTTTGGACCAAGCATGAGCAGCTACTACTGACTTTTCCACTTCACCATTTTTACATTTATAAGATGTTCTTTCACCCTTGTTTTCAAATTTCTTTTTGTTTTTCCTATGTAAATTATGTCACAATCCCTGCATTTGATCTGATAAATTCCTCATTTGTTTTCTTCTTCAATTTTTTTCATTTTTATTGGTTTTAATTATCCTATTCACGCTGAATTATATTCTTCGGTGCCAATCTTATCACTGTTTGGGAAAAAATCTACATTCAGAAAAACAAGAAAGAAAAACTTATGAACTTCAAAATCTCGGATTCTGACTTAATCCATAGGTTTATTGGTCCACCAACAGAGGAAAGAAGTGGTTCTTCCGATCGAAATAACATCAGACGTCAAGAGTGTACTGAAGATGGGGTTGCCAAGACCTTGAAATCACGATCTACTTAGAAGATTAATTATGAGGAGAGGTATGAAACATTTTAATTTATCTTAAATTAAACCTCATAGTAATTTATTCCTATAAAAGTTCAATTAATATTGGATTTATTAAGAAATTGTATGCATATACCCCATACATCCTGCATGGGGACATGGCGATCCCTATTATGAATTTCTTAACCAGGCTAAATCAGTTATTGAATGAATGAATAAGCCGCTGTGTCCCATGAAGGGCTAGGGCCTCCTACAAAAGGGATGAGCTCAAATTTTCTTGTAGTTCATGTGGTGAGCAACTCCATATGAACGGATAGCACTGTTCTATATCAACGGATAGCACTATTCTAAGTCTACTCTTGTGATTTTAAAGTACATTTTAGGTTGGCAGTACTGTTCAGTTTGTGATTCGACTCAATGTTTTTGACTTTTAGTGATGCACTTTTGTCTTCTTACATTAATATTAAGAAGCTAAAGCTGTTACTATGAGTGAAATAAGTAAATTAATGTTCACAACTAAATTATTGTAATCAAGGGTAAAGAGAAACATTTTTGCCTATACCAGGAATTGAATTTCAAACTTTCAGCTTTCCATACTGAAGCTCTGACCACTGAGCTAATTCAGGCTTCCTTCCCATCCATGCATAAATCCTCTCTTTACCTTACTCTCTTGGTCCCACATTCAGTGCAATGAATCATCATTCACAAATACACAATAAATGGCTTCTACATTAAGAAGACATGAAGAGACTCCACACAGCTATAGCATTATTTATTAAATTAATAGTATGAATTAAATTAATATTTTTATTACCTCACCTCATATCCTTTTTCTTCTAGACTGCAGTTTCAGAGCTTACCTCCATCATCAACAGCCTCTGGTTGACCGGTGTTATGTCGTTTCATGGCAGTTTTCTTCTTCCTTCTATTGGTGGATCTTCCTTCTATTGGTGGACCGATGAACCTCTGGATCTGGTCAAAATTTGCAGGGGATTGTAAATTCATGAGTTTATCTTTCTTGTTTTTTTTTGGATGTAGATTTTTTCCCAGACCGTGAGTTCTTTCTGTTTATCTGTGTGCTTGATTAGGCTAGCTTTTGTATCGATTAAATGTTTTTCAGACCAAGCATGGGCTGCTACAGCTGACTTGTCCACTTCAGCCTTTTTTACATTTCTAAGAAGGATTGTGACAAAAATCCATATAGGAAAAACAAAAAGAAATTTAAAAACTAGATTGAAAGAACATCTTAGAAATGTAAAAAAGGGTGAAGTGGACAAATCAGCTGTAGCAGCCCATGCTTAGACTGAAAAACATTTAATCGATACAAAAGCTAGCCTAATCAAACACACAGATAAACAGAAAGAACTCATGGTCTGGGAAAAAAATCCACATAAAAAAACAAGAAAGAAAAACTCATGAATTTCGAAACTCCTGCAAATTTTGACCTGATCCAGAGGTTCATCGGTCCACCGATAGAAGGAAGAAGAAAACCGCCAAGAAACGACATAACAACGGTCGACTAGAGGCTACTGATGATGGAGATAAGCTCCAAAACTGCAGTCTAGAAGAAAAAGGATATGAGGTGAGGTAATAAAAAACATTAAAAATATAATATAATAAAAACATTAATTTAATACTTAAATTAAACCTCATAGTGTTTTTTCCCTATGAAAATTAAATAAATATTAAGAAGCTAGAGCTATTACTTTGATTCAAATAAGTAAATTAATGTTCACAAATTTAGTTATATCATGGAATGAACGAGTCACTTCTTATCTTACTCCATATTTATTGTTTTATTTTTAAATATGGTAACTACAGTTTTCAAGAGCAGTTTTCATAATATTGGCTGAAGACAAGAGGGACTCTTCTTGAAATTTACAGTTCCCATGTTTAAAAAAACATGAAATATGAGGTAAGATAAGAAGTGACCCATTCATTCATTGAATTAAGAACCTCATAATGTTAATTTCCCATATTCAACTATGAAATTTAGTTATGCTTATTTACCTACAGACATCAATAAGTGACATGTGGTTAGCACATCACCTCAATGAGACTCTAGTTGGCAATATTTTTATTTTCAATTTTGTGTATTTGATTTATGAAATTTCCTACATAGCCCACGCATATAATTAACAGGTGCAACCTTATATTTTCACAAATGCAAGCCCATGTTTTAAGCAGATAACTGTCTTATCCCTTTTCAAGCCCAGAATTTCATTGTACCACAAAAATATATTACAAACCTATTCACAAAAAAAAATATGGTGATATATCAATTTGTCTATTGCTTTCACCCACTGTCAGACCAAGCATGTCCTCATGGACTTAAAATCAACTGAATGCTGTTCTATTTGGTACATTACTGGTAGAAGGAATTACATAAAATAAATCATGCTTGTTTTCTGACTTCAAAACGCAGTCAATTTTTCAAGTGATAAATGTTACGTGTTTTTAGCTAAAACTTACTTTTAAAATCAACATAATTTTTACTTAATAAAATATTTTGTCTGTTTAATTTTTACCTCATATCGTTGTTTCTGTTAGACATATGTTTCAAGGCATGATAACCTCAACTTCAGTAGTTACACATTGGTTTTTCCCAAGTTGTTGGCCCTGGATCTTGACTTTTGCTCTCTCTTTTTGTGGTCCAAAGAACTTTCTAATTATGTACCTCTCCCCAGGAATTTCAAAATTCATTACACTGGACAACATGATTTTTGTCTCATGAGTACCAATAGTTGTGCGTAATGCAGTTTTTTATCATGTTTTCAAATATGTATTCGGAATTTATCTATCACCCACAGTTTTTTTTATTTCAATTTCAATTAATGGATTTAAATAATTATTTTTTAATTTTTTTATCTTGGCGCAGTGAGCGATGAGCATGGGGAACACTTTCATCAGGAGATTTCAGCTATGGAAAAGAGATATCAAGGCAAATGGAATCCTAATATGCTGGCCGATTATTGTTGGACCATCAAGAGGGATGCTCCACAGGCGAAATATAGCAGAAACTTGTCATTTCTTACTTTCTAGGTGAGTCCGAATGTTCGAATATTGTGTAGTTATGAATGTAGAAAATATTAAAGTGTTTGAAATTATAAATGCTTGTCTCTCGGAAACCTTGCGTGATGGAGAAAAACGATATCATATTTGAATTTAGGAGAAAAAATACTATCAGAATCACATATTTTTCTTTCTGAGACAAAAATAAAGTTTATTTTTTTGTTGCTCTGTGTAATTATTTCCTTGTTCTTCTGTATGTAGACATTTTTTCCATATGGTGAGATCATTTGTGTTTTCTGTTTTAAAAATTTTGTGTTTCACATTTGGTTAGAAAAACACAAAATAGATTTAAACACAAAATTATTAAAACAGTTAAAAAACACAAATGAATTCATCATATGGGAACAAATCTACATACAGAAGAACAAGGAGAGAATTATGAATTTTGAAATTCCTGGGGAAAGGAATCTATAGTCCATTTGCTCAATTAAGAGAATCTTCCCATGCAAATATTTGAAGGGATTAGGGGCGGGGAGTGAATTCTCTGTCTACTTGAAGGCCAGTGTCAGGTATAGGAAGGGTTGGAAATTCTTTCTTTCTTTCTTTCGGAGGTATTGTACACTTTTGTATTACATTTAGTGGTGAGTTGACGTATGAATTGTTCTACGTGAAGTATTTTTTCCAACGATGAGTGTTAACATATTTTAGAAACTTCGGCTAGTTGCTCCCACTCTCCGATTGGCCGTGCATCAACCGTTTGAAAATATACGCGGGAAGATTCTCTTAATTGAGCAAATGGACTACAATTAGCAAGTTCTTTGAACCACAAAAAGAGGGTGCAAAGTCAAGATCCAGGGCTGACAACTTGACAAAAAACTAGTCTGTAACAACTGAAGATGAGGCTAACAAGCCTTGAAACATATGTCTAACAGAAACAATGATATGAGGTAAGAATTAAACAGACATAACTTTTTATTACGTAAAACCTCATAATGTTACTTCCTGATGTATTTTCAAGTAATTTTTACTACATTGCTTCTTACATTCACTTCAGCAAACAAATATTTATAAATGGATTTAATGGTACCTGTAGTTTTATTAGCTGATGCCTCAGGAGAAGGCACAGACAACTGTGGAGTTCTGATGCGGACAGGAGAGCCAACCGTTGGCGATGTACAACCTACATTAGATGAGCTTTCTGGTGGCAGCCCTTCTGTTTTCACATGTACTGGAGATTCAACTGCAATTAATAATATCATCATTACATAAGATATTCACCTAAAACAATTTAGCACAATCATTGTGATGTTAGGTTAATCCATTATGTAACAATCTCTTTAAGGGGATTGGGTAGTGATTTACACATAATAAATTCATTTTATGTCCAAAAGTATATTTCAATGTTTCTCAGCTTGTATTGCTGATAACTAATTGAAAATTTGTATAGATATACTCTGAAACTCTGTGCATCCAATGGTATAAGAAACAATTAACTGTTTTTTATCTAAACAACATTTTAACTGATGGCCTATTTTCCAACATTTTAATATATACATATATTTAATTTCAAGTGCACTTTTCTTCAATATTTTTTATTCAAATTCCTTGATTTTTTTTAAATTTATTAAATTATTTCTGTTCTCAATTCTAAAGCCAAAGTTATTTAAATATTTCACTCTGAAGGTCAATATAAAAAATCTTTAATTTGATTAACTTTTTTAAAAATATTTTCTCTAACTAAATATTTTATTTTTTATGTTATGTATGACATATTTACATAACTTTGGCTTTAAAATTGAGAATAGACATCATTTAACAAATTAAAAAAATCAAGGAATTTGAATAAAAAATATTGAAGAAAAGTGCACTTGAAATTAAATATATATTTTAAAATGTTGGAAAATAGGCCATCAGTTAACATATTTAATTAATATATATTTAATTAATGTTGGGAAGTAAACATTATGAGGTATAATCATTAAAATTCATCGGAGAACATATTGTTTAAACAACTCACCTCATAGGATTCATGCTTCCATGATATCGCGATTTCAAACATAGTCATGTTCATCGTCAGCCATAACTCCG
The DNA here is from genome assembly GCA_030220185.1 of Diploptera punctata. NCBI lineage: Eukaryota > Metazoa > Arthropoda > Insecta > Blattodea > Blaberidae > Diploptera > Diploptera punctata. The sequence continues at coordinate 2,682,461 of JASPKZ010009355.1, read as the reverse complement.
ACAGATGAAATTCTTCGGCCGTCAACTATTCTATTGTCGCCATCTTCAGTGCTGCCATCTATGGTTGAATTTATGAACTTCGAAATCAATGTAATTTCGTTAGGGATATCAAAATTCATTGATCTATTTTTGTTTTTCTGAATGTATATTTTTTCCCAAACTGTCAATTCCAAAGGTTTCTCTACTTGTTTTAAAAGTTTAGCTTCTCTTCCAATTTTTTGATGTTCTAATAAACTATGTGCAGCAATTGCAGATTTTTCAATTTCACAATTTTTAATATTTCTGAAATGTTCTTTTGTCTGAATTTCCAAATTCCTTTTTGTTTTTCCTATATAAACTTTATTGCAATCTTCATAATTTATTTGATAAATTCCAGATTTCTTACTGTCTGGAACATTGACTTTTTTATTGGTACTTAGAAGATTACCCAGACTAAATTTATTTATTGGTGCCAAAGAAATGTTGTATTTGTCAAAAAAATTTTTTTTTTTAAATTTCCTATGCATTTCAGGATGGTAAGTAATTTTCTTGTATTTTTTCTTTTCTTTGCAATTTTGTAGAGTAGTATATTCATTAAGTCTTTTATTGTGTTTGAATTTCTTCAACTTATTTATAATTAATTCTTTATCAAAACCATTTAATCTAGCAGTGTTTAAGATATGTTTAAACTCTTTATTGAAATTTTCTTCGTTTAATGGTACATTTGTCAATCTGTAAATTAAGCTATTGAATATTGCATGCTTATGAGCAATGTGATTGAAGCCTGATGATTTAATGTAATTATCATAAGTAATGCCACGAGTGATTTCCAAATTATCGATAAATTCACGACTCACGAAGTGAGGAGTGAATTTATCTAGAGAATTTGGAAATCAAGAGTGGCATTTGTTAGGACTATTTAACGAATAAAATAAAGCTGTTTACTCACAAATCATTATTTAACTACAGTTATTTAAAAATATTTTTATATTTAAAGTAAACGGTGATGTTTGAAAACTAATGAGAAACGATAGGTAGCCTACGCTTCTACTGCTTCTTTTGTTTATCACTGCAACCAGATCATACTATTTATTGCCAAAGGAACGCAATATTGTAAGAATGCTCTCTAGTGGAGAAAAAATGAAACACATCAATCTGTATATTAATTCATTTTTGATGTCGTATACATTTAAGAAAGTGCAAACAGTGGTTTCTTTTTTGGTGGTATAATCAATTGCTACAAATGTTGACATGTAAGCACTATTATATACAATCTGGTAGCCGTATTTGTTATAGGCTCAGTCACTGCAAAATAACGGTCAGACCTGTTCAGAATATTAAAAAGGAGGAGCTTTGCTTAATATATGATAATCCTAACGTTGATAATTATTTCGTGAAACACGTCTCTGATTGGTTGTAATACAGAAATCATTGAAACGTGATTGGTCATTGACTCCCATTTGGGGCATGAGTTAAATAGTCTGTATGAGTTCCTTTTCTAAATATATCAAATTCAATTTTCAGTGTTTGATCATTCCTAATTATACATAAATCCAAAAAAAGGAATTTTGTTTTCTTTTTCTAATTCAACGGTAAACTTTACTGATTCATCCTGAAGGTTCAATAATTTAAGAGCATCTTCAATATCTTTAGAATCTATTATTGCAAAAAAATATCATCCAGTTAACATGTTGTTTAGATACAAAAACAATGAATTGTTTAAATAATGGCGGTTGAAAATGAATGACAAGATCATTTGAAAACTATAGTTACCGTGTTTGATAAAACATGAAATATGAGGTAAGATGTTAAAATGACTCATTAATTTATTAATGAATTGTTTCTTATACCATTGGATGCACAAGGTTTCAGAGTATATCTATACAAATGTTCAATTAGTTATCAGCAATACAAGCTGAGAAACATTGAAATATACTTTTGGACATAAAATGAATTTATTATGGTGAAATTAAATGTTTCTTACCTCTCCTCATATTTATTATGTGTAAATCGCTACCCAGTTCCCTTAACAGCTAAGGTAATTACTGTCAGAATTCAAGTCTGGGCATAAAAGAATCAACACTTCTTTCTCAGAACCCTATTTCTTAAGGCATGAACTTCTTTTAGATGCCATATCTACGGTTTCTTAACAATTTCTGTGAATTTTCAGGCTTTTTTAGAGGTAAATTAATGAGTCATTTTTTTTACATCTTAGCTCATATTTTATGTTTCTTTAAACATGGGAACTAGTTTTCAAGAGAACCATCTCTCTCATTTTCAAACATATTTTCCCATTAAATTCATCGGAGAACATATTGTTTAAACAACTCACCTCATAGGATTCATGATTCCATGATATCGCGATTTCAAACATAGTCATGTTCATCTTCAGCCATAACTCCGACTGACGAAATTCTTCGGCCGTCAACTATTCTTTTGTCGCCATCTTCAGTGCTGCCATTGTTTAAACAATATGTTCTCCGATGAATTTAATGATTATACCTCATAATGTTTACTTCCCAACATTAATTTAATATATTTTCCCATATTTAACTATGAAATTTTTTAGAGGTGTTACGGAAACAATAAAATACATTTTGATTACCGGCCGTGAAAGCCTGCATTCCACAATAAAAAAAATGGAAAACCGGGATCATGGTTTAGACTTCGGTTGAGAAATCCATTCAATGGGTCCAGAAATTTTATCAGACTCTCAGGTATCATCAATTGTAATGTATTATAAGTGTATAAATGGCATTAACCCTTTGCCCCGCTCAGTTATTTCCAGTAGTATTCTGTATAGAGACATATTCCTTTTACGGCATTTAAAGTTTAAATGTCTTCTAGACACTTTTAATTGAAGAATGGCATATGTGTACCAACTATGATCTCTTCTGAAAAATCATGTGAAATATGCTAAATCAAAAACTTGTTTTCAAATTACAAATATCTTCATCAAATAATTTATTAATTTTGTAAATATGTTACGATACAATATATATATATACCTCAATGTATTCCACAATTGTAAGGATGGATAATATTACCTTTCAATAATATTATAATTGAAGCAAATATATTTATTAACAATTAATATTTTATATACTTACTTACTTACTTACTTACTCACTGGCACTATCGAACCCGTAGGTTCATGGCCGCACGGACATAAGCTCTCCATACATCCCTATCCTGAGCTAATGCTTTCCAATCATTCCCTGTATAATCTACTTCCCTCAAATCATAGTTAATGTTGTTCTCCACCTCATTCTTGGTCTACCAACTGGGCGTTTTCCTTCTGGCTTTCCTACAAGAAGTTTCCATGCACGTCTTTCATTCCCCATACGCGCAACATGTCCTGCCCATCGCAGTCTACGGGACTTAACTGTTCTTATTATATCTGGCTTCCTATAAAGACCATGTAGTTCATTGTTATGTAGTCTTCTCCATTCACCTGTCTGTTCATCTCTCTTTCGTCCAAAATTTTCCTAAGAACTTTATTCTCAAATACTCGTAATCTCCTTTCCTCCCTTAAAGTAAGAGTCCATGTTTCGCACCCATATAATATAACTGGTAGAATAACAGTTTTATATATTTTCAGCTTAACGTTTTTTGAAAGGAGTTGGGACATCAAAAGTCTCTGCAATGCATAATAGCATGCATTTCCAGAATTGAGCCTATGTTTAATTTCTTTGTGCATATCATTCCTATTTGTGATTATTGTTCCTAGGTATTTGAATTCAGCCAATTCCTCAAAATTTCCCTCATTTATCATTAGCTGTCCATTTCCATTATATAATGTATTTCTATGTGTGACCATATATTTAGTTTTACTGATATTTACTTCCAGTCCTAATTTCTTAGTGTTACTCAATAGTGTGTGCGTGTTGGCCTTTAGTATCTCCTCGCTACTACATCATCAGCATAAACTAACAGCTTATTAATACCATTCAGTTGTAAGCCTTCCTCATTCTCTAAAGATTTAATGGCATGCTCTAGTACAAAATTAAATAGTAGAGGAGATAGTGCATCTCCTTGCTTCAACCCATTCTGGATTTCAAAAGTGTCTGAAAACTGTTTGCCTACACGCACCCTACTCGTTGAGCCATTTAGACACATTCATATAAGTCTAACTAACTTTTTAGGAATTCCGAACTCCAGCAGGATACTATATAACTTCTCCCTCTTAATTGAATCATATGCTTTTTTGAAGTCTACATATAGTTGATGTACAGTACCATTATATTCCCATTTCTTTTCTAAAATCTGTCTTATACTAAAAATCTGATCTGTTGTAGACCTGTTTCTTCTAAATGCACATTGATGATCTCCTAGAATGTCATCAATATAGGGAGTAAGTCTGCTTATTAATATATTTGTTAGAATTTTGTACGAAGTTGAAAGTAATGAGATGCCCCTATAGTTGTTGCAATCAGTTTTATCTCCTTTCTTATAAGTATGAATAAATTATATAGGCATATCCTCAGTTTAATATCTTATGGAGATGGCAATGTTCATAGTTTGCATAAAATATATTTCTAAAATTATTATGATAAACTGTATTAGTCCGTTTCTATTTATTTTTTAATTTCAACTTGAAATAATGTACCACTGTTAAAAAAAACTATATTTTGCTGATAAATCAAGACACAGACACAGAAAGTAACATCATTAGTAAAAATTCTCGCATATCCAAGTTCTACTACAGATAAAATATATATATTTATTCTTTATATTTATTTATTACTTTCTCTATTACCGGTATATACAGAAGAAAAATTGTCCTTATCCGTTTATAATTTTATTTGGTGATGAGAAAGATTCCAATTCTTTACAATTAAGTTCTGAGGACCAATTATTAAAAGAGTAATTATTGTTCTCGTTATAATCAGTGCGCTCTGTTGTCGACGCTACGATTTCTTCATCACTGTCACTCGTTTGTTCTATATGACTATATTGCACTAAACTACCCATCCAAGAAGCGTCAGAACTATCATTTTCATAATTAAATTCCTCATCTATCGCGCCACAATGTCTTCACTGAACAATGGGTTTAAATTACAGGTAGTTTTACTAACTTTTGCTTTCGCTTGTCATGGTTGCAGATAAACTGGTGGAGGCTTTCAAAAATAGGGTTGAAAACACAAAACAAGTACTGTTAGAATTTTACAAAAAATTATAAAGCAAGCCTTGTTGCCACATTTAATACATTCCACAGATGCCAAAGAATGACTGACATGTCACAGTTTTCCAAGAAAGTGAATCCAAGTTGAAATACAGCTGTTTTATAAAGAGGTATGCTTTACTACGTTATACGGGGCAGGGCCAAAGCAAGTAAGGTACGCTTTACTATGTTATACGGGGCAAAGGGTTAATGAGGTCTACTTTTAATATATTGTTTAGTTGTTTCTTGACTCACCTCATATTTCTTAACTCCCAAGCAGACTCGAGTTTCTTCACTTCATTTGTGACATTCTCAATGCTGTATTACGTTCACAACTGATGTCCAATGTAATACAGCATTGAAAATATCACAAATGCACTGAAGAAACTCGAGTCTGCTTTAGAGTTAAGAAGTATGAGGTGAGTCAAGAAACAACTAAACAATATTAAAATAAACCTCATAGTGTTATTTTCTACCTACATAACTACTTTTAATATGCTCACTTATCTTAGATTATAGAACAAATTGAAGGTAATGCAAATGGCAACTCACCTGGCTCTTTCCTAATGGGCGAGTCGCAACTCCTACGCAGATTTGCTTCTCCAGCTGCCTCATTAGCTTCTTCAAGGCCTGCGCCAGTCCCTCCATTCCGATGTTTCTGTTCATGTATTGCCATTGTTGAATACCTCACAAATGAATATCCACACCCAGGACGAATGCAATGGAAGTGACGATTAACTCTATTACTGTAACAAACAATAATACAATAATTAAGACTTTTGTCTGTACATTCTTACTTCTTAAGGTTGTTTTTGTCAAACATATGTTTCAAGGGTTCTGAGCCCCATCGTCAGCGATTACAGACTCAATTTTCTCAAGTTGTCAGCCCTGATTCTTGATTCCTGCTCTCTCTGCCCCTGATCCAATGAATTTACTAATGAGGTTCCTTTCTCCAGGAATTTCAAAATTCATAATTCTTTCCTTGTTCTTCTGTATGTAGATTTTTCCCCATATAGTGAGTTCATTTTTGTTTTCTAACTGTTTTAATAATTTTGTGTTTACATCTACTTTGTGTTTTTCTGACCAAACGTGAGCAGCCACTGCAGATTTTTCTACTTCCCCCTTTTTTTAGAATCAGGGCCGACAACTTGAGAAAATTCAGTCTGTAATCGCTAACAATGGGGCTCAGAAGCTTTGAAACATATGTTCAACAAAAACAACCATAAGAGGTAAGAATGAACAGACAAAATGTCTTAATTATTAAACAAACCTCTAAATGTTACATCCTATTGTATTTTAAAACAATACAATATTTCAATTTATAAACTACATTCCTCTACATGCCATATAAGCTAATAAAATAATTTTATTATACGATAGTGAGGAAATACTAAAAGCCAATGCATGCTATCTCGAGACCACAGGCAGTGGACTCTCTAAGTGTATTGTTATATTTATTTTATATGATTCTTTTGATAGATTGAAAGAAAACTAGAACTATATTAAACATTTTATATTGCGACAATATGTAGTTATTTATGGTAAATTAGTAAAAACGTATGTACATTTTGTTATAAAAATTGTTACCTATGACAGGAAGGTTGGCGACAGTCTACACCTCGATCAAAGAAGGCAAATCCATCCATTATATCTATATTGTCGTGGAAATCTTTGGAGTGCATGATGAGAATATCTTCCCGGTCAGTAATGTAGAAACAGCGTGGTTGGCTACAGTGGAAATGTTGACACCTCGTGTTGTAGGGACACATTGCATCATGACAGGGGGTTCCTTCTGGGAAAGAATAAAATCCTTCCTGCAGCAAGTCCAAACGATGCTGTGAACAAATAACAATCTGTTTTATAGATATAGCATATTGTTCATTAAGGGAGAAAAACATATTTGGGGGTTACAAATGTACCAAGGAAAAAAAAAGTTTTGATCCTATGTTATACCAGTATATAATATTTTTTTCAAGGCTGCAACTAAATTTATGCATTTTATTTTTTTATTACACAACCTTAGAAGTGAAAATATTCAATAATGTTTCTTTCTTGTATTGTCAGTATAGAGCAAAAATTTGAATTAAAAAATGTTGTGGATTCTTGTCAAGATGATCACCTACATTCATTTAAATAAAATCCAAAAAACACACTGTTTATGTTATATAATTATGTAAATAATTACCTGAACAATGTAAATATATGCATTTTTAAAAAGGAATCTTGAAAATCCCTTAAAATTGAATGAGAAGTTGACATAAATGAAATTTTAAAAATGGTCATATTATTATTGAATATATGTATTATCAGTTATCACTGGTGAAACAGATTAGCCAACTGATGACAAACACACTAACTAACACACAAAAAAAAACTAATAGCCATATAATGCACATCTGAGTTGTTTTCAGTTATTAAGAAGGAAAAATATATAGGACTTGAAATATTTTTTGTAACATAAAATAAATGTAGCTATCTACCCAATTTGTAATCTAACCTACTCAAATGTATCAAAACATAAGGAAATTTAATGTGTCTGACAAATCTGCCATCTAGCAGAAACATGAGTACATTTTGCTATAAATCTAAACAAACTTTGGCAATGTGTGGTAATTATCAATATGGTTAGCAACTAGTGATCCATTTCAAGATTTATAGGTGATCATCAACACTAGTTTAGGAAAAAGTTTACTTTAACTTACCTGAAATATTTTCAAAGTCCTATAGAACAACAGTGCGCATGCGCCAGAGTTTATAGAGCCAGCGATAACGCACCATCGAACGACATATTGATTATTATCTTTTTTTTTGTTTTACGTATCTAGACACTTTTATAATGTAATGAACCTAAAAGCTAACTAACTCATACATAATCTAATTCAATTACTCTACTCATGAAACGCCCTTTTTTTTCACTCCTTAATAATTGCAACCATCGATAACCCACTAGTTCCAATTATGTAATATACTGCGTCTAGATCGTAACTCGCCTCGGTAGCTCAGTTGGTAGAGCACTTGGCCCGGAAAGCCAAGGGTCCCGGGTTCGAGTCTCTTCAAATATGTAATATACTGACTGGAGAAAATAGCAAGTCACGTGTATTTGAATAAATACTTTAAAATTCTAGAATAAAGTTATAAACATTGTTTTAAATATGTAAAATTGTAGACTTTCACGGCAGGTATTTTGATTCAAGTATTTTATGACTTTCGGGCTAAATGGCCGTGGTCTGGTTTTATTAAAACTCGACGTTTCGTCTACTACTGCGGTAGACATCCTCAGGACATTCTGCGTGTTCTTCGACTTGTTAACTCTTCAAATGTCGGCTGCAGACTGGCTGTGTGTTGGAAATCGTGTCCTTATTTATAGTTGAGTATTGTGCAGAGATGTTTTCTACACGGTCCGTTACTTTCAGAAAAATAGCTCCAAAGTAACGGACCGTGTAGAAAACATCTCTGCACAATACTCAACTATAAATAAGGACACAATTTCCAACACACAGCCAGTCTGCAGCCGACATTTGAAGAGTTAACAAGTCGAAGAACACGCAGAATGTCCTGAGGATGTCTACCGCAGTAGTAGACGAAACGTCGAGTTTTAATAAAACCAGACCACGGCCATTTAGCCCAAAAGACATAAAATACATTGTTTTAAATATTTTAAAATATTAAAAAATGTTTTGAATACAGAAGAAGAGTTATAATTCACAACAATAAACAGAAAAATGAAGGGTAAATGTTTGTAAACTGGAGCCCTAGTCTAAATTTTTAGTTACCGGTATGTCTTATGTAGAGAGCTAAGCAATTCAAACAAATTCTATTACCAACTAAAAATCACAAGTGTTTCTTTAGTGATTAGGCCACAGCTGTTCAATTAAGTAAATTAATGTTACACATCTAAACTTATGACTACGATTGAAATATGTAAATTAATAAACACAGCTAAAGTATTGAAAACAATAGTGAAGAGAAAAAAATTCTGCCCGGACTGGGAACTGAACCCAGAATCTTCGGCTTTACATGCCATTGCTCTACCATTGAGATAAATTCAAGCTTCCTTTGCATCCAAACAAAAAATCTTCTCATTGTTTTTATTATTAATTTAATACTTCTCACTGAAGGACAAATTGTATCTGAAGAAAAAAATTATATGCTCAGACCAAGACCCTTGGCTTTCTAGGCCAATATTCTACCACTGAGCTATCTGAGCACTCCAATCTAAATGCAAATTTTTCTCTTATAATGATGATCTTGAAGAAGATTTTCGGGCTGTAGGCCGTGGTCATGAGGCTTGTAGTTCCCCGACGTTTCGCCAGAGACTGCGTCTGGCATCCTCAAGGGTTGTCTTGAGACTGGCAATTCTGTCCGCTGTCTGTCTTATTTATACGTTCACCGCGATGTGTTCGTAAGTTGTATCTGCCTTCTGATTGGTCAGCGGTAGGGACTTCCATTGCTCCAATGAGATTGCTGTTTGATGGTCTAGTCGACTGTACATTATATCTGTCTTCTGATTGATCAGCGGTAGGGGCTTCAATTGTTCCACTGAGATTGCTGTTTGATAGTCTAGTCGACTGTGCTTGTAGAGGTTTACATTTTGCGTTTTTTAGAACCGGTATCCATACTTTGTTGACTTTTAATGATTCTTCTTTTCTATTGAAACTGTTTTTATGTTTGAATATTTCGATGGCTTCTCGTTGTAGACGGGTAAAATAGTGTGTGCAGTTAGATAATATGTCTGTATTCTGGTATTGTACCCTGTGGCCATCAAGTAAAGAGTGTTCTGCTACTGCCGACTTATCCATTTGTTTAAGACGACTGTATCTTTCATGCTCCTTAAGTCTGGTTGCGATGGTGCATTTGGTGGTGCCTACCAAGAAAATCAAGAATCTTCTCAGACCTATAAAGGATCAACTCCATCCTCATCAGACAGCAGGCATATACAGGATTCCATGCAGTTGTGGAAAAGTGTATATAGGCACCACCAAACGCACCATCGCAACCAGACTTAAGGAGCATGAAAGATACAGTCGTCTTAAACAAATGGATAAGTCGGCAGTAGCAGAACACTCTTTACTTGATGGCCACAGGGTACAATACTAGAATACAGACATATTATCTAACTGCACACACTATTTTACCCGTCTACAACGAGAAGCCATCGAAATATTCAAACATAAAAACAGTTTCAATAGAAAAGAAGAATCATTAAAAGTCAACAAAGTATGGATACCAGTTCTAAAAAACGCAAAATGTAAACCTCTACAAGCACAGTCGACTAGACTATCAAACAGCAATCTCAGTGGAACAATTGAAGTCCCTACCACTGATCAATCAGAAGACAGATATAATGTACAGTCGACTAGACCATCAAACAGCAATCTCATTGGAGCAATGGAAGTCCCTACCGCTGACCAATCAGAAGGCAGATACACATTACGAACACATCGCGGTGAACGTATAAATAAGACAGACAGCGGACAGAATTGCCAGTCTCAAGACAACCCTTGAGGATGCCAGACGCAGTCTCTGGCGAAACATCGGGGAACTACAAGCCTCACGACCACGGCCTACAGCCCGAAAATCTTCTTCAAGATCATCATAGCAACTCCGGCCGTGAAAGTCTACGTGAATACATTTTCTCTTATATATTGTTAATTCCTGAGCGCCGAATGCTACAAGCATTTGCTCGATTATGCAAATGGCAGCTTCTTATTTAAGAAAACATTTATTGGGAATTTAAATACTACTTTATAAAGCCAAGTAAGGCTTCTTTTGATGTTTTTATTATTAATTATTAATTTATTTTTATAATTAATTTATTCTCCTTAACCCCTCTTTTATCCCACCAATCAAGATAACAAACATTATTCACAATATAAATTGGGTTGAACAGATGTGAGATCAGAACAGGTTGAGACCTAATCCATGAGGAATGATGAGCATGATGTTGAAATTGGGTTGCTTCTACATTATGATGGGATTACACATATCTACAGCTGTATCATAAAGTCTTCTTAATGTAAAAATTGCCCAAATTGTATTGTGAATAATATCACTACCTGTGTAGAGGGATATGAGAGGTTATGGAGAGATGGAAGAAAGCTTGAATTAGCTGAACAGTAGAGCATCAGCATGTAAAGCTGAAGGTTCTGGACCAGACATAAACATCTTTTCTCTTTACCATTGATTAAAACATTGTAATAGTATAAGTGATAAAGCTTACAGGAGTGGAACTTTTGGAGCTGTCTTCAGGACTAGGGGGTGAAGTACCAGGAGTACTCGCTTGACCCTGGTCAGAATGTTGACCTGCACCTCCATATCCTCCACCAGTGGCACCCGCAGGCATGACAGAAGGCTTTGGAAGCTTGAAACTTGTAAAGATGGCTTGGGGGGAATCCATTGATGCACCAGGAGCCATTGGAAACTGAACAGTGCAAGAAAGAAAGAACCAATAACTACACCTTCCCAAATAATATCATATAAAACATTCAATTATACTCTATTTTACTATAATGAACAAAATTCAGTCTTACTGCTTATACAATAAAGCTCCTTATTCACAGTTTCATTATTTGCAGTTCAATAATTGCAACACAATTCCTGTACTTGCGGCTAAAAATGTCTTTATTCGTGGATCCAGTCGGTATATTATAAAAATTACGTATCCTTACTTTAAGGGAGGCAAGGAAATTATGAGTATTTGAGAAATAAAGTTCTTAGGAAAGTTTTTGGACCAAAGAGAGATGAGCAGACAGGTGAATGGAGAAGACTACATAACAGTGAATTACATGGTCTTTATAGGAAGCCAGATATAATAAGAACAGTTAAGTCTCGTAGACTGCGATGGGCATGACATGTGCACATAATGGGGGATGAAAGACTTGCATGGAAGCTTCTTGTAGGAAAGCCAGAAGGAAAACGCCCAGTTGGTAGACCGAGAATGAGGTGGGAGAATAACATTAACTATGATTTGATGGAAGTAGATTATACAGGGAATGATTGGAAAACATTGGCTCAGGATAGGGATGTATGGAGAGCTTATGTCCGCGCGGCCATGAACCTATGGGTTCAATAGTGCCAGTGAGTTAGTTAGTTAGCTAGGTATTGTTTATTAATTCATCAGCAACTTTTTTACTGCACGCAAGTGTCAAGGCAGTTTTTACAAAGAGTGATTCAAACCAATTTTTTCCGATTGAGGGTATTTCCACTTTTCAGCGGTTGCCCTTTTACCAGCCGGCTGCTGGCCCTTCACATCCACATGTGTCAATCACAGAGGTAGATGATCAACAGCCAGTGTAGCGGTGACATGTGGTTAGCATGTCGAGTCCCCCAGCCGTTATAGCTGGCTCCTCAACCTGGAGCCGCTACTTCTTGTAGCTACCCAATTGCCTCACGATGCTGGGTGGGCACCGGTCCCATACTGGCCGAAATACCATGAGAAAATTTCTTCCCCCATGGAGACTCGAACCAGCGCAAGTCCCGTAGCTCTGCGCCAAGGCTTCCTACCTTAACCGCTCGGCTACGGCGCGGGACGTGATTCAAACCAAACGGACAAATAAATATCAAAGTAAAACAAATCTTACTGCCACTAAGACTAAAGTTTTTTGTTAAAAGCTACCGCCATATAACATGTGCTCCTACGTCCTTTCATAAAATGATGCTCTCGCCACAATCTATGTTTTACTGTTTCAATTTTTCATTCATTGAAATAATTTAGATTGAATAACGTGTGTATCTTCTGCTTTGTTCCCAATTAATAATGTTGAGTAAAAGGAAAGAAAATTACTTCTGAACTGAAAAAAAAAAATTATGTTGCCACTTAAAGTTAAAATACAAATGCTTGGCCGTTTATGTACGTGTTGGTGAATCATTTGCATCCACATTACACTGTTTTAATGTTAATGAATCAACTGTACGATTCATCAAGAAATCCAGAGTCAAAATAAGCAATTATATCATTGAATTCATAGCTGAATGACAATCTGAATTGAAAGATCTTTTAAAAGTGACAAGACAGGAAAAAGTATCTAATGGTTTATTTTAGGAAGTAACATTTTGATATAGAAGAATATATTGAAACATGTTCGAGAACAAATCACATTAAATTGAGGTAAGATAATTAGAGACTCAAAAAAACTTGAGGAAAAAGTATTAATTTATTTAATATTTGTAGGAAATAATACTATGAGGTTCCTTTTAATTATTAATGAGTTGGTTATTTTGACTCAAAATAAAAAATACTAAGTTATTTAAGCCCTTCCCTAAGCCTGACAGTAATACGAGGGTCATACTGAAAGTTATGAGCAACATTTTTTTTAAACAATCATAATATTTATTTTAGACAAACCGTACACCATGTTAATCTACAGACCTTTGTGCTACTTTTCAATATAGTCTCCATTTCTTTGTACACATTTTGTCCAGCGTTCTACAAGCTTCAAAATTCCCTTATGATAGAAGTCCGTTCCAGCTGCTCGAAGACACTGACGCACTGCTTTCCGAATATCCTCCAGCGTCTCGTAGCGTTGGCCTCTCATCTGCTCCTTCACAGAACCGAAAAGATGGTAGTCGGAGGGTGCCAAATCGGGACTATAGGGAGGATGTGGAAGAGTTTCCCACCCAAATGTCCTGATCTTCTCCACAGTGGCACGAGCAGTGTGAGGACGCGCGTTATCATGTTGCAGAATGATCTTCCTTCCAGGGTGTTTGTCGTGCAATGCACGACGGAGCTTCACAAGTGTCTGGATATAGCGGGCAGCATTTATGGTTTGTCCAGGTTCAAGAAATTCAACCAGAATGCAACCTTGCGCATCCCAGAAGACGCTGCCCATAACTTTCCCAACAGATTGCACTGTCTTCGCTTTTTTCTTTGATGGCGAATTCAAGTGGTGCCATTCCATACTCTGGCGTTTTGTTTCAGGCTCGTAGCGATGAAACCAGCTTTTGTCACCTGTCACAATACTCGTCAAAAAATCATCACATTCATTTCGAAATCTCTGAAGAAGGTTATGGGTGATGGTTCTTCTCTGAAGTTTGTGGTCTTCACTCAATAAACGTGGAACCCAACGGGCACTAACTTTTCGGTAACCTAAGCTGTGAATTATTTCTTGCACTGCACTGTGTCCTACTGCAAGTTTTGTAGCGATTTCATTCACTGTGATACGCCTGTCGTCTCTAATGAGCGCATCAACTCTTTCCTTGTTGCAATCCGTGGAGGCAGAGCGTGGGCGACTGCTACGAGGCTCATCTTTGATACTCGTGTTCCCATCTTTAAAATGTTTCACCCATCTCCTAACACTGCTGGCACCCATGCAGGCATCTCCGTAAGCACATTGAAGTCTTTGTTGAATATCAACAGCAGATTGTTCCTCTTTAACAAGGAATTCAATGACAGCGCGTTGTCGAAACGAAACATTGATGTCTGCCATTTTGGAAACACTGCGTGTGGTCACATGATAGAAGCTATGATGCCACAAAACGGCAATGTTGTGGTATAAAGTCTGTAGATTACGATCCTGCAGTTGTTTTTGTTACATTGTTGAAATTTGAATTTTAAGAATGGGTTGTTCACGACTTTCAGTATGACCCTCATAATTAATAGAAATTGTTCAAAATCTCTCATTAATTGATTTTATTTTGATAATTTTTATCTTATTTTGGAACCTTGGAACATATCCCCTATATAACCATACAAATTACCATTCCATATTCACAGTTTCTGTGTTTACGGCATATTTATGAAACATGTCTCCTGCACATAAGGAGCTTTTACGGTATGTTAGAATTTTATGATATAAGTTCCCTTCCAGTCAGCTTTTAGTGGGATTCCCTGTAACCACATGATTTATTTGCAACTTTAGGAGTAGTTTAATTACATCAATAAAACTATGAGGTAAATTATCAATAGAATATAAATGTGACCTGGAAACTTCACACCCCACCTTACAAATTATTGTTTCTCATTTGACATGTTTTGAAAGCCTCTGCTTTCATCATCAGCTACACACAATTGTTTGAGAAAAAAATTGATGAAAATGAAAAATTGTCAGTAGTGACTTGGGAATATTTCATCTAGCTATCTATATTGTTCGTAATACCATTATCAGTTTTTCATAGCATATTTGTGTTTAAGCAATTACAGTAAAACCAGTCTTAGCCAGAACCTTTATAAGAAGGAAACCTGTAGACAGAAAAAAATCTCCAGAATGGTACGATTTTATATGTAAAATCGTCCTGTATAAGCCGGAAACCTTCATAATGCAGAAACAGAATGGTTTTTAAAGTACCAATAGTTAATTATTATCTCAGTAAGATGGAAAATTATTCTTAAGCATGTTCTAATTACAGTATTAATGACAACACGTGAAAATTCTGCATATGACACTTTCTGCATTAGAATCGTTTGATCTTCTTGTGTTGCCATTGTATTGCGGGAATACCCTTGCTTATGTGTGACAGCGGGGAATCCCTCGCTTTTCCTTTTCCCTTGCCGCTATGTTACCTACCACCTGCGAGGGAGTTGGGAAACTCTTCAGTCTTCCTTTAGTTGAGATCCTTCTCACTTTTGTGTAAAGTTGTTTTGTATTGCTGTACAAACTGAGCTGTGTTACATACACTATTTTGTCTGTATTTCAGTTCAATACATTATGTTTTTAAAGCGTGCATGTAAAACCCTTACATTGCGTGAGAAAATCCAAGCTTGTAATTTGGGAACCCTTTATAAGAAGGAAAACTACCAACATGGAAATATATTTAAGGAACCATCATGTTCCTTCATAGACAGGTTTTACTGTATTTATAGTGCAAGCGGTTTTATCCAAGTCTTCCAGTTTGCTTATTGGCACACTAATTACTTTTGCTATCCAGATATCCATATCCAGACACAATTTTTTACTCTCTTATAATCCTGCTTCCTCATAGCGACAAACCATTGTTAATAAAGCAATCAGGTTCCTTCTAATTGAAGAAGATATCACGATGATAATATTAACATACTTTTTAAACTGTAAAGCTATTAAGAATTAAATGAATCGTGAATTGTTTTTACCTCATACATCTATGTTTTTAATTAACACTGAACTGCAGTGTCGGGAAACATATCATTCCAATCTTCAGCTGTTTTCATGACTGTCAATTTTTTTTTATTATGTCTGGAACCTCAAAGTTTATAGTTCTAGTATGTTTTTTTTTTTCATGTATATCTTTTCCTAGATGAGCCAAATTTGATTACAAAGTTCTTCAAAAATACACCAGATGGCATAATAAAAAATTGACAGTCATAAAAACAGCTGAAGATGGGAATGATATGTTTTCCAATACTGCAGTTCTGTGTTAAAAACATAGATGTATGAGGTAAGAAGAATTAACAATTCATTTGATTCTTATTAAGAAAACCTCATAATGTAAATATTCTCAAGTTTATTATATTAATGTAAAGCTATTGTTATGATGTTATATGTAAATATTATTATTATTATTATTATTATTATTATTATTATTATTATTATTATTATTATTATTTTGCACTACAAGAATATATATTTTGGAAGAATCCAAACTACAGAAATTAAATTCCTATGTGGAATAATAGCCTACATAAATCAGGAAGAGATAGGATATGAAATAATGAAATTAGAGAAACTTTAAAGGTAGAAATTGGACTACAGACATAGAAAAAAAATTGATTAAAATGGTTTGGACATCTAAAAAAGAATAGAAAAGAGAATACTAGAACAGAGAATCTTAAATCTCAAGGTACAAGGAAAATGACTACAAGGAAAACAAGTGAAAGATCAATTAACCAAGTAAAAAAAATAAAGGGATACAAATAGGAAGAATCAAGAAGAAGAAGAAGAAGAAGAAGAAGAAAAAATTACCAAGGGAAAATACAGATGAATGGAGTCATGTCTGGAATTGATCTTGAAGTTATGTAGTCTGGCATGTCACATAGAATCCCCACACAAAACATTCTAGTAAGTTACATAATTAAAATCAGAGACATGATTCTTTGGTTATGAGTTATATTTTATTCCTCTTCATAAATAATACTCTTAGAACAAACACAGGATGAAACTAAGATCTTTCAATAATTGATACAACAATACATTCAAACTGCCAAAAGAAGAGCAACTCTTAACTTTGGTATTTACATTTGATTACATAATAATTCCTGTTAATATGGTTTCAATCTGAATGCATTTAAAATCATTAGAAATTAAATAAGAATGAACTTAAAGAGTTAGAAGAAAAAAAACTAATGTTAAAGTGATTAATAAATAGAGTAATTAATTATGGCGTGCAAATGTGTTCTAATTACAACCAACCCACCACCTATGAAGTTAGATAAAAACCAATAAATAACTTACATAATCATTCCACACCTGAAAGGAAATGGGAAAAAAAACAATTTTACTAAACATTCTACAAAAATTCAACAAATTTCATATTTATAATGTTAAAGTGTAAATTTATACAGAGTGTCCCAAATTGATGTATACACTCTTTGAAATGTTATTTCTCAGCAACGAAATGAGACAAAAATACAATTTTTGTTGTGTATGATCTACAGGGCACTGGAAAAGCACAGCAACATGTTCATCGATCTTCATGTCTTTATAAACAATGGCGGCGAGATTATCATTCGATGAACGTAAGTGGATACTGAAGTGTTATTGGAAAGTGGAGAATGTTGTTGAAGTGCAACAATGTTGGATGGTTGAATTTGGGACACCACCGCCAACGAGGGTAACAATAACAAGAATCCGAGACAAGTTTGAAGACAATAGAACGGTGCAAGATGTATTCTCATTATCAGTCGAACGTCTCTTTCTTCCACACCAACCTGTCAACACATCTTGCACCGTTCCATCGTCTTCAAAATTGTCTCGGATTCTTGTTATTGTTAACCTTGTTGGTGGTGGTGTCCCAAATTCAACCATCCAACATCGTTGCACTTCAACAACATTCTCCACTTTCCAATAACACTTCAGTATCCACTTACATTCATCGAATGATAATCTCGCCGCCATTGTTGTTTATATAGATGTGAAGATCGATGAACGTGGTGCTATGCTTTTCCAGTGCCTTGTGGATCATACACAACAAAAATTGTATTTCTGTCTCATTTTGTTGCTGAGAAATAACATTTCAAAGAGTGTATACATCAATTTGGGATACTCTGTATATTCAGGTTGATGGACTAAAGCAATATTACATTTGAGGAGAAAAATTATAAAAATTATATGCTCAGATTGGGGTTTGAACCCAGGACATTTTGCTTTCTAGGCCAATGCTCTACCACTGAGCTATCTGAGAAACTCCAGTCTAAATGCAAATTTTTCTCTTATACATTGTTAATTCCTGAGTGCCGAATGTTACAAGCATTTACTCAATCACACAAATGGCAGCTTCTTAGTTAAGAAGATATTTATTGGGAATTTAAACACTACTTTATAAAGCAAGTAGGGCTTCTTTTGATGTTTTCTATTATTAATTTAACACTTCTCACTGAAGGATAAATGATATTTGGATTCAAACCCCAGTCTGAGAGTATAATTTTTCTCTTCAAATATATTTTATCCTTCGACCAGCCTCCTGGGCTAGTGGTCAGCATTCCTGACTACTGTTCATGAGGTCCAGGGTTCGATTCCTGGTCAAACGATAGGAATTTTTCCTGTGGTTGCCCAAAGTCTGGAATTTAGATTAAGAACTCTCCTGGCGCTTCATAATCATTTATCACCCATCATACCATCGGGTAACATAACTCTGCCTTCCAGGTGCACCAACCTAAGAAATGGATTACAATTCTGCCAATGCCAGGGGAGAAAGCCAGAAATGTCATAAAAGACAACCTGGTGGCATTAGAAAAAAAAAATCCAGTGAGAAGTGTTAAATTAATAATAAAAAAAACATTGACTAAAGCAATTTTTGATAAAACATTGCTTTCCTAACTGGATTTTGAGCTGAAGACCTCCAGTTTTAGAAACTGGTGCACTAACCACTTGTGGTATCCGGGCATCTCTGTTCTCACACAAATTTTTCTCTCATCATCAGTAGCCATGAAAATGTAATTAGATTTCTTCTAACTCAACAGAGATGCCAGAGTGCACCAATGCATGAAACTGGAAGTCCTGGGTTCAAATCCCAGTTCAACCAAAACATTTTCTCTTCAGAAAATTTCATATTACCAATTATTCTATCAAAATGAATTAAAACACAAATTCAATAACATTTCAGATAACTTACCTCTATAACTCTGTTTTTAGGAGGTCGACCTCGTTTTCTCCGAAACATGCCATCGATTGAGGTAGCGAGATGTGTCATGGTGAGTGGATCTTTTGTCAGACTCAATTTGCGGGAATATTCGTGCATCTTGTAATGATCTAAACGTCTGAATGGTTTGTCAGAAGGGAGAATCACTTCTCTACAGTTATCCTAAAAAGAAAAAATTAATTTTCAATACACAAAATTGATGGGAAGTAACACTTTGAGGCAGTTGATCAAAGATATTGAATCAGTTATTTACACCTCACCTCATATTTCTGTTCTCACACCTGGAACATGTTTCAAGGGTATTTCTTTCATTTTCAGCAAAAAACAAGATGTTGACTGTTGAAAGCCTAGTCACCAACTGTCATATGGCATGTGGAACGAAGGTTCATTGCCTCATGTGGGCAGGGATTGTATATGAGAGGGGAAAATTTCCGTTTAAATTGAGATACCTAAACAACTCAATGCAGAGTGCTAATGTATAAAATCAGAGACCTTGGGTTCAAATCCCAGTTTAAATGTAAGTCTTTCTCCTCAAATATAATTTGTCTTTCAGTGAGAAGTGATAAAATCAAATCAAATTAAAACAAATTGAAAATAAAATTTCACTGCTATAAAACTGGAGTCAAAAGGGGTACAATATTGTTGCTCATAAATGGGGTAATAATGGCCAAGCCTAGAAGAATGATTGGCTGCTATCAAGGTTAAATCTTTTGCTAACACATCACAGAACCACAATTCTCAAATGCTGAATTGCCAGAAGTCCAAAGATCCATTAGTTCCACTGAAGTCATAGTCTGAACAGATTGGAAAAGTATATAAACAAATCCCATTTTTGTACCTTTACTTAATAAGGAATGAACTACAAGGAAAAATTGAATTCAATACATATAGGAAGGATACTCATACATACAATTATATAAAATCTTCAGGTTTTAATCATATTGCCCATAAACATGCAATTTTCAACAGTTTGATTTATAGATTAACAGATGTTCCATTAAATGAAGAAGATTTTAAGAAAGAATACAATCACATTTTGAACATAGCCAATTTAAATGGTTTTGGAAAAGAAATAATTGTAAATAAATTAAAGAAATTCAGACAACAAAAAAGATTAAATCAATACACTACCCTGCAATCTGATTCAAAGATAGGAAAACAATTTACGAAAATTACTTATCATACTGAAATACATAACAAATTTCAAAACATTTTCAAGAAATTGAATATTACATTGGCACTGATAAATTAATTTAGCCTTGGTAATCTATTAATAACTAATAAGAAATTGAACACCCCAGATAGCAAAAAATCTGGAATTTATTAAATTAATTGTAAGGACTGCAATAAAGTGTACATAGGAAAAACAAAAAAGAATTTGGACACTCGCACTAAGGAACACTTTAGAAATATTAAAAATAGTGAAATTGAAAAATCAGCTATTGCAGCACATAGTTTATTGGAGAGTCATAAAATTGAAAAAGAAGCCCAACTTTTAAAACATTTGGAAAAACCTTTAGAATTGACAATTTATAGAAGATATATATTCAGAAGAACAAATTTAGATCCATGAATTTCGAGATTCCTGATGAACGTGACCTGATCTCAAAGTTCATCAAATCAACACCAGATGGCAACATTATTGATGGAGATTCCAAGGAAAATCTGGTAGTCATAATATCGGTTGAAAATGAGAGAGATCCTTCTCTTGAAAACTAGTTCCCATGTTTAAAGAAACATAAAATATGAGGTAAGATGTGGAAAAAATGACTCATTAATTTACAAATCTGAAGAGAATTAAAATGCCCCTGAAAGAAGAGATTATTATGAGAAGAAAAAGAAAAACAGGAGAAATTAAATCATATATTTAAGAGAGCAGTATTTACCCAAGTGCAGTGATAATGTTTTTCTTTGCCCTGATAAGGACAATCCTCTTCACACTGGTTCATAGATCCATCAGGCCCTGCTTCTGCTGTCATGTAGAAAGCTTCACTCACTTGTTCTTGCTGCTCGTGGTTGCGGGCATGTTCCCTCACTCCTTCCATTGACCTGCAATTTAAAATTAATCAAAAAGTTTAAGTTCCAGAAAATGTGTGTTTCAATACCATCCTCCTGCAGTTTTCATACTTTGGGTTCTGCACTAAGCAGATAGATATGATGTTAATATAATTTACTTTCAATTTATGTTTTCCATCAGCAGATCTCTTTATGTTATAGATTATATGTATGTATTATTACTATTATTAAAAATGAATATTAGATATTCAATAGTAGATTATATAAGATGCTAGCAATTAAATTGGTATGGGCACGTACGACGAATGTAAGAAGAAAGGTTACCCAGAAAAACATTGGAATGGTGTCCACCTGGAAGGAGGAGGAAAGAAAGACCTTGAAACTTGTGGATGCAAGAAATAAGAACTGGAATGAGAACAAGAGGACTGGAGGACATGGAATGAATGGATGGATAGAGACAAGTGGAGAAGGAAAATAAAACATTAGGCACAGAAAAATGTGTAAACATTGAATATCTGTATATAAATTATTAAAATAAATATATATAGGTAGGAGGTTTATTTTAATAACATTTGAGTGGTTTTTTGACTCACCTCTTTTTTTTTTTATTTTTATGCAGACCTAGGTTTCATCACTAAATTCATGACATTCTCGATGCATCACACCTGCTGTCTTGCAGTTGTCCCTCCTGCAAATTGATTTCTGTGCTCTCTGTTGGCTGACCGATGAGCTTCCAAATCAATCCCCTCTCATTTTCATCGGGAATTTCAAAATTCATAGTTTTCTTTTTATTCTTGCATATGTAAATTTTCTCCAAAATTGTGAGTTCCTTAGATTTTTCTAACTATTTTAGTAATTTTGCCTTGGTTTCAATTCTGTTTTTTTCTGACCATGCATGAAAATGAGAAGGGATTGATTTGGAAGTTCATTGGTCAGTCAAGAGAGAGTGCTAAAATCAATTTGCAGGAGGGACAACCGCAAGACGACAGTTGTGATGCATCGAGAATGTCATGAATTCAGTCACAAAACCTAGCTCTGCATAGAAATCAAGAAATATGAGGTGAGTCAAATATAACTCAAGTTTAATTAAATTATTTAATATCCGAAATTTGTAAACCCTATTTCACCTAAGGTATATTATGGTTATAGTTTATTACAAAGTTATGAGTCATTATTAGGGTAAGGTAGTTGATGATTTTGCATCTTTTTCTTATGAATGTTGAAACATTGCTTGCATATATGAAAATGTATGGCATTAAAAAACGGATTAATTAAAAGCAATTAGTTAGGGCATTTTTTTGCATTTTCTTAACTTTCTTAGGGATAGGTAATTTTTTTGGCAATTTTTAGGTCATTTTGAGCATTTTTTACACTTTTCCGGAAGGCTGTGATATTATTTGTATTTGATTTAAGATTTTTATTATAATTCAGTATTTTCCTTGTCAATACAATTTCTTGGAATTAAGTAGTTGTTTTGCTAACTACTACCCCTACTTTTCAAGGTATGTGCATAATGAACTTGCCCACTTCTAGGAATTTTATTCAATTTCTTAGAGCTTATGTTAGCTTCTACCCCTATTCTGATTGTTAACTGCAATTCAAAATTGCTGTAAAAGTGCACTATGTAATTGAAATGGATTTTCTGCAATAAAAGGTACTGTAATATGTATTTTTTAATACTTTTCTTTTAATATTTTGATGTTAAGTTAAATTTTATGTAATTCAGTAATCAAGTGAGTACTTAATCTAATAAATAGTATTTTTATTGGTAATTCTTAACTTTTTTTATTTTATTGGTCATTTTTTGCATTTTTAGGTCATAAATGCATTTTTTATTTTGCATTTTTTACCAATTTATAGGTCATTAAATGCCTTGCCCTAGTCAATATATTATAGTCTTTGTATATATAATTCTTCTCCACATATAAACCTCAAAGTGATTTTTCCTATAAAAGTTCAACACCGGACGTTAATCATGTTCACACAAAGACTCACTTGGAAAAATATTGATTTTTTAAAAAATTTAATAACTCATAAAACTTATTTTTGCAAATAAACTTTCTATAACTTTATTTGTTTGGTATAGGAAGCACAGTGAAAATAAGGCATTTTGTTGTAGACACCCTGTATATTTACCTGAATATCATTTCACAGCCTTCTGCCATACAATGAAAATGCTCTTTGAATAACATTTCACACTGTCCTCCTCCACAACACTTGTCAGTAGGACCAAAACGTGCCAGATACTTCTGCCAGAAATCTTCGCTGGCCCAGGAAGCGACAGAATTTGTTGGCACGGGAGGTGAAGACATTTCACTGCTAAGATCCATTGCAGACATGGGCTGATCTTGCGAAGATGGATGCATTACATATTGTGATCCTCCATTACCACTAGCCAAACCTTCCATTCCTGTTTACAATTAATAAATCAGCTTATTAAACATTTTACCAAGTAAGTCTAATGGTTAACGTAATAAATAAGGTGACTCTGTTGCATCTTCTCATTAAATGTTGAGTGTGTCCGTGGTCTATAACTGGTGTTCCTTCTCCCTCAACTGCGGAGGGCATCTTCAGTAGTGAGTGCTTCTAGGTGACGTTACCTTGTCTTAGACTCGACTGTGAATGAGTCGAGCCTATGACATGGGAACACCACCTAGAAGCACTCACCACTGAAGATGCCCTCCGCAGTTGAGGGAGAAACGTCTGGAAGTAACACCGGTTATAGACCATGGCCACATAGCCCGGAATCTTTTAACGTTACGATTACCAGCCATAAAAATTAACTCATAAAAGTTGAGTTCTGGGACATGTTTCAAAACAATTCTATTTTATCTCCAGACTGGACAAGTTGAAGATAAAACAGAATTGTTTTGAAACATGCCCTAGAAGAACTCAAGAAATTTTTGCACCAACCAAGAATTGAACCCCAAGACTTCTGGTTTTATGCACCAGGGAATTGACCATTATTTATGTTGGTGTGTAGAATCAGAGGTCTTGAGTTCAATTTCTGGTTCAGGCAACAGTTTTTCTTTTTAAAAAATTAAGCATTTTTCATCCATTTTCATGTTTGTTTTAAAAATTATAGTAAGTAGTTATTTACGCTACAATTCACAAATTAAAAACATGAGTGGTGTTTGTAATTAATTCTATACAATAATTAACTGATATCTAGAGGTAATGTTTGAGGGTCACAAATTCAAACATGGCAAAGGTAGATGGATTTTTAGGATGAAAAAATCCAGGGATAAGTCCTCTTGAAGGGACTTCAAGCCATGAGTCCCTAGTTTCAAGATTTTTGGGCTTGTAAAAGAATCTCAAGCCTGAATAAAAAGGCCTCTGAGCAAAATTTAATCAACCTTCTTCTATCCAAGTAATACTTCAGTTTTGTACCAGATGTCACCTCGAGATGATGCACTAAACATGTCACTCACTGACATCTATATGAAAATATTACTGAAATCCTTTACAATTTCTCTTGCTAGAATATGGAATTCTCTTCCACCCTATGTCAGAGACTGTCAAACTTTACCATCTTTCAGAAACAAATCGAAAATAAAATTATTAACAGGAACATCTCACTAATATTACTTTTTTAACAATTAATAATTTGTTTTTTCATTGTTTAATAATATTGGTTGTATTCGGATTTATCAATATATTTACGTAATGCCTTGTATAATAAGCGATAGATTAATTCATTACAGCTTATTACTTTCTTTGTATTTTTTTTCTTTTCTTTTTATGTATTGTAGATTTGAGCTGTTATTCCTTTGTGTACGTCTATATTCTTTCATTAGTTTTAATTTTAATTTTCTTTAATTTTATTGTATTATTAGACATTATTTTCATTATTGTTCAGTTTGACCAGATAATTAATTGTTTAGTACGTAACATTATTGTTATTTGTGTATTTGAATGTAACATATGTTTGTCCCGGTGAGTGAAAGAGAAGGCCACATGGCCTTAACTCCACCTGGCTAAATACATAAATAAAATAAGTCTGACTGAGAATCATTCCACTTGGGGAGCACCAAGTCCTGAGTAGAACAAATGGAAATCAATCAATGAATCAATCTCAAATAGTTACCTGCAAGAGCATGGCTGAATTTCGTTGGAAAAGGTGAAGGAGGAATAACACTGACACCTGGTGACTGTCTTCCACTAACTATTTCTGGAGGTGTATCACCGTTGCTGTTTGGACGACTACCACCGCTGCTATCCATTCCTGAAGAAGCTGCCCCTGTGTTCAACGAACTTGGACCTTGTTGTATCACTGATGTTGGCATCGAAGAGCTGAGAGAACTTTCCGAATGTTGACTCAACTGAAACATTAAAAAAAAAAGTGATCAAAATTCTCATTTATATTTAAAGGAAGTGACACTATAAAGTTTATTTCAATTAAAAATTTGAATTAGTCTTTAGCAATTCACCTCATAATTGAATAGTTGTGCTGAAGAGAGATTGAACTCACAAAAATTCAAAATTTGAGTTTTCAGTTGATTAGTGATATCTATGGATAATATCACGGCATGGTTCATGTAAAACTACCCCTGCTCTCTACCAGATCTCTTTTATTCATTTTTAAAAGTTGATATTAAAGCAAATAGTTATCTATATGTAACAAAGTCCACCGCTGTGGTCTTGAGGTAGTGTGCTGCCTTGTCACGCAGCGGGCCCGGATTCGATCCCTGGTTGGGATAGTTTTTCTGGGTGAGGTTTTTATCAGGGTTTTTCCTCACCTGTAAGACAAATGTCAGGAAAACTTTAAGGCTCAAATGGTCCCCGAAATCATATGGCCATCATCATCATGCTTATCATTATCATCATCATCCTTCACCTGTGTAGAAAGCAACGGGAAGCTACTACACCTACAATTCCCTAGTAAAACTGCAAAGCATAGCATGAATATGCTATGATTGCAGTGAAAGACCTGTCCTTGGGCAGAATTACTATGGATGGATGTAACAAAATGGCAGAAGCAGTTAGGTAAGTCATTAGTAGCAGTTTATGGGTTATAGATCTGTTTTCGGAGCAACTATTCAATTGTAGAGTTCTTGAAGACTAGTTTCAATACACCTATGTATCATTTTTAATTCTGTCTAATTAGACAGAATGAAAAATGATCCGTAGATGTATGGAAACTATACTTCAAGAAATTTACAATTATGAGGTGAGTTGTTAAAGTCTAACTCAATTTTTTATGTGTTAAATATTCTTAAATTTCTATAGTCTTTGTCTTCATTAACAATTTTTGTTTTCCAGGTGTCACCTCATCCAAGAGTTTTTAACTAACATTTCTTTCATCATGACTAGCTCCGAAGACAATCAGACATGTTGGCAGAAATGTTAATTAAAAACTTTCAGATGTGGTGACATCAAATCTAAATTGAAATATTATGTTTCACTGTGAAAAAATTTGAAATTGTATTGATTTAATCCAGTACCAATGTTTTCAACTACTAATATCATCATAAATAACACTGTCAACAGTGGTTTTGTTCCCTTTGATTTAAGATTAATTTCAGATATATTTATGCTCACAATTCATGAAACTATCAATGATTTTGGAAGATTTGCTCTGGTTTTTTTAAATCTTTATTTTCATTTCACACTACAAAAATCAGAAAAAATGAAAAAATATAACAGATATATTTATAATGTCAATTGTTTTTCGAAAAATTAGTATGCACTGACATAAATAGAAAGAAAAATATTGAAAACCCATGTTATACTTCAGTGAAATGCCTTTTATAAGAATTTCTTCTATAATTTTTAGGGAACATTCTCTTTTTAAAGACCAGCAGTAATCTGCCATCATGTGACGGCCCCATCTACCCTGATACCTTTCCTCCATTACTTTTAGATCCTAGTGAAAGCGCAATCCCTGTTTGTTGCTATAATTTCCTAAATTATCCAGAAATCTATCCAGGTGACTGTGGATAAAGTGTAACTTTATACTCATATTTGTTCCCAGAAACTTGAAGCTTATCCTCATGTTTTGCACAATTTCTTTATAATTTGGTGCTTTGTAGTTACCGAGGATATTTTCTACTACCAATACAAAACCCTTCCAAGCTTCACTTTTCTGAACAGCCATAACTTTGATAAAATTTGCATCTTTCATCAATTGCAGAATTTGAGGACCATCAAATATTCTGCCTTTTAACTTTTACATACTGAGCTTAGGAAATTTTCTGCAAATGTATTTGAAACATTTTCCTTCCTTGGCCAACGCTTTGACAAATTGTTTTATCATATCCAGATGCATGTTGTGAGTACTTTAATTTTGTCAAATAACTGAGATCACGGCCGATGTGCGGAGTGAGGGGTGTGAGAGTGGGGATCACATGATGTTTGTATAAGCGAAAAAAATGTGCAGAAATCAAATCATGACTGGAAACATAAATTTTATTAGTAACAAGCCATTTACTGTTTAAGATATTGTATTGTATTGTAAGCCCATGTTTTCCCTTTACAGAGATTTAGGCGCTCTCCCCCTACAGGGAAGAATTTGAACCATATTAATTTAGTTACATTTGTTTTCATATAGATGTCATTTTGAGTGGCCCGTGGCCAGCATTCCACCTCATATTGACATCTAGGAAACCAAGGTAGTACTAGGACGGGAAAATTTGGTAAATTTTGCTTAGAGGTCTTTTCATTCAGGCTTAAAGATTTTTTACGAGCCTGAAAATCTTCAGACTCGGGACCCACGGCTTAAAGTCCCTCCCAGAGGACTTGCTCCTTGGATTTTTCCATCCTAAAAAATCCATCGACCCCGGCTGGGTTTGAACACGCGACCCTCGGGACCTGAGGCAAGGAGCATAACCACTAGTCCACCACGGCCGATTGTTTAAGATATAAGATATGCAAAAATCATAAAAACTAGTGCACATTCAGCACTTTCATGAATATATTTGTAAACTGCACACTTGAAAACATAGAAATTCGCTGAGATATCCAGGGCAACAACAAAAATTTTTTTTTCGTAGAGCTGTGTAATTCTTTTTATAAAAATGCAGTAAGATCATATTTGGATAGTTTCAATGGTTTTATTTAAATTTAACACTCACACTAAACTGATAATAGTTATGTATGCAACAAGTGAAGTAAGTAGTACATTACCAGCCAAGGACATGTTTCAGCCCGAGCTTTAGCGAGAGCTAGCAAATAAGTTTGAGGCTAGTAATGTACTTACCTCCCGAATTGTGTATATAATTTTGTTCACTGCTGTACTAATAATTAAGGGGCAGATTTCTATGACCTAAAAAATGGAAAATATGCATGAATTTATGACCTAAAAAAAAAGGTTTAAATATGACCTAAAAAGACAAAAATATGACCTTATAATTGAATGATTTTTTACCCATACTATGTTAACATAAAATTATGGAATATTCACCTGAAAGGTCCGTCTCCTCAACTTAATTAATATTTAACTGTAGCGCTTTTGGGATTTGTCCCATCATCGGCAGGATTCAAATCAACTTAATTAATATTTAACTGTAGCGCTTTCAGGACTTGTCCCATCATCGGCAGGATTCAAAAGTTTTGAATCCTGCTGATGATGGGACAAGTCCTGAAAGCGCTACAGTTAAATATTAATTAAGTTGAGGAGACGGACCTTTCAGATGAATATTCCATAATTTTATATTAATTTTGAATAATACCTGAACGGACACATCATGAATCTTATAAAAGCTGATCATACTATATTAATTGTTCATTTATATACATTTCCAATTGTATCATAAGAAAAAGGAAATCTTCTTCTGTTGTCCAGTGAAAACGTTTGCTACCTGTTAACAGAAACCTTCCAAACAAGTGAACTGTGAAACTGACGATTTTTATACAGATACAATGTTGGTTATTTACAATCGCCTGATGACTAGGCTATTAAAAAACCCAAAATATGACTTTATCATAGAAATAAGCAGAAGTATGATCAAAGATCCGAAAAAGTGAGAAATATGACTTTTAAGACCCAATAAGAACCACCTAATCTTATTAATAAGGCATATATAAATGTTTTACTTACTTGAAGCTTAGAATATAGGCTTTGGTAAAAATATGAACATGTCATAGGAATCCGCCCCTTACTGATAATTATGTTTAATTTTTATATATTGTGTAAATTTATATCTTGGTTTGAAAAGTTCAATTGTTTGATAACAATGGAACATTGATAAAATAACTTCAATTTTTATTGTTGTCTGAATTAGTGGCAGACATTTTAAATAACAGTTTGAGACTGCATATTAATTACAGATGTGATTAATAGTGGCTAATGTTAATAATTGTAACAACTGTTCAGTCACTATTAATTTGAATTATCAGAAATAAGTGTGATACAATAAAATTGTTTGTATTACTCAATAAAATTTTTAAGTAGGTAACATTTTTACATTATTAATTAAATCAATTACTTTTCTTCCCTAGGGAAGTAAGTTGAGCAATTACATGCCATTGTCAGTGGATACCAAGGTATCTGTGGTAAATTCAACTTACTTCTCTAAAAACAGAATAATAATTAGCCAATTTTTTAACTTTTATAAGAATTAATCACTATGAGGTTTAATTTATGATAAAATCAAATGTTTCCTACCTCTCCTCACATAAATCTTCTAAATAGATCGCGATTTCGAGACCATAACAGTCTCATCTTCAGTACAATCTTGGCGACTGATGTTATGTTGATCGGAAGAAACTCTTCTTCTTCTTCCCTCTGTTGGTGGACCGATGAACCTCTGGATCAGGTTTTTCTGAATGTGGATTTTTCCCAAAAAAATGAGTTCCTTTTGTTTATCGATTTGTTTAATTAGACTGGCTTTTGATTCAATTACATGTTTTTCGGACCAAGCATGAGCAGCTACTGCTGACCTTTCCACTTCACCATTTTTGAGTCAGCAGTAGCAAGAGGAAAACTTATGAACTTCCCGCAAATCCTGACCTGATCCAGAGGTTCATCGGTCTACCAACAGAGGGAAGAAGAAGTGTTTCTTCCAATCGACATAACATCAGTCGCCAATGTTGTACTGAAGATGAGACTGTTATGGTCTCGAAATCGCGATGTACTTAGAAGATTTATATGAGGAGAATATGAATAAATTTTATTTACAAATAAATGTTGGTTGGTTGGTATCTAATGTCGAGCACTTGATAATGAAATCATTCGCTCTCTTGCACTCCAATATTTAGCAGAAAGGCTGGTCTCTTCTACAAAAGCTGGACAACGGAGGAGATGATTTCTTTCCATATCTTCATTTAAATTGCAAAAAGGGCATTTAGGTGAATCTGTTATGCCAATTCTGTGTAGGTGTTTATTCAAGCAGTCATGTCCCATTAGCAGTCTGAATGTTGCTACTGCGGATTTTCTTTGTAATGTAGTAATGTCATAAGCTTGTAGATTTTCCCATTCTTTTCCAGATGTTTTGGTGGTGTATTCTTCTCTAAGTTTATTGATGTATTTATTTGAGATAATTCTTTTGATAGAGTGAAAGGAAACTGGAGCAGAAGTTGGGTTTGAAACAATTTTGCTACCCTTCTTGGCTAGAAAATCGGCTATTTCATTGCCTGTCACTCCACAATGGGCCGGAATCCATTGAAGTACAACTTTTTTTTGTAGACGGGATAATTGTTTTATCATTTTGTGACATTCAATAATTTTGATGCTTTTGGGTGTTGTGTCTCGTGTTATAGCAAGAATGGCTGCTTTGGAGTCACATAGAATTACAACTTTTGTAAATTTTTGGATGTGATATAGAAGATTTTGTAAACTTAAGAAAATTGCTAGAATTTCGCCATAAAAGTTTGTTGAATTTGTGTTTAGTTTACGATAAAAGGAAAAAAGTGGACATACTGCACCAGCACCAGTGCCACCGTCATTTGGTAGGCTGGAGCCATCTGTAAAAATATGTATCCATTCAGGAGCTGGGTATCTTAGATTTATTATTTCCAGTGACATTTGTTTTAAAATATATGGAGGAGTTTCAGATTTCTTGATGTCTTCTGTTAAATGAAGGTTATATTCGATTTCCAAAAATTCTAGAGGGTTGTTTCTCATCTGCATATTTTCTTTTGAATGTGGAAGTTGCAATTTCTGTTTTATTTCTTGTACAATGCTTAGGAAGCTTTGCTGAGATTTTAAACATACTTGTGGTTTTCTTTGGGTCCAGTTATTATGGGGTAGCCTTAAAAATTTTTTCATACTGTGTGACTGCTGTTTTCTCAATTTCAAATGCTATGTTTGGGTTATTTGTTAAGATTTGCATGGCAGTGATTGGTGTTGTTTTAACGGCTCCTGTTATCAGACGGAGGATTTGGTTCTGCAATTTATTAAGTTTTTCCACTTTAGTAGTTACTAGGATTTCTTCACAATATTGAAGTACAGGTTTTATGTACATTTGGTAGAAGGTGTTTAGGGTTTGTGTGTTGCAACCCCACTTTTTCCCTGCTAATCGTTTTAATAATGGTAACCTTGTTTCTATCTTTGTACATATATTCTCCATGTTTTTCTTCCATGTTAAATTTGTGTCCAGAGTTATTCCTAAATATTTTGCTTCATGTGTTTGAGTTAATAATTCACCCTCCAATTTCAGAGTGATGGGTAGTGGTTTCTTTCTTAATGTAAATAGTTGATAATTTGTTTTCTGTATATTTATCTTCATTAAGTTCTGGGATGTCCAATTCTCTAACTGTATTAGTGATTGTTGGGCTATGGTTATTAATTGTTGACTTTGGTTTTTCGGTTTGGAGACCCATATTACAACATCATCAGCAAAAAGTAGGGTTTTCGTTTCGAGCTTTTCTATATGCTTAGGTAGATCATTAATGTAGATATTGAAGAGAATGGTACTGAGTACAGAACCCTGTGGTAAACCTCGATGTGTTTGTTGGTATTTAGAGAGGTGATTATTATACTTTGTAGCGATGAACCGTTGGATGAGAAAATTGCTGATCCAGAGTAGCATATTCCCTTGAATGCCTAAAGTCTGCATTTTTTCTAATAATTTATATCTCCAAATAGAGTCATATGCTCCTTGGAAATCAACGAACATTGCCAGAGTGTCTTCTTTTCTGTTGAAACTGTCTTTAATAGCTTGACTTAGGTGTAAAAATTTGTTGATTTGTTGATTGTAATTCTCTAAATCCAGCTTGATTGGGTGAAAGTAAATTATTGGTTTCTAAATACCAATTTAATCGATTTGAAATCATTTTTTCCATAGTTTTAACAATTACACTAGTTAGTGCTATTGGGCGATAATTTGAAAAAGTATTTGTTGATTTTTTTGTTTTCGAAATAGGTATTATAATAGCTTTTTTCCAATCATCAGGAACTTTTGTGTTCCAAGAAAGAATATAAAGGGAGAGCAATTGAGTTTTGGCTTTATTGCCAAGGTGTTTGAGAAATTCTGCATGTATATTATCTGCTCCTGGAGATTTGTTTGATTTTAAACTATTAATGGCTATGTTTAACTCTTTAATGTTGAAATTCTTATTAAAAATATTATCTTTTGTACTGCTTGTTGATTTTATGTAATTTTTTAGGTTCTCTTTTATTGTTTTTTGTTCCTTTTTGTTCTCTGAGGACAAAGTATAGGTGTTAGCGTAGTGTTTGTTAAATTTGTTGGCTATTTCACTTTCATTTGTAATCTGTTTGTTGTTGTGGATAAATGGTGTTTTTTTTTTGCCGTTCTTTTTTATTTTGTATATTGTGTACAAATCTATATGCTTTCTGGCCATCTTTCCTATAATCCATTTTTTGGAGGAAGTTATTAAAATTTTCTCTTTTATTGCTGTTAATTTCTTTTTTGAGTTGTGCGCACAGTTTTCTCCAATTTTGTACATCTTTTTGGGTCTTTTGTTTTTTCTGCTTTATTTCTAGCGAGATCTCGGTCTATTTTCATTCTTTCTAATTTTGAATTCCAGAAGGGTTTGTAGTTTTTAACTATTCCTCGTGGTATATATTTTTTTGCTGTTTTTAATATTATTTTGCATATAGATTTGTTAATTTGATCTGACTGAAGTGATTCGTTTAAAGGATTTTCAAATTTGGTTTCCAGTTCATCTGTGTACAGTTTCCAATTGGCTTTTTTGAAGTTCCACCTGGGTTTAAGATGCATTGGAAGTAAGTTGTTATTCCCCAGTTGAATAGTAGCAATGATGGCTCTATGTCCTGAGCCAGGATCTTCTACAATTTGTTTTTTGGTTTTGGAGTATAAATTAGAAGATACAAAGAGTAAGTCAGGATTAGTTCCTGAACCAGAGTAATGTATATATGTTGGAGGATCCTCTTTGTTGTGTATTATTTCTATGGGTGTTGAATTTAATAAGTCTTCTACAATTTTCCCTGCATTATTAGATTTGGTATAGCCCCATCGTCGTGAATGGGCATTAAAATCTCCCATTATAATTGTATTTGGGTTTATTGTAATATGTTCAAGATTAGGGGAGTTATTTGGTGGATTATAAATTGAATATATGTTGTACTGAGATTTATTTATCCATACGTTACAATAAATGTTAAACACAGTATTGACACCTGAATGAGCAAGTGCTCGTGCTCGGGTGCAGTTCAGTTACACGAATAATACAAATAGAATGTATACATTTAATGTTAGGGGCCAGTTTCATTTTTACGTAAATTATGACACATACAAATAAAAAATAATAATATATTGGGAATAAGACTTATTCTAACAAAAGAATTAATGGAATGGAGAATGATTTACATAAAATAATATAAATCATATAATGTAATGGATTATAACCAGTAATGCAGAAGAAAATAATTAGTAATATATTGATTTATAATAATATAAGCAAAAATAGATGCTTTATATTTATTATTTAAATTTTTTTTTTCAAATGCCCCAGGTTTGTCTTTCAACATTCCTGGTTTCTCTCCTGGCATGGCGTACTTGTAACCCACTTCTGAGGTTGAGGCGCCTGGAAGGTGGGGTTATGTTGCCCCGATGATATGATGGGTGATAATGATGATGATAATGGTTCGCCAGGAGAGTCCCTAATTCTAAGCTTAACCTAAGATGAATATGAATGAAGATGATTGTGATGGCCATATGATTTCAGGGACCGTTTGGACCTTAAAGTTTTCCTGACATTTGTCTTATAGGTGAGGAAAAACCCCGATAAAAACCTCACCCAGAAAAACTGTTCCGACCGGGGATCGAACCCGGGCCCGCTGCGTGACAAGGCTGCACACTACCCCAAGACCACAGCGGTGGACATATTTTAAAATATTGAAATTATTAATTTTATTCACTTAAATAATTAATTAAAGATAGTTCATTTAATTGCTTTTTTAAAACTAGCTGTGTTTAGTTTACTTAGTTCTGGATTGGATCTAATTAATTCATTATATAATTTGGGTCTTAGGTATCTACTATGTTTAGATCCACAAGTTGTATACAATTTTGGAGCATGTAGCAACAAATAGGAATGAGATGCACAATGAAATTAAACATAGGCTCAATTCTGGAAATGCGTGCTATTATGCATTGCAGAGCCTCTTGATATCCCAACTCCTTTCAAAAAACGTTAAGCTGAAAATATATAAAACTATTATTCTACCAGTTATATTATATGGGTGCGAAACATGGACTCTTACTTTAAGGGAGGAAAGGAGATTACGAGTATTTGAGAATAAAGTTCTTAGGAAAATTTTTGGACCAATGAGAGATGAACAGACAGGTGAATACAGAAGACTGCATAACAGTGAACTACATGGTCTTTATAGGAAGCCAGATATAATAAGAACAGTTAAGTCTCGTAGACTGCGATGGGCAGGACATGTTGCGCGTATGGGGAATGAAAGACGTGCATGGAAACTTCTTGTAGGAAAGCCAGAAGGAAAACGCCCAGTTGGTAGACCAAGAATGAGGTGGGACAACAACATTAACTATGATTTGAGGGAAGTAGATTATACAGGGAATGATTGGAAAACATTAGCTCAGGATAGGGATGTATGGAAAGCTTATGACCGCGCGGCCATGAACCTATGGGTTCGATAGTGCCAGTGAGTAAGTAAGTAAGTAAGTAGCAAAGAAGTAGTATTTCGTCTGGTACTGTAAAAACTTTGATTGTGCTCTTTAAATTTGTTTTTATTTTTATGAAAATAAGTAACCATAACTTAAACACAAGATCACAACATAGTCTCTTACTTAATATACCGCAACATAGGACATCACATCACTCCATGTCATATACCATCTCCACTTCTCGCAACTGGAATTCCGTACCACAAGAAATAAGGGGCTGCCGGACATTGGCATCTTTTAAAAGAAATCTAAATTTATATTTGCTCTAAACTCGACTTCATTATTATCCAGTGTAAGATATATATATATATATATATATATTAATTGGTGTTTCTCGTATAATGTATCATATTTATATTATTAATATTATTATTATTATTATTATTATTATCATATCATTATTGTTATTACCCTTTAAAATGTTGTTTGTACATGACATTTACATTGCTACATTATTGTATCTTTAACTGTTTATAATTAGTATAGTGTATATCTATATTTGTCAAATATTTATTTGTATTTGTGCTGGTTGAGTGGAAGAGAGGGCCTTATGGCCTTAACTCTGCCAGAATAAATAAAGTATTATTATAAAGTATTATTAAGCAATGTATGCTTGAATATTTGTTTAATATTTGGCAAGTTGAATTCTGAATAAATTAAATTTGTAGGGTAATCTAAAGGTTTCTGCAAGCAGATTTTTATGATTCGTTTTTGTAGTAATGTTAAGGGTGAAAGGATAGAATTTGCAATTCCACCACAACCTAATATTCCATATTGGATTATCGATTGAACCAGAGCTAAGTAAACAGTTCGCAATACATACATTGGTAAATATGATCGAAGGATGATAAATTTGTGAATAGTTTTACGTAGTTTGTTACACAGCAAGGAAACGTGTTTGTCGTATCTTAAATATTATATAAATAGAGGCAGGAAACATTTGATTTTATCATAAATTAGGCCATTGTTAGTATAAGAGTGAACAAATACTTTTGCAGAACAGGCCATTGCCAGAAATTACTATCAACAAAATGAAAATTCTTGTTGTACAGCACTTGATAATGAATATTACCTGATCATTGAAAGCCTGCAGCATATTTGGACTGAGCTGTGGTGCCTGGGAATTGTCGGAACCTCCGGCAAAAGTTTTCATCATGCTCTGAGCGAGCTTGAACTTGCGATAAGCCATTTCTGAGTCTTGACGTTCATGTTTTCGTTTGTGACTGAAGAGTTGTCCACTGGAATGCAGCACGTAATTGCAACCAGTACGAATGCAATGTATGTGGTTACAAACACGAGAAAACCTGCAGCTCTCAAATGGGCAAGTCTCATGCTTCATGAATTTCTTGAAACCATCTCGACTTAGTTGCTCATCTTTTATATGATATGTCTTGTGTTTCTCTAAAAAAACAACAAAATATTTGTACATTTACAACTCCATGTCAATATACTATCTTCCATTCAACAATTAATTATTGTTAACAAGATATGTGAAATTATGAAATGAAATTTATATTATAAGAATAGAAACTCTAGGAATTGTTATTTAATTTCTTTTAAGTTGATTGTTCTGTCACTAAGCTTCACAACAATTGAATAGCTGCCCTGAAAAGAGATCTAACCTACAAACTACAAATTGTTGGGAAAATGAAAAAAATGCATAATGTTCATTTTCAGGCCTTTATTATATCATATACATTTTAATCTCTCATCCTATTGGAAATGTATACAACCAATTTGAATGCAAAATAACATGCTATGGACTGAATATTAAAACTTTAATACAGAATTGAATAGAAAAACAATCTATCTCTATTGAGTGGAAAAATGATCTATCACATAATTTAACTAAAATGCTACAATAAGAAGGAGAAATTGTGAATTGTATGATTTTTTGTCTCATGAGTACCAATAGTTGTACTTAATGCAGTTTTTTATTGTGTTTTCAAATATGTATTCGGAATTTCTCTAACACCCTGAGTTTTTTTTTCATTTCAATTTCAATTAATGGAATCATTTTTTTAATAAATGTTTTTTCGTCCATTTGCCCACTGAGCGATGAGCATGGGGAACACTTTCATCAAGAGATTTCAGCTATGGAAAAGAGATATCAAGGCAAATGGAATCCTAATATGCTGGCTGATTATTGTTGGACCATCAAGAGGGATGCTCCACAGGTGAAATATAGCAAAAAATCGTCATTGTTTACTTTCTAGGTGAGTCCGAATGTTCGAATATTGTGTAGTTAAGAATGTAGAAAATATTAAAGTGTTTGAAATTATAAATTCTTGTCTCTCGGAAACCTTGTGTGATGGAGAAAAATCGATATCATATTTGAATTCAGGAGAAAAAATACTTTCAGAATCACATATTTTTGTTTCTGAGACAAAAAAAAAAAGTTTCTTTTTTGTTGCTCAGTGTTAAGGAACCTGATTTAGTGAATTATATAAAAATTAATAGATTGGCCTGGGTTGGACATTTGATATGTGTGGACAATAATAAAACTTTTTTTAATACACAAGTGATCTTCTTGGTGATAAAATATTAAAATATCTTAATAATAAAACTGTTTAAAAGATCTATATGGTACAACCATTACAAACCAGAAAAATTGGAAGATCAAAATTAAGAAGGGAGGATGATGTCTTGCAGGATATTTGAATTAGTAAAATTAGAAATTGGAAGCAAATAGAGAAGTCTGGAAGGACATTCTGAGGAATACTAAGGCCCAAAATGGGCTGTCATGCTATATATGATGATGATGATGATGACGCTATAAGTACTTTCCATATATTACTACAGACCAATGTTTCTCAATTTTTTAAAGTAAAGTATGATTCAAGTTGGTCTAATAAAAAAAAAAGATTAATTCTAAAACTAAATCATTCTAATTATAATATATGAGTAAAGGATCATGTGAAAAATAAGGAAAAAAGGTCACAAAAAATTGTGGAATTCAACTCACCCATGTCAGCCTTATTCTTAAAAGTGAATTTACAGTTTTCTCTTCTACAATGAAAATGTGTTGTTCGTTGACCAAAGAAGGTACAATAAGCTGCTCCACATTCCTCAGTTGCTCGAAACCTTTGGAAACCTTCTTGAATAATAGCAGAATCTTTTCGGTGGTAATTTGCGTGCATCTGAACATCAGATGTGCTGATGTATACTTTGTCACAGCCCTCCTGCAAAATAACAATACAAATCACTATAAGCATTTCTTGTGGAAATCAAATTTATTATACAGGGCTCTTCAGAAAGAAGGAACAGAAAGAAGGAACAGACTTCAAACATTTATTTCTTCCAAACTACAAAAATAGTAACACAATTCCAATGCTCCTAGAAAGAGAAAAGTTTCAAGTTTTGATCACGGTCACATTGACACTGTTGCTTGAAGTTTTGGTCATGGTCACATTGGTGCTGTTGGATTGGAAGAGGAGGAGCAGAAGATCAACTTCATCGCTGGTGACCTCCCAGGTCACCAAACCTAACCCCGTATGATTTTTATCTGTGGGGTTACGTAAAGGACCATGTTTTTATCCCCCCCTATGCCTTACACTCTTGAAAATCTGTGACATCAAATTGTTGAAGCTGTGAATTTGATAACTAGAGAGCAGCTGATTCGTGTGTGGCAAGAAATGAGCCACCATTTTGATATTTGTTGTGTAACACATGATGCTCATACTGAATGCATAAAATAGTGAAATTTGAACTTTTCTCTTTCTAGGAACGTTGGAATTGTTTTTTATTTTTTGTAGTTTAGAAGAAATAAATGTTTGAAGTCTGTTCCTCCTTTGAATAGCCCTATACTACGAGTACATTGACACACTGTATACTGATCATGAGAATTCCCGTCTTTTTATTTGATAAATCCCTGAAATTGATCGTAAAGATTGTGAAAAAATATACATAGGAAAAACAAAAAGGAACTTGAATACAAGATTGAAGGAACACCTTAAAAATGCTAAAAATGGGGAAATAGAAAAGTCTGCAATAGCTTCACAAGCATGGTCAGAAAAACACAGAATTGAAAATAAGGCAAAATTACTGAAACAGTTAGATAAATGTAAGGAACTCACAATTTGGGGGAAAATTTACATCCACAAGAATAAAGAGAAAATTATACATTTTGAAATTCCTGGGGAAAAAGAAAAAAAAAATTGATTTGGAAGTTCATCGGTCAGGCAACAGAAGGAGTGGAAATCAACCACAAATTCAACAGTTAGGAAGCATTGACAATATAACACAGATGTAAAGAAATCATGGCATGCAAGAAAATTAAAAAAATATGAGGTGAGTCTAAATTCCTAACTCAAAGTTATGTAGGTAGGAAATAACACTATGAGGTTTATTTTAATATCATTTAATTGTTTCTTGACTCACCTCATACTTCTTAACTCCCAAGCAGACTTGAGTTTCTTCACTTCATTTGTGACATTCTCAATGCTGTATTAATCCTCTATATCAACGTAATACAGCATTGAGAATGTCACAAATGAAGTGAAGAAACTCGAGTCTGCTTGGGAGTTAAGAAGTATGAGGTGAATCAAGAAACAACTAAACATTATAGAAAAATATACCCCTGAATTGGGATTTGAAACTAATGTGCCTGGTTAACCGGTGACATCAGGATCAAATCCCAATCCAGGCATGTATTTTTCTAATCAAGTTTTTGTGAGAATGGGAACATTTTACCTCAAATTAATGTTGAGTTCTGTTTGAACATGTTTTGATACAATCCTCTATATCATCATCAGCTTGCCGACTGTTGAGTTTTATGATGTGGATCCTGGATGTCGATATCAGCTCCCTCCTCCAGCTAGCCAAAGAAATTCCAAACTAGGCCACGTTCAGCAGGAATTTCAAAATACTTAACTCCATTTTTGTTCTGAATGTAGATTTTTTCCCAAGAACAAAAATAGGGTAATGAATTTTGAAATTCCTGCTGAACGTGACCTAGTTTGGAGGTTCTTCAGGCAGCCAAAGGAGGGAGCTGATATCAACATCCAGGGTCCACAACAGTCTGGGGCAAGCTGACAATAAAATTTCATCTTCCAAAATTCAATATCCAAGCAATAGCTATAAGCAAAGCCAAGAAAAATAAATTGATTATTATTTAAGTCTCCATGCATGTAATTGTCTCTAAATATGATATAGAGGATTTAAATATCTTGGATATTATCTATCTGGGATGAAAAGGATATCGCTGAAAAAAAAATTACTAGTTATAATAAAAGTTTGGGAATTAGTAACCAAGTTATGAAACCATCCCTTGTACAAAAAACACCAAATTACGTTTATATAACACTTTGGCTAGACCAGTGTTGACCTATGGTAGTGACGCATGGACACTAAAAAGACAACATGAAAGCAGAATAACGGCTTGTGAAATGAGATTCTTGCGCAGAACAGCAGGTTACACCAGATGGGATCGGAAAAGGAACACCGATATCTTAATAGAATTGAAGACTACGCCAATTTTGGAATATATTAAACAGTACCAACTAAATTGGAAACACCATCTTGAAAGAATGAGTTCAA
This sequence comes from Diploptera punctata, assembly GCA_030220185.1. Lineage (NCBI taxonomy): Eukaryota > Metazoa > Arthropoda > Insecta > Blattodea > Blaberidae > Diploptera > Diploptera punctata. The sequence continues at coordinate 2,641,439 of JASPKZ010009355.1, read as the reverse complement.
ATTGGATCCCCAAAGCTGTTTATAATTATATACCAAGAGGACGAAGATCTCTGGGCCGTCCTATGAAACGCTGGAGGGAAAATTTTCTATAGGATCGTAACAAGCCTTGGCCTAATACTTGGAAGGAAGAAGAAGAAGAAGAAGAAGAAGAGGATTATATCGAAAAATGTTCAAACAGAACTCAACATTAATTTGAGGTAAGATGTTCCCATTCTTACAAAAACTTGATTAAAAAGATCCTCAAAATATTACTTCCTAAAATAAACCATTAGAGTGTATTTTTTCTCTTCAAATAAAATATAACTTACCTTTATACAGTGATAGTGAGTCTGCTTTCGGTTGTGGCTGCATCCCCTGTATCTGTCTGAACAGTCGTCCATTGGTGAGTATCTCATGAAACCATGTTGCAGGGACTCGTCGCGCTTCTTGTGCCACTTGAAGTGCCTGATCATTTCCTCTTTCTTCACAAACACCCTTGAATTGCAATCCAAACAGTGGAAGTGCTCTCTATAACATTATTACAAAAATACATTTCAGATCGGGATTATTTGCACTGTCATTGGCTTGCTACATGTAATGTCTATCTACACCTGTCCATCCCCACGTGGGGGCTAAGGTGCTCTCTTGCCTAACCAAGGCTAATTTAATTATGTTTTGATGACCTTCAAGAAGATTTCCGAGCTGTAGGCCGTGGTCTTGAGGCTTGAAGTTCCCCGACGTTTCGCCAGAGACTGCATCTGGCATCCTCAAGGGTTGTCTTCAAACTTGAGGATGCCAGATGCAGTTTTTAGTGAAACGTCGGGGAACTTCAAGCCTCAAGACCACGGCCTACAGCCCAGAAATCTTTTTCAAGATCATCATAACAACTCCGGCCGTGAAAGCCTAAGTCAATACATTAATTATGTTTATTTCCCTACGGCAGCTCCATGGCACAAGTGATTAGTCACTCGCCCTCTACCTTTTAGTCCCGAGTTTACATCTCGGCTACTTTATCTGGAGTTTCTATCTATCTATCTATCTGTAATGGCATAGCCCATTGTTGAGCCATAGCCTCTCCTTTGTAAGGAGTTACTAGACCAAGTTAATTTTTAGTTACCTTATTTGCTCGTAGATGTCATGAATGGCATACGGTCAACACACTGACCCAAAGGGACATAACAGGCAACTAATGTATTACTAGGACACTCATATCAGTAAATTTTGCTTAGAGGCCTCTATATTCAGGCTTAAGGATCTTTTACGAGCCTGAAAATCTTCACTCTGGGGACCTACAGCTCAAAGTCCCTCCCAGATAACTTGCTCCTTGGATTTTTCCATCCTAAAAATATTCATCGACCCCGGCCGGGTTTGAACCTGCGACCCTTGGAACTAGAGACAAGGAGCATAACTGCTAGTCCACCGTCGCTGACTCATGGGAAATTATGGTGGACAAATCAAAGCTAAGATAGGCTTTTCTTGGGATTTCTCCCATTTTTCACCACTTCTCCATTTAATCTCATTTGTTTTCATATTTAATCTGGTCATGTGATGTTGCAATAGACCTGGTCATCTCGCATCCGTGTATATCACAGACCTTTAAAAATAGGGGTTTCATTTCATCATGCGAGACAAAAATAGAGGGTTTACATTTTAACATTTCCCTACAGATGTGAGCGAGTGAAAAGCTGATAGCTGATAGCCTCAAAGATATACCTACTTGCCGACTTGGATGTGAAAGACCAATTAAATGTTGTTTAGAGGATTTAATTAATTTTATGAATCTGAAAATCTTCCATGTCGAGATCCATAGCTTAAAGTCCCTCCTGGAGAACTTGTCCCTTAATTTTTTTCATTGTAAAAATACATCAATCTCTGCCAGGTTTGAACCCACAACACTCGAGAGGCATAGACTACCAGGTCTAATGTACAACATATCCACAAGTCCTGCCACCATTAGAATGAAACATATCTCATAAACTACATGTGACATGGACATATTTGTCATTTAAATCAAAGTGTGCGACAAATGTAAAGAAAACTTTTAGAGAGAGAGAACAGACTGCAAAAACTGCATATCTCATACAGTTTATGAGGTATGTTTTACTATAAGGGTAGTAGGACTTTGTAGATTCACGGGAAGGGTAGTAGGACTTTGTAGATTCATGGAAAGGGTAGTAGGACTTTGTAGATTCACGGGAAGGGCAGTAGGACTTTGTAGATTCCTGGGAAGGGTAGTAGGACTTTGTAGATTCAGGGGAAGGGTAGTAGGACTTTGTAGATTCATGGGAAGGGTAGTAGGGCTTTGTAGATTCATGGGAAGGGTAGTAGGACTTTCTAGATTCATGGGAAGGGTAGTAGGACTTTGTAGATACATGGGAAGGGTAGTGGGACTTTGTAGATTCATGGGAAGGGTAGTAGGACTTTGTAGATTCATGGGAAGGGCAGTAGGACTTTGTAGATTCATGGGAAGGGTAGTAGGACTTTGTACATTCATGGAAAGGTAGTAGGACTTTGTAGATTCATGGGAAGGGTAGTAGGACTTTGTAGATTCATGGGAAGGTAGTAGGACTTTGTAGATTCATGGAAAGGGCAGTAGGACTTTGTAGATTCCTGGGAAGGGTAGTAGGACTTTGTAGATACATGGGAAGGGTAGTAGGACTTTGTAGATTCATGGGAAGGGTTGTAGGACTTTGTAGATTCACGGGAAGGGTAGTAGGGCTTTGTAGATTCGCGGGAAGGGTAGTAGGACTTTGTAGATTCATGGGAAGGGTAGTAGGACTTTGTAGATTCATGGGAAGGGTAGTGGGACTTTGTAGATTCATGGGAAGGGTAGTAGGACTTTGTAGATTCATGGGAAGGGCAGTAGGACTTTGTAGATTCATGGGAAGGGTAGTAGGACTTTGTACATTCATGGAAAGGTAGTAGGACTTGTGAGATTCATGGAAGGGTAGTAGGACTTGTAGATTCATGGAAGGGTAGTAGGACTTTGTAGATTCATGGAAAGGGCAGTAGGACTTTGTAGATTCCTGGGAGGGTAGTAGGACTTTGTAGATTCATGGAAAGGTAGTAGGACTTTGTAGATTCATGGGAAGGGTAGTAGGACTTTGTAGATTCATGGGAAGAGAGTTAGTAGGACTTGTAAGATTCATGGGAGGGTAGTAGTAGGACTTTGTAGATTCACGGGAAGGGTAGTAGGACTTTGTAGATTCATGGGAAGGGTAGTAGGACTTTGTAGATTCATGGGAAGGGCAGTAGGACTTTGTAGATTCATGGGAAGGGTAGTAGGACTTTGTAGATTCATGGAAAGGTAGTAGGACTTTGTAGATTCATGGGAAGGGTAGTAGGACTTTGTAGATTCATGGGAAGGTAGTAGGACTTTGTAGATTCATGGAAAGGGCAGTAGGACTTTGTAGATTCCTGGGAGGGTAGTAGGACTTTGTAGATTCATGGAAAGGTAGTAGGACTTTGTAGATTCATGGGAAGGGTAGTAGGACTTTGTAGATTCATGGGAAGGGTAGTAGGACTTTGTAGATTCATGGGAATGGAAGTAGTAGGACTTTGTAGATTCACGGGAAGGGTAGTAGGACTTTGTAGATTCATGGGAAGGGTAGTAGGACTTTGTAGATTCATGGGAAGGGCTAGTAGGACTTTGTAGATTCATGGGAAGGGTAGTAGGACTTTGTAGATTCATGGGAAGGGTAGTAGGACTTTGTAGATTCATGGGAAGGGTAGTAGGACTTTGTAGATTCATGGGAAGGGTAGTAGGACTTTGTAGATTCATGGGAAGGGTAGTAGGACTTTGTAGATTCATGGGAAGGGTAGTAGGACTTTGTAGATTCATGGGAAGGGTAGTAGGACTTTGTAGATTCATGGGAAGGGTAGTAGGACTTTGTAGATTCATGGGAAGGGTAGTAGGACTTTGTAGATTCATGGGAAGGGTAGTAGGACTTTGTAGATTCATGGGAAGGGTAGTAGGACTTTGTAGATTCATGGGAAGGGTAGTAGGACTTTGTAGATTCATGGGAAGGGTAGTAGGACTTTGTAGATTCATGGGAAGGTAGTAGACTTTGTAGATTCATGGGAAGGTAGTAGGACTTTGTAGATTCATGGGAAGGGTAGTAGGACTTTGTAGATTCATGGAAAGGGTAGTAGGACTTTGTAGATTCCTGGAAAGGGAGTAGGACTTTGTAGATTCTGGAAGGGTAGTAGGACTTTGTAGATTCATGGAAAGGTAGTAGGACTTTGTAGATTCATGGGAAGGGTAGTAGGACTTTGTAGATTCATGGGAAGGGTAGTAGGACTTTGTAGATTCATGGGAAGGGTAGAGGACTTTGTAGATTCATGGGAAGGGTAGTAGGAATTTTGTAGATTCATGGGAAGGGTAGTAGACTTTGTAGATTCATGGGAAGGGTATAGTAGGACTTTGTAGATTCATGGGAAGGGTAGTAGGACTTTGTAGATTCATGGGAAGGGTAGTAGACTTTGTAGATTCATGGGAAGGGTAGTAAGATTTGTAGATTCATGGGAAGGGTAGTAGGACTTTGTAGATTCATGGAAGGGTAGTAGGACTTTGTAGATTCATGGGAAGGGTAGTGGACTTGTAGGACTTTGTAGATTCATGGGAAGGGTAGTAGGACTTTGTAGATTCATGGGAAGGGTAGTAGGACTTTGTAGATTCATGGGAAGGGTAGTAGGATTTTGTAGATTCATGGGAAGGGTAGTAAGACTTTGTAGATTCATGGGAAGGGTAGTAGGACTTTGTAGATTCATGGAAAGGGCAGTAGGACTTTGTAGATTCATGGAAAGGTAGTAGGACTTTGTAGATTCATGGGAAGGGTAGTAGGACTTTGTAGATTCATGGGAAGGGTAGTATGACTTTGTAGATTCATGGGAAGGGTAGTAGGACTTTGTAGATTCACGGGAAGGGTAGTAGGACTTTGTAGATTCATGGGAAGGGTAGTAGGACTTTGTAGATTCATGGGAATGGCAGTAGGACTTTGTAGATTTATGGGAAGGGTAGTAGGACAAAAGCATAATTTGCTTTCTTTATTCTATTATTAACATATTCAAAGGCTGCGCCATCCTTTACCAATTATATTATCTAGATATTTGAATTCTTAAACTGTATCAATATGTTTTATCTATTATAATATTGTTTATATATAACTATTTAATCTCTTTTTTTTTAAGTTTTCTTCACAGTAAAAACTCCTTATTTCGCGGTTTCATCATTCGCGGGTTAAAAAATTGAGACACAATTCCTGTATTCGCGGTTAAAATTTCTTTATTCCCGGATCCAATTTCTTTATTTGTGGATCCAGTTCGGTATATTAGGGTTAGTATCCTTTATAAACACATCGGCAACTTTTTTTACTGCAATCAGGTTCCAAGGGGGGCATTTACAAAGTGTGATTCAAACCAAATGTACAAATTATTATGAAAGTAAAACAAACCTTATTGTTATTAAGACTAAAGTTCGTTGTTAAAAGCCCCCGCCGCAGTATTTCACCTGCCGCTATGTCCGTTGATAAATGCCGCCCTCGCCATGATCGGTGTTTTATTGTTTCAATTTATCATTCGTTGCAATAAGTTTGATTGAATAACATGTGTCTCTTCTCCTCAATTTATAATGTCGAGTAAAATTAAACAAAATTAGTTCCGAAGCGGGAAAAAAAGTAGTGTTGCCGCTTAAAGTAAAAATAGAAATGTTTACTCGTTGGCAAGTCATTTGCGTCTATATCACGCTGTTTTAATGTTAATGAATCAAGAAATTCGAAGACAAAATAAGGGATTCTATCGCAATATTCACAGCTAAATATCAATCTTAATTCAAAGATATTTTAAAAGCGGCAAAGAGGAAGAAAGAAAAAAACTTTCTTTAAGTCCTTGCCTAAACCTGACGGTAATAATTAATATAAATTGTTCAAAATCTCTCATTAATTGATTTTATTTTGATAATGTTTATTTTATGTTGTAATCTTGGAACGTATTCCCTATATACCCATACAAACGGCATGTTTGTCGAACATATCCCCCTCGAATAAGGATCTTTTATTGTATATTAAATTTTATATGATTCTCCTTTATTAATTTCCAGCCGTACGATAAATTTTGAAAGAAATATGCATCAGGATGGTTGGCAACCCTTCTTGATGAAAGTGTTTGTATTACCTGTAATTGAGATCCTTGCAGTATGTACTCCCACATTCCAGGGCACTGCCAAACCTCTTCACATATCTAGAATAATCTATTGGCACAGTAGCCTTTCCAGCATTGTTGCCATCTCTAACCGGGCTCATAGGTGACACACGGTGTGATAACAATCCACCTGCAACAATCACAAAGTCACAATTGTAAATATTCAATTTTTCTTTGTTGGAACTACAGTCAAACCATTTGAAATATTCAGGTTTTCATTCTACAATAAAATTAAAATTATACTGTAGCAATTAATCTTTCTTTTTAAAAAGTAATACATTTTACTAGCTAATGCCCGACTAGCTAATACGCCTAAATAAATTATTTTTTTGTCTAATGTCATAAGGTCATTTCTGGCTTTCTCCCCTGACTTTGGCAGAATTGTAATGCATTTCTTAGGTTGGGGCACCTGGATGGCGTAGTTACGTTACCCCGATGATATGATGGGTGATAAATTATAATGAAGCGCCAGGAGAGTTCTTAACCTAAACCTAACTTAAATTCCAGACCATGGGCAACCACAGGAACAATTCCCTTTAAGGAAAAATCGAACCCGGGACCTTATGAACTGTAGTCAGAAACGTTGACCACTAGCCCATGAGGTTGGTCAATAAATGAAATATTAAAGGTTAATAAAATTGTATGATATACGCTGAGACGAACCAAACATGGCGGTTGCTAGTCAGTTTTTAATTTCGAATTTCAGGTAAACCTCCACTTCTGATTGTCAGATTTTGCTCATTTTTGGATAATGCCTACCTCGGTTTATTATAATTGGATGTACTCAGTTTTATTGTGAAACATCGAAAAATGTGACCGCTAGAGCGATTTGTAAATTTTTCACTTCAGGTGAACTCCTATACCTAATGGTTTTAGAGGGTCCAATTGTGAATCTAAACCGTTCAGAGACTCACTCAAATACACAAAACATTTAATCAAAATCGGTCCAGTCGTTTGAGCTGTTTTCAATTTCGAATTTCAAGTAAAGATCCAGTTCTAGTTGTCAGATTTTGCTCATTTTTTGACAATGCCTACCTCGGTTTATTTTAATAGGATATACTAAGTTTCGTTCTGAAACATCGAAAATTGTGACCGATAAAGCGATTTTTAAATTTTCACTTCAGATGAACTCTTATACCTAATGGCTTTAGAGGGGCCCAATTGTGAATCTAAACCATCGAGGTACCCAATCAAGGACACACAAAAAAATTCATCAATATCGGTCCAGTCGTTTAGGAGCAGTAGAGTGACGAACTCATGTACAGAAGAATTATATATATATATATATATATATATATATATATATATATATATATATATATACACACAATGTATATAATTACATTATTATATAATATTAATTAACTTAAAATCTATAATAATGTTAGATAATTAGAATCAGACATACATATATATCCATCCATAGTAATTCTGCCCGAATGCAGGTCCTTCACTGCAATTCATGCTATGCTTGCGGCTTTACTAGGGAATTGTAGGTGTGGTAGCTTCCCGTTGCTTTCCACACCGGTGAAGGATGATGATGATGATGATGACCATATGATTTCGGGGACCGTTTGGGCCTTAAAGTTTTCCTGACATTTGTCTTACAGGTGAGGAAAAACCCCGATAAAAACCTCACCCAGAAAAACTGCCCCGACCGGGGATCGAACCCGGGCCCGCTACGTGACCACAGCGGTGGATATATATATATATATATATATATATATATATAACATTTATATTTTTTTATATTACGAACTATACTATACCCCTCTTTAGTACCGTCACCCCTTCAATGACTGGTTTATAAAAGTTTACGGTAGCCTATACGAATTGGCGTATGTCTTCTATTCAGTACGTTGTGAAATGCCTTGACGCGGTTAAAATTTGGTGCAGTCTACAAAATATAAGATCAAAGTTTGAGTATAATATACAAACAATACCCTTTGGAGTAACGATAAAACGAATGAATTATAAATTAACATGTTTTTCTACAATATTGTAAAGCGATCAGAAAATACAATTCATAAAGCCTTCAGAAAGCAAAGATATAGAAATATCCAAAAAATTAAATGCATTCTGTGACATCTACTCTAAAGTTGATCTCGAAAATGCACAATGTCCTTGAATGAAACCAGTTTCCAAAAGAGTTATTATTACCTTTTTTTTTTCAGAAGAAATGAAAAAGAGATACATATTCCTTAAGGCTATTCCTTTCAAATTTAGGCATCTTAAACTTACAGACTGGATACAATGATCATACTTTTTCCTTTTATATCTTTTTATAAGAGATGATAATATACAGTATTAAAGAAAGAACTTGGTTTCGCTTTACCCTAGTCTGTTTTCCTGCCCACTCATTTTTTTCTCTACCATCTAAGGTTTCATAAAAGCAGAATTCATAAGAATGTTACATTATTTTTCTGAAATCTATCCTTTCAAGGTTGAAAAAGAAGTATCTGGAATATAAATATGACACGACAATAAGCCTTTCCGTAGCTAAACCTGATATATTGTATACAATCTCTTTCTACGATTTTTAATGCGTCAGTTGGTCCTATTTCTGAGAGAGCTAACTGTTAAACCCATTTCGGTATAAATATGATAGACGGCCGGACAAAAAGAGATTACATTTAAAGGATGTTCACATATATAAAAGAATAATGATAAAAAACGATCTTTTGAAAGTAAACTGGGATTAAAAAACCCTCCGGGTTTTCATATATTAAATACCCGCTAGCAGTCGTGAGCTTGCATAAAATATACACTCTTTTCAATGTTACTTAAATAAATAGAGCTTTTTCTACTCTCAGTATATGGTACTAAATGCCCCCATTAATCCTTCCCTCTGATTTCAGATTGAATCATTCATCAGTACTTTACTAAGGCTTGTATGTAACCTACAAAAAAATAGAAAGATAAAATTGTCTATGCATTCAATAAAAGGAGGGTGTATATTCAATTATATTATTATTTCAAGCATAACTTTAGTTGATGTAGGCCTAAACATTTATATAAACATTTCTAACATCGAGAAGTTTAAAAAAAACTGATTGAAACGTTTTACTCCATTTTGAGATTTCAAAGAGAGCGACTGCAGGATAAATATAGACGTATGTACAGTAAGTGGAAAGTGAACGCACAGTTCAACATTTTTTACTAAAACTATAAAATATAGCCAATGGACGTTGAAGCAAAAACACAGAAATAAATTACACTGAGCAACAAAAAAGAAACTTTTTTTTTGTCTCAGAAAGAAAAATATGTGATTCTGATAGTATGTTTTCTCCTGAATTAAAATATGATATCGGGTTTTCTCCATCACGCAACGTTTCCGAGAGACAGGCATTTATAATTTCAAACACTTTAATATTTTCTACATTCGTAACTACACAATATTCGAACATTCGGACTCGCCTAGAAAGTAAGAAATTACGATTTTCTGCTATATTTCGCCTGTGGAGCATCCCTATTGATGGTCCAACAATAATCGGCGAGCATATTAGGATTCCATTTGCCTTGATATATCTTTTCCATAGCTGAAATCTCCTGAGTTAGCTCATTGAGTTTTATTTTACAATGGACGAAAAAAGTTTATTAAAAAAATATTATTTAAATCCATTAATTGAAATTGAAATAAAAAACTGTGGGTGATGGAGAAATTCCGAATACATATTTGAAAACACGATAAAAAAACTGCATTAAGTACATCTATTGATACTCATGAGACAAAAATCATGTTGACCAGTGTAATTAGAGGAATATTATAGCAATTTATTGGCCATATTAGTCATTTTCACTCTTTTAATAATTGAAAAACTTTCATCGTACAATTTCTTTATTCCGTGTTCAATTGAATTGTTAAATTTCTCGGAATTTTGTTTCTTGTAAAATATCTATCTTCCTCTCCTATTTCGCTTCAATTCACAGTATGGGCTTTTCCCCTATGTATAGGCTATATCCGAGCAAATCTTTATGTATTGTCTAGTAACAAGCAGGTAGCTACTGACAATTTTGATAAAATAAAAAGGATGCTACAATATAATATTCCATATTTTAGCTTCCTTCTCACTTGCATTTTATTCTTAAATAGGGTAAAGGGAGGTAATTCATGATATTAGTACTTCGTGTAGTTAATTTTGAAATATTGGTACAGTATTATCATTCTAGGTAAAATACTGAAATTAAAAAAAAAAGTAGGCCCTAAGTTATCTAAAGGTATGACCTTTAGTCTAAATACCTCAATATATGTTTATCTTGCATTTTAACTTCGGGACAATGTTTCAAAATTAACTATCAATGAAGTACATATAGCCTACCATAAATATCTCTCTCTTTACCCTATGACACAAATTTTTACATAATTATAATATTTCCCAACTCCTTTCAAAAAACGTTAAACTGAAAATATATAAAACTGTTATTCTACCAGTTATATTATATGGGTGCGAAACATGAACTCTTAATTTAAGGGAGGAAAGCAGATTACCACTATTTGAGAATAAAGTACTTAGGAAAATTTCTCGACCAAAGAGAGATGAACAGACAGGTGAATGGAGAAGACTGCATAACATTGAATTACATGGTCTTCATAGGAAGCCAGATATAATGAGAATAGTTAAGTCTGGTAGACTGCAATGGACAGGACATGTGGCACGTATGGGGAATGAAAGACGTGCATGGAAGCTTCTTGTAGAAAAACCCGAAGGAAAACCCCCAGTTGGTAGACCAAGAATGAAGTGGGAGAATAACATTAACTATGATTTGAGGGAAGTAGTTTATACAGGGGATGATTGGAAAACATTGGCTCAGGATAGGAATGTATGGAGAGCTTATGCCCGTGCGGCCATTACCCTATGGGTTCGATAGTGCCAGTGAATTAGTTAGTTTATAATATTATTAGATCATATTTTTTTATGTTACATTGCTTATTTTTTTTGTAAATTTTAGTTCGTAACTGTATTTTTCTTTTTGCATTTTTCGGTGATTTTTAGATAATAAAAATCCTGCTCTAGTCATTAGACATTCTTGAGATATGGTTTTTTCATCCTTCAATATTATTATCAAAGGTTGGAGAAAAAATACTGAAGCTGTGGTTTAATTCGTCTAATAAATGAAATGTACTAACACAATTTCCAATCTCTATCCATAGAGTTCGCTGAATTGAAAAATTAACATATAGGTTGCTCTAACATTTATGAAAAAATGTTAACGGTCTCTAAGAAAATATTGTGACATTTGAGATTATTAAAAAGAAGACCGGTTTTAACAAAGCAACAGCTGAAGGTTGTTTTTATCAGAGTGTTTGCAAAATAATACTTTTTTATACTGTTATTTGCATTTTGAACGAGGCCCTTTGAAACGATACCATACATCTTGGTTGTGATTTCTAAGCATCATTATAATCCTTAATAGCTGACATTTAATATTCACGGCCATATTTAAATTCTTTAGAATATCTTGCAGGATTCTCACGATTTGTCTAGGTGCCTAACTTCTTTTTTTTTGTGGAAGATAGAGCTGATATATTTGTTAAGTTTTCTGTCAAAAGAAAGAAGTATGCAACGTTCGTACAGAATCATGCAAATTAGTATTACCTAAATAAACACAACAAACTTATAGGCCTATTGGTATACTATACAGTCTACATACGTACACACACGCATCTTGAAGGAAGCTAAGTACATTTTGGGATATGAGGTAAATTAAAAATAAAATTCAGATTTAATTTTCTACTTTTACTTGGAAAAAATATTATCATAAGTAATGCCACCAGTGATTTCCAAATTATCGATAAATTCACGGCTCACGAAGTGAGGAGTGGATTTATCTAGAGAATTTGGAAATTAAGAGTGACATTTGTTAGGGCTATTTAACGAATAAAATTAAGCTGTTTACTCACAAATCATTATTTAACTATAGTTATCGGTGTTTTAAAATATGTACATATTTAATGCAAACGGCGATGTTTGAAAACAAATCAGAAATGTGAGGTTATGTTCATTCACTGCTGCTTGATCATATTATTTATTGCCAAATAAGATCTCAATATTGTAAGAGTGCACCCAAGTGGAGAAATAATGAAACATCAAATTATATATCATAATCAACATTACGGGTTATTCATTTATTTTTTTAATAAACAACTCAGTAAAATCAAGGAATCTTTTCATTATTCGCTATATGCAATGTATTTGTTGGTGAAAAATAATGGTCTAATCTGTTCAGAATATTAAAAAGGAGGAGCTTTCTTTATCACAAAAGCAGGAGCTGATAAAGATAAATCGATAAAGAGCGAGGTGAAACACGACTGTCATTGGTGTAAAACAGAATTCATTGAAACGTGATTGGTCATTGACTACCATTTGCGACATGAGTTAAATAGTCTAAAAAATTTGGAAATCAAGACTTCATGACAAAAATCGTCAAACTTACAGACATCTTCAATGTAAAAATCAAGCTTGAAACCTACAAAACACCAGTAGGAGGAATTCAATGCTATAACTGTCAAGGCTTCGGACATCTGGCAGACTGCTGCACAAGAACACAGAAATGTGTTAAATGTGCAGGCAATCACAGAGTAAAAAACTGCAAAGAAACTGAACTAAAATGTACTAACTGCAATGAAACTCATGCTGCAAGCTACAGACAATGCCCTATCTACAAGAAATACTCCAAGTCAAGACTGAAATATGCACCAAGGACTTCAATACATATTACAGAAACTTCACATCATCAACCAGAGCCAGAGAAGCCAAAAATCAACACTTCAGCACCAAAATTGGACATTCCAACGACTCCTACTCCTACTCCCACTACTACAAATCCTGAAAACCTAGCTTATCAACTTCTATCCCTCATATCTAAAATCCTCTTGAATCCAGAACTCATAAAAACTACTGTAATGCTACTTACAAACCTAACTTCAAGTCTTTAAATAAATCCAGTAAAACTACCTTAAGAACATCTTTGAGATCAAGAAGCTTAAGCGAACGAAGATAACAACAACATCTTCAAGAATACTCCAAGAAACAGCTGGGAGAAGAGCATTTTCTTTAGTCAAAATTTCAAGTGCAGAAGACTTCAAGATAAGCACATCAAAGATTGGGTCAAGGCCTCTAGTAAGGCCGGTACCAATCATCTCACATCAGATTACTGCTGCAGCAAGAATGACATTGTTAGGACTGTTTAACGAATAAAATTAAGCTGTTTACCTCACAAATCACTATTTAACTAATAGTTATTTGAAACTATTTATATACTTAATGTAAACGTCGATGTTTGAAAACAAATGAGAAACGATTGGTACGCTTCATTTGCTTCTGCAATATTATTTATTGCCAACGGATCGCAATATTGTAAGAATGCACCCTAGTGGAGAAATTTATAACCAACATTATAGGTATTAATTAATTTCTAATGTCCTATGATGTAAAATGTTAATTATATTTTTCTGCAACGTTATTTCCTGGAAAATAATTCGTTTAAGAAAGTGCAAACAGTGTTTTTTTTGTGGTATAATCAATTGCTACAAATGTTTTTATATTATCTCCCGTATGTACTATCTGCTGACACTCCTGCAAGCTGGTAGCCGTATTTTTAACAGATACTATTATTGTAAAATAATGCTATGACCTATTCAGAATGTTAAAAAGGAGGAGCTTTTTTTAATATGATAAACTTTGGTTGATACATTCGAGGCGAAACACGACTGTGACTGATTGTAAATAAAAAATCACTGAAATGTGATTGGTCATTGACTCCCATTTGGGGCATGAGTTAAATTGTCTTACAAAAGTTTGAATCATAATTTTTTATTATTTACTTTATCTCTTATAATATACCAACTAATACCCGGTGTGCGCTGCTACGCCTAAATAAATTAAATATGTTACTACGTTTAGATGAATAAGTAAAAAGAAAAATAATTATAAATATATATCATAATTATTTTTAGATACCCCGTACTGATTACTAGGCGTTGCCCGGAAATCTACTTATCACGATCTTCTTGGCATAAATGAGCTGAAAGACAAAAATTATCACTGAGAGTTATTCGTAAAAGAACATCCGCGGTGTGCTGCTACCCTTGCCCGGGAATCTAGTCATCCCGATCTTCTTGGTATCAATGAGCTGAAAGATAAAAATGCTTATTGTGAGTTATCCGTAAAAGATAGACATATGCTGTCGGAGACTTTTTGTGTATTTTTTGTGAGATATTCAATTCTGCGTACATTAGATTGGTGTATATATTATGGTTTAGGCAGCGTAAGCCATTTTAGCGTCCAAAAAGTTCCGAAAAACACCTTTTCACTACAAAGGGTGATTTTTAAGGGTGAAGGAGTTGAGTATTACAACTCTCTTATAGCCTAAAACTTTCCCGGCAAACTCCTGAATATTTTGCAAAAAGCCCCATCACAATTGGATGAATGGTATTATCGCCTCACTATGATGGTTGTCCAGCGGCTCGCTTTGTTTCCCCGCAGCTGTTATACATAATTAAATACAAAGATGCCGACTACCGCTATGTGAAAGTTAATCATTGTCGGGGCACCCGCTTTTATATAAACGGACAACCATCATGGTGAGGCGATTATATATTAATGTATAAAGGACTAATAGACAGGCATGCATTCGTTTTTATACATATATATTTCCTAGTGAAATTATTTTTTTACGCCATGGGGTTTATATCAGCTAATTGAATTTAATAATATACTCATGGAAGCCATGTAGATGCTGTAAGAAATAAAAGAACAAAAGTAAAGCATTTTGCATTCGTATGGCTTGCCTGAGCACATTAATTTCTTTATTATAATTTTACAGTGTCTTCTATGGAAGATGGAATGAATACAAATAATTTATTCATAATTATTATTGTTGTGGCAATACATTATGTTACGGGGGATAAAGGTAAAGCTATCGTCTACATTGGAAATAGGTTTTAACAGCTTCCTTTAAAATGAGTAACAGGTGTGAGGGGAACTGACCATTCTCCCATTCGCGTGTCAAGAAAAGAAAACTAGGAATCCGAGTTTGACCGTTCCCCACAATACGACCCAATTCACCTGCAACTGTAAACCAATCCCTTTTGTTTACATATTTTAAAGGGCAAATGCCACAAACGTTTTTTCATCTCGTCGATAATAATTGAGGGGCTCGGGTATAAAAACATGGTAGCCTACTGACATGCTGTTTTGAAGTTATATCCTCAAATAATACATAGTTTCCCGGTTCCAACGCTACTATATGGATCGGAACACTGGATCTTATTCAAAAACCAGAAATGAAGAATAGAAACGTCAGAAATGAAGTTTCTAAGGAGTGTGGCTGGATATACAATAACAGATCGAAAACGAAATTAAATAGTTACGAAGATAATTAAATATATTCAAACTATTAGATAGAATTGCACAATATAGAGATGAATGGATGGACCACATCAATAGAATGGATAACAATAGAATTCCGAAACAGATTCTTCATTACAAACCACTAGGACGAAGTAATGTTGGAAGACCCAGTAAAAGATGGACAGACCAATTCTAACATGAGATCGGAACAGACCAGCAGGTATAATCATTGATGCTGCTGATGATGATGATGAAATGCAGTTTGTAGTTTGTAGAAACCAGGATACTACAATCATTTCTGCCGGAAATACTTTACAACAAATGACGCGAGTTTTTTTCTAAGTTCCAATCATAGACCATACACATGCGCCAACAAATGCGAAGTGGTTTACACTATGGAATCACGGGATGCAGCCAACATATACACGATATCTAACGAACATAAACACTAACTTAACGCAATTTAAGGACTCTACCCTGTGAAAGAACGCAACGCCCAAAAATAAATAGTAAGTTCTCAAATTATGAAGTACATGTTTGCAGTTAATTAGTACATACTCCATGTTGGAAGCACTGGAACACGTCTTTGTTGTTGCATAGAATATTCGTTAAAATCAATATGGCTGTCACGTCTTCATGCCATGTATGTAGTTAAATATCGAAGAAAAATATATTGGAATAATTGTTAGAGAAAATGTAAAAATCATTGTAAATGATGAGAAATATTTTGAAAAATAAAATCCTTAAAAATAAAACACACACACACATATATATATATATATATATATATATATATATATATATATATATATATATATAATGATTAAAATGTTAAAATCTAAAAATTCGTACCTGATTATCAGTTGTCTTGACTAAAACAAATTTCACTTTAAGAACTAAGTCAAATATTTTTTATTATATTTATTTTATGTAATAACCCAAATATAGGGTCTGCTAAAATTGACAAAGTATACTTCACAAAAGAGAAGAAAAACAATAAAAACATTACATAATTATAGATGAATGGGGGACTTGTTCCATCATCAGCACGTAAAATGGTACCAATGAAGACTGAAGTATTAGGCACGAATTTTAAGATATACAGTACGTAGTTTGTAGGAACCAGGAAACCGCTTCAGTTATCAGTTTGGCTATCATTTCACGACCGAAGCTGGATGAAGAAAAACCCTTACCTATATTAAGAAAAATCTCCATTCAACTAGCATTTTACGAAATTTAGACTTTAAAAAGATTAAAATGTATATATAAACCTCCTTATGTTATGGTATAACTAAATTACTGGCAACATCGAACGCGGAGGTTCATGACCACGTTGAAATAAGCTCACCATACATACATATCCTGAGCTAATATTTTCCAATCATTCCCTGTATAATTAACCTCCCTCAAAACATATTTAATGTTATTCTTATATCTTATTCTTGGCCTACTTACTGGGTGTTTTTCCTCTGACTTTCCTAAAAGACGCTTCCATGTCATTCGTGCCACATGTCCGGGATATCGTAGTCTATGAGACTTATCTGTTCATCATCATAGTGCATTCACGAATTTAGGTCATTTGTTGACCTGTTTCGGCCTCAAGAGAAACACCATCCAGAAGTCTTTTGAGTGGACGTCCTGGTCTTCTTCTTCCTGCAGGTTGATATCTTAACATTTGTTGGGGTTTCCTGTGATCTTCAATTCGATGAACATGTTGCATCCATCTTGAGTTATAATCAGAAATTTTGTTTTCTAAAGGTTCCATGTGTAATTCTTCTAGATGTATCTAAGATCTGTTCGTATAACGTTTAATTTCCCATAAAGAACAAGCAGCATGTTATGGCATTCGAGTTGTTAATTTAAAAAACATAAACTATATATCGTGAGAAAATGTATTATTGTAAACAGCCTTGACTTTCTTTAAGGGCGGAAGTGACACAATTGCTATACGATGATTCCATGTTTCCTGAATAGCACTTATATCATTCTGCTATTTACTAATGGCTGATTCTAAATTACATTCCTGGAAAGCAATTATTATTGCTGTCTACAATTTTGATTGAATGCCTTATAAGTTTACGCATTTAGTACGTAGGCCTATAGAGGGCCTAGACTTATAATTCCAACCCTGTGTTACCTTTATATATATATATATATATATATATATATATACGTGTGTATGTCACTGAACTACTACTAAACGACTGGACCGATTTTGATGAAATTTTTTGTGTGTATTTGAGTGGGTCTCTGGTTGGTTTACATTTACAATTGAACCCGGTAAAACCATTAGATTTGTATTGTATTGTAAGCCTATGTTTTCCCTTTACAGAGATTTAGGCGCTTCCCCTACAGGGAAGAATTTGAACCATACTAATTTAGTTACACTTGTTTTCGTATTGATGCCATTTTGAGTGGTATGTAGTCAGCGTTCCGCCTCATACTGACATCTAGGAAACCAAGGTAGTACTAGGACGAGAAAATTCGGTAAATTTTGCTTAGAGCCCTTTTCATTCAGGCTTAAGGATTTTTTACGAGCCTGAAAATCTTAAAGACTCGGGACCCACGGCTTAAAGTCCCTCCCGGAGGACTTGCTCCTTGGATTTTTCTATCGTAAAAAAATCCATCGACCCCGGCCGGTTTGAACCCGCGACCCTCGGGACCAGAGGCAAGGAGCATAACCACTAGTCCACCGCGGCCGAAACAAAATTTAAAAAAAACCGCTCTAGCACTCGTAATTTTAGATGTTTGACAACGAAACCCAGTATATGATAATAAAATATACCGAGGTAGGTATTGTCTAACAATGTGTGAAATCTGACAATTAGAAGTGGAGGTTTACCCGAAATTCGAAACTAAAAACAGCCTAAACGACTGAACTGATTGTGGTGATTTTTTTTCTGTGTGTTCGAGTGGGTCCCTGGATGGTTTATATTCACAACTGGACCTCTATAACCATTAGGTGCAGGAGTTCACCAGAAGTGAAAATTTAAAAATAGTTCTAGCTGTCACAATTTTCGATGTTTCACAACGAAACTCAGTATAACCTATTAAAATAAACCAAGGTAGGTATTATAAAAAATAAGTGAAATCAGACAATTAGAAGTGGGATTTTACCTGAAATCCGAAATTAAAAACTTAATTGAGAAGCCTACAATACATAGATCTGTTGGATAGGGAACAATCGTGAAAGAAGATAAAATAGTGTTCATTTCACAGAGTATTTTAATTTTCTTTGTTTGAGGAAAAACTACAACACTGTAGAACTCTCCAAATACATAATAATTTAGTAGGGCCTAGGCTTAAAAATAGAACATTCACTTTATCTGTAACAAATAAAAAACGATTATTAAGTAGCATATGTTCCGAAACTTAAAACCTCAATTTTAATTTTTAATATCATGTAAAAAGAAGAATAAAGATTTAAGTTAGACTCATTCTTGAACAAGACGGTAGTTTTATTTGTTTTAACATATATGCGATTGTAACGGATTTTTTTTACACACCGCAGAGAATATTCGAAAACGTGAGAAGACTAAAGGATTAGGTTTGCAATTCCCAAAAAAATGAAGGATTCACGTCGAACCCGCATTGTGCGCTATCATATCTCCGAGATGTGAGAAAACATCCAACTCGTCTTTTTCAACTGGAGAAAGGGTGAAATTCAACCCGGAAATAAAAAAAAAACACAAAAATAAGACCTTGAATTTCAGTTTTTTGTTCTTTCTTTATCTTTACACAACATTTCTTGGTAGTTCCCACATTAAATCCCCTTTGGTTTCCATTTTCAGTAAATACAGGAATTGAATTTCATTTCCCATTTACTAAAAAAGCTCCAAAGAAAGGGGTATACCTTATAAATAAAAGAACATAATCCCAAAATATGGTTTCAAATTTAATGCGAATGTCTCTGAGAATTCATTTCCTGCGGCTTATGAAAGGGGTTGTAACCAAAGAAATAAGGGTAAGTACAACTTCCTTTAAAAAGGGTTGCAATTATAACAGTGCAAGGTATCTTCCAGAAAGGGGTGTAAAAGGGTTCTCTTTCACTAAGTTAAAGGCTACCCACATTTAATATCAAAAAACTCCCCCTCCACCATTCCACACTTTGGTCTGCAATCCCTTCAAAGTATATAATGGCTATCAAAAAGAATACTAAAGGTCTTTTTTTTTAACTTACTAAGAGATTCTTACAATGACGTGGAAAAATAGAGAAGTTGGAGAGAAGGATGAGGGTGCTTTTTTTCTTCTAAGATGTATAAGGGTCGCGTTCGCAGGTCACAGAGGGCAAGGAATGGGATGAGGAAACATAATTTCTTCCCCTTTACTGCTAGAATGGAATTCTACTTTTTTTAGCACCGTCTATGTCGAGAAAAGATCTTTGGCACTATAATGTTTTGTTAGTAAGACCTGATTCAGATTTTAGAACCCAACCTATGTTTTTTTCCTTAGATTTAGTTTTTATTTTTTCTACTTTTTGTATTATATCCTTTTAAACTTTTTTTTATATTCGCTTCCTTTCTTAATACACAAAGGGTTATGTTTACCCTTCTAGTACTTCGGAGGGATAACTGTTTGAGGTAAAGGATTGGTAAAATGATGAAGAACTCTTTTCATCTTGTATACAAGGAAAAAACCGTTAACAGAAAGAACTTGGAGGGAAAATACAGAAATTATAAGAAAAAAAGCACATATCACTGCAACTGTTAAATTGTTATTTTGAATATTTTCATTTAGAATCAGAGAATAAATACATTATATAATGGAAATGGACAATTAATGACAATGACGGAAATTTTGAGCAAGTGGCTCAATTCAAATACCTAGAAACAATAATCACATATATCAATGAGATGCACAAAGAAATTAAACATAGGCTCAATTCTGGAAATGCGTGCTATTATGCATTATAGAGACTCTTGACTTCTCAACTCCTTTCAAAAAAATTAAACTGAAAATATAAAAAACTATTATTCTACCAGTTATATTATATGGATGCGAAACATGGACTCTTACTTAAGGGGGGGAAAAAGGAGATTACGAGTTCTTAGGGAACCTTTTTGAATCATAGAGATAAGAACGTGTACAAGGTAAAATGGAGATGAGACTGCATATTACAGTGAACTGTCCTATCTTACTTACTTCCCACTGCTACTATCGAAACCCGTAGCGTTCTAGTGGCTCCTGCGAACGACAGTAAAGCTCTCCATACATCCCTATCCTGAGCTAATGCTTTCCCATCATTTCCTGTATAATCTACTTCCCTCAAATCATAGTTAATGTTGTATCTCCCACATCATTCTTGGTCTACCAACTTGGGCGTTTTCCTTCTGGCTTTCCTACAAGAAGTTCCCATGCCCGTCTTTCATTCCCCATACGCGCAACATGTCCAGCCCATCGCAGTCTACGGGACTTAACTGTTCTTATTATATCTGGCTTCCTATAAAGACCATGTAGTTCATTGTTATGTAGTCTTCTCCATTCACCTGTCCGTTCATCTCTCTTTGGTCCAAAAATTTTCCTAAGAACTTTATTCTCAAATACTCGTAATCTCCTTTCCTCCCTTAAAGTAAGAGTCCGTGTTTCGCACCCATATAATATAACTGGTAGAATAATAGTTTTATATATTTTCAGCTTAACGTTTTTTTAAAGGAGTTGGGACATCAAAAGTCTCTGCAATGCATAATAGCATGCATTTCCAGAATTGAGCCTATGTTTAATTTCTTTGTGCATCTCATTCCTATTTGTGATTATTGTTCCTAGGTATTTGAATTCAGCCAATTCCTCAAAATTTCCCTCATTTGTCATTAGCTGTCCATTTCCATTATATAATGTATTTTTACGTGTGACCATATATTTAGTTTTACTGATATTTACTTCCAGTCCTAATTTCTTAGTGTTACTCAATAGTGTGTGCGTGTTGGCCTTTAGTATCTCCTCGCTATCGGCCAGTAGTATAACAGTGAACTACATGGTCTTTATAGGAAGGCAGATTATAATAAGAACAGTTAAGTCTCGTCGACAGCGATGGGCAGGACATGTGACGAATGGGGAATGAAGACGTGCATGGAAGCTTCTTATAGGAAAACCAGAGGGAAAACGCGTAGTTGGTAGACCAAGAATGAGGTGAGATAATAACATTAACTATGATTTGAGGGAAGTAGATTATACAGGGAATGATTGGAAAACATTAGCTCAAGATAGGGATGTATCGGGAGTTTATACCTGCGGCCATGAAGCTACGGATTCGATAGTGCCAGTGAGTTAGTTAGAATCAGAGAATAAGTGTATTTATACAACTGCTGTTCAAAAAATTTCGTTGTAAAGGAATTGCATAAACTAAGGGAATTCATTGGCAAATAGAATTTATGTCCGATTTTGGTGGTTTACGGAGTATATATTTCTTTTGTTAACTAAATCGTAAGTATTCAGTTAAGTTTCGAGAAAACAAATAAGGCAGCTGCAATATCAATGTTTAAATTGCTACTTTCAGATGATAAACAATTTCTACCACGGGTTCGGTTTCGCAATTTTTTGAAAAAAAAAACATATTTCTCGATTTTTTTCAGTGGCATATAGGCCTACTGCGTTTCGTTGCGGAAAATATAAATTTACAGCTGGTAGAGCGATTTTTACTTTTTTTCCCCCCTTCAGCCGAACCCTCCCATTCTTAACAGTCCGATTATGCTTGGTTAATGAATTCTACCTTATACATAGTGTTGTGCCCAAGAGCAGGTCTTTCACTGCAAACTCAGCTTTCCTACTCTTCTAAATTGTATTATGTACTAGTTCAGTTCCGAAAAATAAACAGAAATTAGGACCGCTAGAACGTTAAGACATACCAACACATACAATATATATTTATAAAGTAAAAATATTCTCTTTAATTTGCTTACTTGTTATAGTAGTTAGCTACCAGATGGCAGTGAAGACATCTCGTAATAATGGAGAATATATATTCTTGTATCTTGTAAGCCCATGTTTCCCTTAGCAGAGATTTAGGCGCTCTCCCCCTACAGGGAAGAATTTGAACCATATTAATTTAGTTACACTTGTTTTCGTATAGATGTCATTTGAGTGGTCCGTGGTCAGCGTTCCGCCTCATACTAACATCTAGGAAACCAAGGAAGTACTAAGACGGGAAAATTCAGTAAATTTTGCTTAGAGGTCTTTCATTCAGGCTTAAGGATCTTTTACGAGCCTCAAAATCTTCAGACTCGGGACCCACGGCTTAAAGTCCCTCCCGGAGGACTTGCTCCTTGGATTTTTCCATCCTAAAAAAAATCCATCGACCCCGGCCGGGTTTGAACCTGCTACCTTCGGGACCAGCAGCAAGGATCATAACCACTATTTTCCCGTCCTAGTACTATCTTGGTTTCCTAGATGTCAGTATGAGGCAGAATGCTGACCACGGACCACTCAAATGACATTTATACGAAAACAAGTGTAACTAAATTAGTATGGTTCAAATTCTTCCTTGTAGGGAGAGCGCGCCTAAATCTCTGTTAAGGTAAACATGGACTTACAAGATACAAGAAGATTATATATATATATATATATATATATATATATATATATATATATAAGAAAGAAAAATGTTTGTATTAGATTTTTCAGGTGGTATAATGGATAGCACGCTTGGGTACTAACCCAGAGGTTCGGGATCAAGTGCCGTACAGGTATTTATTTTTCTTATCGTGTCATATAAGTGTTTAGGGCAGCTCTGGCATGATCCTTTAAGCCGCTCAGTTATGGAAGCAAGACATTGTATTTTATTGTTAAAAATTGTCTTCATTTACAGGCGATATTATTGAAATACCAATATTGCAACTTTAACAAACAATGGAAGTACAATATGTAAGAAGCTATAGTTAATATAAAAATGGCTGACAGTTCGGTAACAAATCATGACTTCCGGACAAAAGACAAACAATATCGTGACAGTGGAGTTAGACGGTCGTATTGTGAAAGATGGGTTAAATAGAATTCAAGACCATTTGTTACGGAAACATATTCAATTAGTATACTTGTCAAGTACCATCTCCAATATCCTTCTTTCAAAATGTATCTCTTCTCCATTTTATTTTCGATATTTCCTTCCCTTCTTTTTAAAATACGGTTTTTAGGTAAATACTCACTTTGAATGATTGGATTTCGCTGATTCTGGCCAATCATCGTTTTATTTCAATGACATATACCGAGTTACGTTGCGAAAAAACTAAAACTGGGGCCGCTGGAGCGATTTTTAATTTTTATTTCAAAACAACCACCACTCCAATGATCCAATTTTGATAACTGACCATCTCAACTTTACTTACCTTAATTGGTTACTATGTACCGAGTTACGTACCCAAATAGAGCGTTAACACACACACACACACACACACACACACACACACACACACACACACACACACACACACACACACACACATGTTTTAAGGTTATACTGATTAATTAGCCTATGCCATTAAGTATAATATTCATAAGTAATGCCAAGAGTGAATTCCAAATTTATCTAGAGAATTTGGAAATCAAGAGTGGCATTTGTTAGGACTATTTAACGAATAAAATTAAGCTGTTTACTCACAAACCATTATTTAAATATAGTTATTTTAAAATATTTGTATATTTAATGTAAACAGCGATGTTTGAAAACAAATGAGAAACGTCATGTTTCATTTGTTCATCACTGCAACCAGATCATATTTATTGCCGAATAGAATCGCAATATTGTAATAATTGGATCTTAGTGGAGAAAGAACGAACCACATCATTACAGGTTATTAATTAATTTCTGATGCCCTATGATGTAAATATGTGAAATATATTTTTCGGCAACGTTGATTCCTGGGAAATAATACGTTTAAGAAAGTGCAAACAGTTGTTTCTTTTTTTATAGTATAATCAATTGCTACGAATGTTTTTCTGTTATATCTCGCAAGCAGAATCTGGTTACATTCGTGCACTATATATACAATCTGTGAGCCAAATGATAAGATGAAAGTGATAAAATCGAGATGAAAAACTACTGTGATTGGTTGTAAATCAAAATTCATTGAAATGTGATTGGTCAATGACTGTCATTTGGGGCATGAGTTAAATAAATAGGAAATTAATATTGTCACCAATTTACCAAACTTTACTCTACATAAATTTTTATCATGGCCATCTTCTGTTGTAGTAGGTATTATCATAAGTAATGCCACGAGTGATTTCCAAATTATCGATAAATTCACGACTCACCAAGTGAGGAGTGAATTTATCTAGAGAATTTGGAAATCAAGAGTGGTATTTGTTAGGACTATTTAACGAATAAAATTAAGCTGTTTACTCACAAATCATTATTTAAATATTATTTAAAAATATTTATATATTTAACGTAAACGGCGATGTTTGAAAACAAATGAGAAACGATTGGTAGGCTTCATTTGTTCATCACTGCAACCAGTTTGTTCATCACTGCAACCAGATCATATTATTTATTGCCAAAGGAACGCAATATTGTAAGAATGCACTCTAGTGGAGAATAAATGAAACACATCAAACTGTATATTAATTCATTTCTGATGTCCTATGATGTGAATATGACAATTATATTTTTCTGGGAAAAAATACATTTAAGAAAGTGCAAATAGTGGTTTCTTTTTTTGGTGGTATAATAAATTGCTAAAAATGTTTTTATATTAACTCCCGCGTGCGGTATGTGTTGACATTCATGCACTATATATATACAATCTGGTAGCCGAATTTCTTGCTGAGTCAGTCACTGCAAAATAATGCTTATGACCTATTCAGAATGTTAAATGTTTGGGGCATGAGTTAAATAGTCGTTAAAAATAGTATTTTTTTAAATCTGTTCTTGAAAGCAAACTCAATTGCTTCATTTCTTCAGAATCCGCTAAAGCATACGTTATTTTATGATAATAAGCAATATTCTGAATTTAAATGTCATTCATGCATGAACGATATTTAAAAATATTGATATTAGACTCGATTCCTTGACCTTTACATTATAAATTCTGTAGCTCTATTTTCAGTTGAAATTTCAAGGACCAGAGTACATTGACCTCAGACAACATCAATGAATTTGCTTATTTTGACGAAAATATACATTTATTATTAGATTTTGTGAGAAAAGGTTGGATTTAAGCAAACGCTGCATAACCTCGTAGACTCTTTCCACACATTCAATCTTATCGTAAACGGGTCTTAAATCATACTATCATCCATCTCTAGCATTAAACCAGAAAAACAAATTTTTTGACTTATATACTTCCAAATAATGCACAATGGGATGGGACATACAGGAGATTTGGAATTCCTTAGAAAATTGGATCACGTCTTTATTGTGCGAAGGGCCATCGCTGCTGCAATAGAGGGTCAATTTTAATTTTAGGACACCCATCTTTACAACAATTCTACTTTATAGAATATACAATTACAATTTAAACATGTAATGTATTTACAAAATGTATTTTATCAATTTAGAAAAATTAGTTGTATGTAAAACTTTGTCCTTGTGGCAATCCTCCAACGAGAAAAGTTTTTTTACTAATACAACAACAACAACAACAACAACAACAACAATAATAATAATAATAATAATAATAATAATAATAATAATAATAATAATAATAATAATAATCTCTATCTATCTATCTTCGGGTTTTTACAGCTGCTGCCGTCTTCCCGTGCCAAACCTCCAATAATAATAATAATAATAATAATAATAATAATAATAATAATAATAATAATAATAATAATAATAATAATAATTTTTATTATTCCGGCTTTTACAATGAATATACATTTTTCCGGTACCCATGTTCACAGTTAACTACACATTTGTTTCAACATATTTTTCCATTCCTGTCTGTTCATCCATATATCTTCTTCTATTTCCCATTCCCTCTTAGCTTCATTGATTCCCTGAATCCACGTAATAGTTGGTCTACCCTTCTTTTTCCTTCCCTGTGGTTCCCAATCCATGATTATCTTAGGTAGTCTTCCTTCTTCCATTCTTCTAATGTGTCCGTACCAATGTAATTGTTTCTTCTTTATAAAATCTAATATTGAATATTGTACCTGCATTTTTTCTTTTATATATGAATTTCTGATTTTATCCTTCCTGGATATTCTTGCAGAACGTCTCCAGTAGTCCATTTCAGTGGCGAGCAATTTTTTTTTCATTTGTGCATTTAAAGCCCACACATCAGCTCCATAGGCAATAATGCTTCTGATTATTGTATTCAAAATAATTTTTTTTTTTGAAGATATGTTTGTCTCATACTATTCCATAACAATAATAATAATAATAATAATAATAATAATAATAATAATAATAATAATAATAATAGATAGATAGATCATCGGTTGATTAATGTCTTTGACATCGTCCGATTCCTAATAGCCAATTTTGTCGGACCATCCAATCTCCTGGTTATAGAGGTTTCTCCTTCATGTATAAATATATTCCCTGACTCCAGGAGGATTTAGGTCTTCCTCTGCCTCGTCTTCCCTCAGCTTTCCATTCCAAAACAGATTTTGGTAGTCGATCCTGTTCCATTCGCTAGACATGTCCGTACCATCTTAATTGCTGAGTTTTAATATAATCTAAAATAGTGTCTTCAATCTTCATTTTCTCCCTTATAACTGAGTTCCTAATTTTTTTTTCTTCTTGAAATTCTTGCTGCCAATAATAATAATAATAATAATAATAATAATAATAATAATAATAATAATAATAATAATAATAATAATAATAATATATTACCCTCGTGGAGATATGGTGGTCCCCTAAGCGGAGTTTTTGGACCAAGCCAATTTTTAAACATTTAAAATTAGTACCTGATAAATCATTCGTCCTCAACTAAAATAAAATTTTGTTAAAAAATTTCGTCAAGTAGTTAAAATATGAAGGCCTTTCAAAAATAATGTTTTCATCTTCTGCATTTCAACAGGTACTAATTTTAAATTTTTTAAGATTTTAATACATAACCTCAACGGTGCTTTAAAATTAATTTTAGAAGTATCGAAAGCTAATTTTGTCACGCTTGCTACAAGCCGGAAAGTCGAGGGTTCGAGTTCCATTGAAATCAGGATTTATAAACTGGGCCAAACATTCTGGCGGCACCCTGGCCTTGGGATTAGTCTCAGCCTCTAACTGAAATGAGTTTTCCCAGACGCTTATTTTGAGAGTAAAAGTGTCCAAGTCCCGATTGTCTATAAATGTGGGAGCGTTCACCTGCTACTACTCCAAGGGCCTTCTAAGGCCTATAGTGAGATAAATTTACTTTTTTATTTCCCTAAAGATGATGTAGGCATAGTAGACACTCTAGTTTCACGAATGTGGAATGAAAAAAGTGCATGGAAGCTTCTTGTAGGAGAACAGAAGGAAAACGCCCAGTTGGTAGACCAAGAATGAGGTGGGAGACTAACATTATCCATGATTGGAGGGAAGTAGATTATACAGGGGATGATTGGAAAACATTACCTCAGGATAGGGATGTATGGAGAGCTTATGTCCGCGCGGCCATAAACCTATGGGTTCGATAGAGCCAGTGAGCTAGCTAGTTACAGTTCTACTTCCTTCTGTTTAATACTGTAAGAATAACTATTATTTCCCATCCTGTTAATCTTTAAGATTTTAATTTGTTTGTTATATTAAAAATAGTTTTAATTCTTTCCTGAATATGACATATTTCTCAACTTCTTCTATTACCCTTGGAAATTTTACAGAAATTACATTTTTAAGAGGAAGAATGGGTTGTATAGACCAGATAAAAGTGAAATTAATGATTGGCAATGTTTTTACTTGTGATAGTTATTTGAAAATATTTTTTTTAACACACTGTACTCTATATAATCGGTTCACAATTTCGTCATAAACTGACACATAACATGTGCAACCTCTAATGACCTTTTAGTTTGATTTACGAAGGAAATACAAAATATAAATAAAAAAATGATACAGACACATAAAAACACATATCAGAAACTAGCACAATATAAATTGACTTCAATATTAAATGTGTGATAAGGTTATCTGTATTATTTCAAAAAGTCCATAACCTATATTTTGATACGAAAATTCGTAGTGAGTAGGATAAATACATATTAAAATTTAAAATCGTACGAATGCAGGGAATTTAATAGAGTAAATTATCTATGTCCAGAGCTATAACGTCGTTCTTTGGACTTAACAGACCTGGGCTCTAACAACATTTGGTCATTATAACTACTGATATGAATGTAAACATTTTCACAACTTGAAGATGGAACATCTTCCGAAAGGCCTACGAAGTTTTTAAACTCATATTTTATATAGGCCCAAGTTAGTTGATGACAACTGGAATCTCGGGTACAAATTTTCTCCATGACACGACAGGCCTAGAAAGCCCTTATCCTATCATCTGGCTGCTGACCTCACATCTACATGTGTTAATCACAGAGGTAGACGATCATCCTGCCTGTGTACGGGTGACACATAGTCAGCATGTCGGGTTCACCAACAGTTACAGCTGGTCTTCTCAACCTGCAATCGCTACTTATTGTAGCTACTCAAATTCCTCACTATGCGATGTTGGATGGGCACTGGTCCCATACTGGCCGAAATTCCATGTGAAAATTTCTTCCCCCATGAGGATCGAATCAGCGCAAGTCCCATTGCTCTGCGCCAAGGAATGTAGCCTTAACCAATCGGCTGTGGCGCGGACGCAGGTACATATTTTATTATTAGAATTTTAATATGGCTGTTGCACTTTATTCCCACCAGAAAAAACATAAATTTTCGTTTTTTGAATAATTATAGGTCTTTATCCTGACGATATTTGGGGAAAATAAAGTTATTCTCTCATTATCATTATCCTATAAATCAATGTAGTAGCAGTGTTTGAAAAGTCAAGTATTCCCGAAAGTGTTCCAAAACACTGGTTTGGCTAACAGTAATACTTCTATGGTTAAAAAAGGAAAACATTAATGAAATTACCTTAATCTTAACAAAAGCCATCAATAAACACCAGTGCTGTAACGACATATTCCAAAGGGTGTACATTTTATTACCAAATTAGACAGATACCTGTCATTTCCGTTAGGCCTGCTAATCATTGAACCATAATTTAAAGCGATGGTAGTGTCACCGATCTGACAGCGGACAAATCGAGAATTATAGATTTGTATATGTGGAACGAATCGTTAATGTTTGTGCCAGGTCTAGAATGGTGTAGTGGGCAGCATACTAGTCTAAATTAATTAATCATATTTTAAATAAACATACTGGCGGCCGAATTTTAATAGGCATCTCGACAAAAATGTATTCAGTAATTCACAATTTTATGAAAAAATAGATTTTGTTCATACACTCGATGAACGTAATAATCTTGCAGCCGGATACTGGGCTACAACCTCATATTAAGCTTGGTTCAGAATGACATTTTTACCACCCCTGTTACTTGATGGTGTCTACCAGTTGCGTCACTGTTTCCTTTCGATAATTATCGTGTTTTATTTCGGAATAATTAGTGTACGGACGTAGAAAACTGATAATTTACTAGCTACAAGAATCTGGAAAACCTCTACTTAGAACATACAGACACTTGAAAATGACTCAATTAATGACTAACATTCTAGTATCAAATCTTGCATCCTAGTATTACTCGTATATCGCTACCTCAGATTTAAGGCAGAGTCCATCCTTACTTACTTACTCACTGGCACTATCGAGCCCGTAGGTTCATGGCCGCGCGGACATAAGCTCTCCATACATCCCTATCCTGAGCTAATGTTTTCCAATCATTCCCTGTATAATCTACTTCCCTCAAATCATAGTTAATGTTATTCTCCCACCTCATTCTTGGTCTACCAACTGGGCGTTTTTCCCTCTGGTTTTCCTACAAGAAGCTTCCATGCAAGTCCTTCATTCCCCATATGCGCAACATGTCCTGCCCATCGCAGTCTTCGACACTTAACTATTCTTATTATAGGCCTATCTGGCTTCCTATGAAGACCATGTAATTCAATGGTATGCAGTCTTCTCCATTCACCTGTCTGTTCATCTCTCTTTGGTCCAAAAATTTTCCTAAGTACTTTATTCTCAGATACTTGCAATCTCCTTTCCTCCCTTAAAGTAAGAGTCCACGTTTCGCACCCATATAATATAACTGGTAGAATAATAGTTTTATATATTTTTCAGTTTAACGTTTTTTGAAAGGAGTTGGGACATCAAGAGTCTCTGTTAATGCATAATAGCACGCATTTCCAGAATTGAGCCTATGTTTAATTTCTTTGAACAGAGTCCATCCACTTGTTTATATAAAGGAAGAAGTTTTATTCAGTGGTCTCTGGGCTCGGCCACCGACGTTTGAAGTATCGGCATATATTAAAGTTCCAATTAGATTATATATAGGCTGCCTTTCTTCTCCATATTGATATCAACATATTAAATAATGCGGTTAATAAAACAAGCTTTAGATACTTTTTTAAATTCAGATTGAGTTAAAGCAATTAGATGCACTATCTCCTCTGCTATTCTGGAAAATTACGAGTATTTTAGAATAAAGTTCTTAAGAACATTTTTGGACCAAAGAGAGATGAACAGACAGGTGAATAGAGAAGACTACATAACAATGAACTACATGGTATTTATAGGAAGCCAGATATAATAACAGTTAAGTCTCATAGACTGCGAAGGGGCAGGACATGTGGCACGAATGGGGAATGAAAGACGTGCATGGAAGCTTCTTGTAGGAAAAGTAGAGGGGAAAACGCCCAGTTGGTAAACCAATAATGAGGTGAGAGAATAACATTAACTATG
Organism: Diploptera punctata; assembly: GCA_030220185.1. NCBI lineage: Eukaryota > Metazoa > Arthropoda > Insecta > Blattodea > Blaberidae > Diploptera > Diploptera punctata. Next base: position 2,610,095 of record JASPKZ010009355.1, on the reverse strand, counting down.
ATTTGAGGGAAGATTATACATGGGATGATTGGAAAACATTAGCTTAGGATAAGGAAGTATGGAGAGATTATATCCGCGCGGCCATGAATCTACGGGTTCGATAGTGCCAGTGAGTTAGTTAGTTATCTCCTCTGCTATTCAGTTTTGTATTACATTATGCAATCAAATCTTTTAGAGGCTAAGAAAGGCAATAGCTCAATGGTATAAATAAGCTGTTGGTATATTTATTTATTTTACCTGATGGAGTTAAGACCGAAAGGTCTTCTCTTCCCTTCACCAGGTTAAATTATACATAAATTAACAATTATGAATTATCTACATGTTGATTAATGATACACAATAAATATAGGCTACACAATATAAAGTTGACAAGGAAAGAAAGAAAAACAGTAATAATAGAAATAATAATAATAATCATCCAGTATCATGACAGCTGCCGCAGCCTTCTGGAAACCGAACGCCATTCCTCTCTGTCCATCCATTGATCTTCGTCCAATTCTTAGACAACCATAGTCGCTTGCACACCTTATATCCAGGTTTTCTTTGGTCTTCCTTTCTTCCTTCTTTCCATAATAAGTTTAGGTATTCTTTGCTCTGGCATTCTTTTGACATGGACATAGCACTGTAATCTTTTCTTTTCTATAATGTCTATGATATCCGGCTCCTCTTGTACACCCATAATTTCCCTTATTTCTTTATTTCGTATTCTATCCATTCTAGATTTTTCAGCTGATCTTAAAACATCCACTTTTGCTACTTAAAACTATTTTCATTTCCCTGGAAGGAATTTGACTAATAGTAATAATAGTAATAATAATAATAATAATAATAATAAATAATAACCTATATTTTGATCAAGTAATTATTAATAATAATAATAATAATAATAATAAATAATAACCTATATTTTGATCAAGTAATTAATTGGCTTGGTCAAGAAAGTTTAAAATATAAATAATGATAATGTAGTATTATTAAGCGATAGCGAGGAAATACTAAAAACCAATATGAAGAATCGATTAAGTAAATAAATAAATAAATATATAAAGTCGATTTTATTGGAGTTTATAAATTAATTAATTGTTGTAAAAATTAATAATAATAATTTGCGATTTTTGTGGGCTACAGGACATAACTCAAGTGAAATTCACAAGGGAATATGTGGCGTGTATAGCAAAGACTGTGTTGACCGTAGCAACGTCTCCAGGTGGTGCGCATTCTTCAAGGACCGCCGTGAGAACTTTGTGATTCGCCATGTTCCTGCCAGGCGGCTAGCGCAGAAGGAAGAGGGAGAGAAGCAGAAGACCATGGTATGAGGGAATATATGATGCCGAGATGAAGATGGGTATGGAAGAAGGACAATGGGAAGATAGGAATCTCTGGAAAGGAGGAATTAAGGGCGAACTGCTGTAAAGTGAAAAGCCTATATTAAGTAAGTAAGTGGAAGCAAAATGAAACACATACAAATAGTAAAATAATACGCACTCTCTGAATTTCAATCTTAACTTTTATTACATGAAAATGCTGGTCTAATAATCATCTAATAACCAATCAGATAGTGGTTTTCGGCCATGTTATTTATTGTAACGTAAAAGTAAATACAGTTAATTAATAATTTGATGAAATAATTCCAACAGAAAACAAAGTCCATGACATTTATTGGAACTCAGCATAAAAAGGACAAAAATTGTAATTGGAGCAAACATCATTGAACAAGTAACTTGTTTTAATTATCTGGGATGCATGACATCTACCTGCAAAATTTGGACATGGAGAAGAAATTAGGGAAGTTTCAACAGATATGTGGTTCAATAATAAGATATTTAACAAATAAGACCACAAGGAAAACTCAATTGAAATTTTACAAAACAGTAGCCGTTCCAACGTTAACATACGGGTCTGAGACTTGGCCTTTAACGATATCTGATAAACATAAAATTGAGACAATAGAAATGAGATTTCTGAGATCCGTTGCAGGTGTATCTTAAAAGATCAAAAGAAAAGTCAATGTAGCAGAGATGAATTACAAATATATAATATAAACAAGAGAATATACAGAAATAAATGTAATTGCTTTCAACATGTACAAAGAATGCCAAACAATCGTTTATCAAAACAGATACTTCATTATAAACCTCAAGGCCGAAGAAGTGTAGGAAGACCAAAACGACGTTGGAAGTACATTGTGCATCGGGGAGCGGAACGGACCAACAGGCCCATACCTTGAAGAAGAAGAAGAAGATGATATAATTCTCAAAGATGAACGAGTCCCTGAATACTGAAGTAAACTGGCTGATTGGGAGGCATGCATCACATCACAACGTCTATAGCGACAATTTGATGACATTAATTCTATACTTTCAATTTAAATTTATCACGTGACGTCTAGAGCAGTCAAACAGCTGCAGGATACACCACATAATAGTATTGTCTACAGTGGCAAGACTCTTAAGATGTTCAAATCTATTTTACAAATAAATTTGAATAAATAATTTTATTTATCTTGCGGTAAAAAAAAGAAAATTTTAGTTTTAATAATAATAATAATAATAATAATAATAATAATAATAATAATAATAATAATAATAATAGCTTTATTTTACCTGGCAGAGTTAAGACCTTAAGGCCTTGTCTGCCACTCAACCAGGTTTTAAAAAATACAAAAAAAAAATCTTACATCTAAATTACAATAAACATAAACGATTACATGTTTTGGAAGATGGAAAGATCGTCAAAGGATGTGAAGAATATAGTTACCTGGGAAGCAAAATTTAATTCAAAATGTACCCGAGAAAATTACATAAAATATAGGATTAAAAAAGGCAGGTCGGTAATAACAATGTTAAACGGCGTTTTGTGGGATAAAAACATAAGAATAGATACCAAATTACAAATTTATAAATCCATAATTAGAAACACGCTAGCATACGGTGCAGAAACTTGGCAATTGAATAAAAATTTGAGTTTAAAACTTGAAATGGATTGTTTTAGACGCTCAATTAGACATTCTAAATTGAAAAAAAGAAATCAGAAATACAATCATCAGACAACAAATGAAAGTCCAAAATTCAATATATTTTGTGAGAGATAGGCAGCTAGAATGTTTAATTTCAGATTTCAGGCAAACCTCCACTTCTAATTGTCGGATTTCGCTCAGTTTTGGATAATACCTACATTGGTTCATTTTAATAAGATATACTGAGTTTCATTGCGAAACATTGAAAAATGTGACCGCTAGAGCTATTTTGATATTTTCACTTCAGGTGAAATCCTACATCTAACGGTTTTAGAGGGCCCAATTATGAATCTAAACCATCCAGGGACCCATTCAAACAAACAAAAAAGTCATAAAAATCGGTCCAGTCGTTTAGGCAGTTTTTAATTTCGGGTTTCAAGTAAACCTCCACGTCTAATTGTCGGATTTAATTATTTTTTTAACAATGCCTACCTTGGTTTATTTTAAAAGGATATTATGCATTTCGTTGCGAAACATCGGAAAATGTGACCGCCAGATCGATTTGTAAATTTACACTTCTGGTGAACTCCTATACCTAATGGTTTTAGAGGGTCCAATTGCGAATCTAAACCATCAGGGTCCCAAACAGACGCACATAAAAAAATTCATCGAAATCGGTCGGGTCGTTTAGGGATTCAGTGACAAACACACGTACAGAAGAATATATATATTCCATAAAGATAATACATATAGGCATGCAACAAGAAACAAATAGGCATACGGCATAAACACCTAGATGTGTTACAACAGTGACTATTTAACTCATGCCCCAAATGGTAGTTAATGAATTTTGTTTTACAATCAATGACAGTCGTGTTTCACCTCTATTTTATCAGTTTTATTTTATCACTGTAAAATCAAGCTCCTCCTTTTTAACATTCTGAATAGGTCACAGCATTATTTTGCAGTGACTGACTCCGTAAGAAATTCGGCTACCAGATTGTATATATATAGTGTATGTCAGCAGATAGCGCATGCGGGAGATAATATAAAAACATTTGTAGCAATTGATTATGCCACAAAAAAGAAAGAAAAGGAACCACTGTTTGCACTTTCTTAAACGAATTATTTTCCAGGAAATGACGTTGCAGAAAAATAAAATTGACGTATTTACATCATAGGACATCAGAAATTAATTAATACTTATAATGTTGGTTATAAATTTCTCCACTAGGGTGCACATTCTTACAATATTGCGATCCTTTGGCAATAAATAATATGATCTGGTTGCAGTGATAAACAAAATAAGCAAATGAAGCATACCAATCGTTTCTCATTTGTTTTCAAACATCGCCGTTTACATTAAATATATAAATATTTTAAAATAACTATATTTAAATAACGATTTGGAGTAAACAGCTTAATTTTATTCGTTAAATAGTCCTAACAAATGCTACTCTTGATTTCCAAACTCTCTAAATAAATCCACTCCTCACTTCGTGAGTCGTGAATTTATCGATAATTTTAAAATCACTCATGACATTACTTATGATTAGGGAGCGGATTTTTATGTACTAAAAGTTAAGATTGCAACATAAATGAGAAGTTAGACTTATGACTGTATTTTGTTTTGGTTCGACACACAAACAGTTGAATAGTATAATGAGAAGTTAGACTTATGACTGTCTTTTGTTTTGGTTCCACACACAAACAGTTGAATAGTATAATGAGAAGTTAAGACTTTTGACTGTCTTTTATCTTGTTCCACACACAAACAGTTGAATAATGTATACTATCTGCATTGCAATCTTATCCTTTATTACATAAAAATCCGCTCCCTACTTATGATATATTTAGTGGAGTAGGAGATTGGAGTTGGCACCGTTCAATCAGTGCGAACCGCAATTCATCAATGCGATATATATCTCAGAGTCCAGCAAAAGATCATCCTTAGTCTCCAGGCACTATTATTAACTCAAAGCGATGACTGACTGGCTACTTTAAATAAAACAAAATCCCCCCCTCCTCTATACCCGGCAAGCAAGTTAACAAGATTAGTTTAGGAAGAGCTTTGATTGCCTCTAGAGAGATCTCTTCTCTTATTATACTCTGTGACGACCGTTTCCTTTATTAAGTACAAGTGTCCCTTGCCACAAACCATCTCCTCCCCCCCCCCTACCCCTACACCAAACTCACACAACATTGAATACTGCTTCATGATGGTCAATGTATTCCGGTTCTGTTCCATTGAACAGAACTTAGTTTCTGTGTAAACTCAAATGAAGCTGCGATGAGGGGTAAAAGTAGCTTATAATAAAATAACTTGATTATAGCCCTTAATTTTGACTATTTAACTCATGCCACAAATGCTAGTCAATGACCAATCACGTTTCAATGAATGTCGTTTTACAACCAATGACAGTCGTGTTTCACCTCGCCCTTTATCGATTTCTCTTTATCAGCTCCCGCTTTTGTGATAAAGAAAGCTCCTCCTTTTTAATGTTCTGAACAGGTCAAAACATTATTTTTCTCCAACAAATACATTGAATATAGCAAATAATGAATAGATTCAGTGATTTTACTGAGTTGTTTATTCAAAATATAAATGATTAACCTATAATGTTGATTATAATAGTTTGATGTGTTTCATTATTTCTCCACTAGAGTGCATTCTTACAATATTGCGATCCTATTTGGCAATAAATAATATGATCGAGTTGCAGTGAATATACATTACCTCACATTTCTAATTTGTTTTCAAACATCGCCGTTTACATTAACTATATAAATATTTTAAAACACTGGTAACTATATTCAAATAATTATTTTTTAGTAAAGAGCTTAATTTTATTCGTTAAATAGTCCTAACAAATGCCACTCTTGATTTCCAAATTCTCTAGATAAATTCACTCCTCACTTCGTGAGTCGTGAATATATCGATAATTTGGAAATCACTCGTGGGATTACTTATGATAATGTACCCTATAAGATACATACAATAATTTAATTTATTTAACATTTTTAGAAATGTCCACCGCTGTGTCTCAAGGTAGCGTGCTGCCTTGTTACGCAGAGGGCCCGTGATCGATCCCCGCTCGGGACAGTTTCCAGGTGAGGTTTATATCGGGGGTTTTTCCTCACCAGTAAGACAAATGTCAGGAAACGTTATGGCCCAAACGGTCCCCGAACATCATATGGCCATCGTAATCATCATCATTCATATTCATCTTAGATTAAGCTTAGGATTAGGGACTCTCCTGGCGCACCACTATCACCATCACCCATCATATCAGGTTAACGTAACCCCACCCTCCAGCCGCCCCAACCTCAGAAGTGGGTTACTATTACGCCAATTCCAGGATAGAACACCAGACATATCCAAAAAGGACAAAAATGGAGCATTAAAAAAATAAAATAAAACAAACGAGTAGAATTTTTTTAATTTGTGTCGAATTACACAATGTATCTAATAATAACAGTTGTGCGTGATTTCGTTTTCACGGCGGTCCGTCACACTTAAATAACTGACTCGAGGAAATTGGTGTTACACAATTTAAAAGATAATTATTTCAGTGTGAATATTATTTCATAGGATACACAATAAGAAATATGTCAAATTCGAGACATAATCAAAGTTTCTTGCATTCACCCAAAACGTTATAGAGGTAAATTAAAATTACGCCTAAAAATTTCCATCTAAACCCCTATAGCCAGATGAAAATATTGAAAACATCACATAGAAAGAATGGAAGACAACAGACTTGCAAAAGGGGGCTAAAGAAGATATACCAATGGTCGGCAGAAGAGCAAGAGATGGATAGACAGTGGATGCACATCCAATACGTCTTCCTCCGAGGAGTGATTTGGGAAATAAACAGGATGAAAATGCTACAAAATAAAGAATAAGAAAAATATTATCTGATATCATTACAATATATGTCGGCCGCGTGGTTCAGTGGTTCCAGTCCCGAGGGTCGCGAGTTCAAAACCCGGTCGGGGTGGATGCTTTCTTAAGTTGGAAAAATCCAAGAGTAAAGTCCTCCGGCAGGGACTTTAAGCCGTGGGTCCCGAGTCATAAGATTTTCAGGTTCGCAAAATAATAATAATAATAATAATAATAAATAATAATAATAATAATAAATATTTCACGGATTGTGTCTCTGCCTGTTCCTATCACATATCAGTTCAGCCCAGCGTTTTCTTGGTCTTCCCACTGAACTTCGATCTCCAGGATTATACATCAATGCAATTTTTGGTATTCTAACCTTTGTCATTCTTCGCAGATGCTCTATGCAATTGTTCCTGTGTTCTTGTATGGGGACTGTGTGGAAAATGAAATATTGTTACTAAATCATGTATCTACACACTCTAAACACAGAATTGTAGGATGAAAATGTAATTTATAAATAAATGTTGTGCATTACTTTTAGAGTGACCCTCGTAGATTTGTTTTCAATAAGAGTTGGATTTTATCCCTTTTCACAACCACTTCCCCTTAATCTTCCCTTTTCTCTTTCCATCATTTTCTGAAAATGGAAACAAAGTTGGTGAGGGTTACTCTGTGAAGTGGAAATCTTGGATTATGACCACAAATGGATAAACCTTTTTTGAAACCTGGACTATAGAAAGTGACCTCTATCTTCTAATGGACTAGGTATAAACTGTATCCGGTTTTCAAAACATTTTCCCCCAAAACTGGATGTCACATTACTTGACTGGCGAGTATAAAATTACCAATTGAAGTTAAAGACCGGTACACATTTAAAATAATAACCGGACTTTCCAAACGTAGAATGCAAGAAAACTTGCTTATATTTATTCACGTGGAAAATCACATAACTCGAAAAAAAAGAAAAAAAAAAGATAAATTTAATTCTTCCCACAATCAAACCCTTTAACTACAAAGCAGATTAAATTACAAGTTACAATAGGAATTGGCCACAAATCTTGAATGTAAAGATTTTTTATACAAGGATACATTCTGAGCTCCCTAAATAACTAGTGCTATACCTAATGCAGTCTCACAGAATAGTCATAAGTAATGCCACGAGTGATTTCCAAATTATCGATAAATTCACGACTCACGAAGTGAGGATTGAATTTATCTAGAGAATTTGGAAATCAAGAGTGGCATTTGTTAGGACTATTTAACGAATAAAATTATGCTGTTTACTCACAAATCATTGTTTAACTACAGTTATTTTAAAATATTTATATATTTAATGTAAACGGCGATGTTTGAAAACAAATCAGAAAAGTGAGGTTATGTTCATTCACTGCTGCTTGATCATATTATTTATTGCCAAATAAGATCGTAATATTGTAAGAGTGCACCCAAGTGGAGAAATAATGAAACACATCAAACTATATATCATAATCAACATTACGGGTTATTCATTTATTTTTTTTAGTAAACAACTCAGTAAAATCAAGGAATCTTTTCATTATTTGCTATATTCGATGTATTTGTTGGAGAAAAATAATGCTTTGATCTGTTCAGAACATTAAAAAGGAGGAGCTTTCTTTATCACAAAAGCAGGAGCTGATAAAGAAATCGATAAAGAGCGAGGTGAAACAACGAGTCTCATTGGTTGTAAAACAACATTCATTGAAACGTGATTGATCATTGACTAGCATTTGTGGCATGAGTTAAATAGTCACTAATAATGCATATTGTTTTATGACAATGTTTAATTACAATTATTAAATTGAGAGCATACCGTACTTTTATGCATCACAATTTCCAGTTCAGAAGATGATCCACAAAGAGCTATTTTTAATTTTGAAAAAGTAAGTGTCAATTACAATTTAAAAATTTAAAAGAATAAAACTAAAATTTTAGCATTTAAAGGACATGACACCTTAAGAGCAAAAATAGTAATTGATAATGAAATTTTAGAGCAAGTGAACAGTTTTAAATATCTAGGTTTCAATTTATCATATGTTAAAATTGAAGATATTAATGACAAAATAAATAAATTTAATATAATGTGTGGCACTATTAAAAGAACCCTTAAAAACACAAGAAAAGAAACAAAAATTAAATTTTATAAAATAATGGCTGTTCCTGTATTGATGTATGGATCATAATGTTGGACGATCACTAAAAGACAAGAACAAAGATTGGAAGCAGCTGAGATGAGATTTTTAAGAAATATAGCAGGATATACTCTTCTGGATAAGAAAAGGAATGAAGATATAAGAAAGGAACTAAATATTTTCAAACTTACAAACCGAATAATTAAATATAGGAACGACTGGAAAGAACATATTGATAGAATGCCAGAAGAAAGATTTCCAAAATTATTGCTAAATTGTAAACCGCACGGAAGGAGAAATGTTGGACGCCCACACAGAAGACGGTCTGAACAATTTTAACAATTCTAGCTTTCATGAAACCGGAACGAGCCAACAGGCTTAATCCCTGGATGATGATGATGATGATATCTTAACTTTTACTGCATTAAAACCCTTGCCCTAGTCATCATACAGAAAAATGTTTTAAGTAGAACAGAGATTATTTAAATACTTAAAACGAAGCTAAATATTAAACATGCATAGGCCTATAAAGAGAACGTAAAGGTGAAAGTAGGATCGTATGATATCTGATCAAGTGGATGAATAATATGATTAATTCTCAGCTAATCCTAATTAAAATCAATTTATTTTCATGTTAATAGCTGGAAGAGGAACGTTTCTGCATCTTACATAGGTAATTAATCTTCTATGGCCAGAGGCAACACACCAACTTGACATTTTGGTGACGGTGACTGGAATAAAGCTTTTATCCTACGTAGAGCGGCTTCCTTTTCAAATGAGAATGCATTTATACACGTTCTAAAATGTAACCTGACTGCACACTTTGAGAAGAAATTAATAATCGAAAAAATCAGCAATTGTTCTCGAGATTTCTTGTAAACGCAGTTATATTAAAAGTTATTTGTAGATTGAAAATAGAAACCGCACTATGTGCAAAAACAATTGAGGGGTCTAATAAGAAAGGGAGCTATGCCACTTTGAGAATAAATGGAAATAAATTGGGTTTTATAAAGCACTAGCAGATAGTAAACAAATAGAGGCTGCTGAAATGAAGACGCTGAGAGCAATAGCAGGATACCAAAGGACCGATAAAAAGAAAAACGAAGATATGAGAACAGAACTTAATATATTTAATCTCTGTGAAAGAATAAACTATTATCAATATGCTTACTTTTAAGCACGTATTACGAATGAATGAACAGCGCTTACCAAGAAGAATGTATAATTATAAACCAAAAGGGAGAAGATTGTTGGGAAGACCATTGAAGAGATGGAAGGACAAATTCGACCTATAATGAGATCGGAACAGGCCATTGGGCTTAATCCTTGTTGTTGATGATAAAGCATTAGGCTATATTACGAAATTATTTGTACAATAAAGGGGTAACTTTTCTCTTCTTCAACTTACTGTTATGTAAACTATATAAAGAAAAATATAAATTTTAATATAAATAGCACTGATTATTTGCATTTCTTCTCACTAGACCCCTCAACTGATTTCCATTTTATTGCTAAAATATGGGATATGCGCCTATGCCAGTACGGGATATACGATATCCAGTCTGCAAGTCGTTCAAATTTTAGCCACGAGAATGCTTCTTCTTCTTAAACTTAATTTGTATGATTTTCATCCTGTTTATTTCCAAAATCACTCCTCGGAGGAAGACGTATTGGATGTGCATTCACTATCTATCCATCTTCCGTCTTTCATCCAAGGCTTGATCCTTGGAGCTGAGAGCAATGTATAAGATACACCTTGAAGTGGGTTGCTAGCCCGTTTTCATGGCGGGTTTATTATTCGGGGTTTCCTCCCTAGGCCGATTGCCTTCACCCAGCTCCAGAGCTCAGCCTGCCCGGTTTTATTTCGGAGTTGAAGAGAAGAATGCGTCTGGGCTATCAAAAACTGTGATAAAAAAAAAAGTATTTTCTGTTTTTCAGAACTTAAGATTTTGGCACTTAGTCCAGTTTTTGTTTTCAGTCTACATTTGATATGACGTCGTTTTAAATATATAAACACGAAGAAAGAAAAGGGCGTATATGCAGGAAGGACTATTTAGGAACAAGATCACAAGACTCTTCTTTACTTTTAATACCACAGCACAGGACATGTCTATACTCTGAATACATAATATCTATGACTAGAGCATGGAACTCACTTCCCAGTCATATCAAGGGCTGTCAATCGCTATCATTATTTAAATACAAATTAACTGATATCTTAAGTTCCATACGATGAAAACATTAACTGCGTAACAACTATATTCAGCATTTTGTAAATATTCATCGAGAAAGTTTCACTTAAATAACTCGTTGGCTCTATCGAACCCATAGGTTCATGGCCGCACGGACATAAGCCCTCCATACATCCCCATCGTGAGCTAATGTTTTCCAATCACCCATTGTAAAATCTACTTCCCTCAAATCATAGTTAATGTTCTTCTCCCACCTCATTCTTGGTCTACCAACTGGGCGTTTCCCCTCTGGTTTCCTAAAAGAAGCTTCCATGCACTTCTTTCATTCCCCATGTCCTGCCCATCGCAGTCTACGAGACTTAACTGTTCTTATTATATCTGGCTTCCTGTTAAGACCATGTAGTTCATTGTTATGTAGTCTTTTCCATTCACCTGTCTATCTCTCTTTGGTCCAAAAAATTTGTAAAGAAATTTATTCTCAAATACTCGCCTCCTTTCCTCCCTTAAAGTAAGAGTCCATGTTTCGCATCCGTATAATATAACTGGTAGAATAATAGTTTTATTTATTTTCAGTTTAACGTTTTTTGAAAGGAGTTGGGGTGTCAAGAGTCTCTGTAATGCATAATAGCACGCATTTCCAGAATTGAGCCTATGTTTAACTTCTTTGTGCATCTCATTTCTGTATGTGATTATTGTTCCTAGGTTTTTTGAATTCAGTCACTTCCTCAAAATTTCCCTCATTTGTCATTAGCTGTCCATGTAACCTTAATTAAATTCTCTTTTTTTTTTTTTATTAATATCCATGTTCCATACCGAGTTATTTTGAAGCATTGCGTAGTGAATAAGATCCAGGTGGGAGTGAAAGAAAGTTGGTTAATAGATTTGCGTGTATAAATATAAAATGTAGAACTTGCTCGCGGAAGATACATTATTTGAGCAAGTTGTTAACACAGGAAACAAATATCTCGTACCGCTACAGTGTTAACTTTCAATATAGGTCATTCAACCAATCATCTGGCCTTCATTTTTGCCAATTCTGTTACACCTTGTGTTTGCGGTGAAATTATCAACTGTTTACAAAATGTCGGAACTAAATTAGTGACTCAACAGTTTTTAGGACCGATGTTCGAGTTCTGTGAAGCAAAATTTAACACTTTTGTTATAATACTAGAAACATGTTGGAATATTCAGAAAACTTTTCGAGTTCAATGCCCCCTGTTAAGTATCAATATCACCAATTAACTTCCACTTAAAATCTAAGTATTTCTTTCTTTAACTTAGTTTACCCTCTCCTTTTGTGGGCACATTTACATCTCCTACGCCAGTGGGACCTTACAGCGACATGATCTGTCGGAAGAGGATTTTTATATTCAGCTTAAGACACAGTCGGCCACGGTGGACTAGTGGTTATGCTCCTTGCCTTTGATCCCGAGGATCGCGGGGTCAATGGATTTTTTTTAGGATGGAAAAATCCAAGGATCAAAGTCATCCGGGAGGGACTTTAAGCCGTGGGTCCCAAGTCTGTAGATTTTCAGGCTCGTAAAAGATCCTTAAGCCTGAATGAATGGCCTCTAAGCAACATTTACCGATTTTTCCCGTCCTAGTACTACCTTGGTTTCCTAGATGTCAGTATGAGGCGGAAGGCTGACCACGGACCACTCAAATGACATCTTATACGAAAACAAGTGTAACTAAATTAAAATGTAAAATTATGGAATATCCACCTGAAAGGTCCGTCTTACTTACTTACTTACTCACTGGCACTAACAAACCCGTAGGTTCATGGCCGCGCGGACATAAGCTCTCCATAGATCCATATCCTGAGCTAATCCTTTCCAATCATTCCCTGTATAATCTACGTCCCTCAAATCATAGTTAATATTATTCTCCCACCTCATTCTTGGTCTACCAACTGGGCGTTTTCCCTCTGGCTTTCCTACAAGAAGCTTCCATGCAAGTCTTTCATTCCCCATACGTGCGACACGTCCTGCCCTTCGCAGTCTACGAGACTTAACTGTTCTTATTATATGAAAGGTCCGTCTCCTCAATTTAATTAATTATTAGATGGACCTTTCAGGTGAATATTCCACAATTTTATATTTTAATTTTGAATAATACCTGAACGGAAAACATCATGAATCTTATAAAAGTGTAACTAAATTAGTATGGTTCAAATTCTTCCCTTTAGGGGAAGAGAGCCTAAATCTCTGTAAAGGGAAACATGGGCTTACAATACAATACATCAAGCACAAACATTATTTTTATACAAAAGGACATCAAGCACTGTGGAAATTTCAAATTATATGCGAAACTATACACAAAACATTAAAGAACAAAACAAGAAGAGGTACTAGATTGAAGTTTTATAAAACATTGGCAGTTCCTGCATTACTTTATGGGAGCGAAACTTGGGTAATGACCAAAAAATTACAAAGTAGAATACAAAGTGTAGAAATGAACCTGCTAAAAAGAACAAAAGGCTGCACAAGATTGGATCGGATAAAGAATGAAGATATAAGAACAGAGTTAAATATGTTTCCATTGATTGATAAAATCAAAGAATATAGACCTAAATGGTTTAGACATGTAGAATAAACGAATGTAACAAGGGTTACCAAAAGCAGCATTTAATTACAAGCCAAGAGGTTCAAGGAATGTAGGATGGCCAATGAAAAGATGAACAGAACAACTGTGAGGCGGATCAGGCAATTTGCCTAGCCCGTGAAGTGAAGAAGAAGAAGATGACATGAAGCGCCTAGCTGATTGTGTGATCAGCTCATTATCAAGGTCAACACGATACATCACGAACATTTAAGACCACTCACTCATACATCCATACTAAACAAGGAAAATATGATATGGGTGATCGTGACAGCTAGATGGTGTTCGGATACTATTTGGGCAGATCTCCAATTCGATTTGATAATGCCGCCAATATTCCACCATTATAAGAGTTTATATTTTGATAATAAATTACTTAACAAAAATATAACAAAAACAACAAAAAAACCAAAAACAATATCATCAACATCCGGTATCATGGCAGCTGCTGCCGTCTTCTGAAAACCAAACGCTATTCCTCTCTGTCCATCCATTGATCTTCCACCAATCTTCTGATATTCATAGCTGCTTGTACCCCTTCCATCCAAGTTTTCTCTTGTATATAATATAACAATAAAAACAATAGAACGGACAACATTACGTAAAAAAATGGAGTTGAACATATTTCTTTTATTCAATGCCCTAGGTTGCAATTTCGACATTTCTGGTGTTCTCTCCTCTCATTAGCTTAATTGTAACCCACTTCTAAAGTTGGGGCGGAGTTACGTTACGCCGATGATATGATGGGTGACAAATGATAATGAAGCTCTAGGAGAGTTCTTAACCTAAACTTAACCTAAATTCCCGACCATGGGAAACTTTAAGGAAAAAATCCTATGGTTCGATCGGGAATCGAACGCGGGACCTCATGAACAGTAGTCAGAAACCACTAGCCCATGAGGCTGGTCGAGTCTCACAATGATCGGGTTCACTGAAATGATTAGTGACACTCCTCATGTCGTTTAAATTCAAATTTCCTAACAATTGTCCTACAGGTGAGGAAAAGCCCCTCGTCCAGGAAAATTGTTTCAACCAAGGATTCATCTGGGGCCCTACCAAGACACGTTACTAGTGCACCACAACGCTAAACTTGAGCTAAAATTATATGTCATTAAAATTAACGAACGAAAAGAGAAAGAATGTCGCATAACTAGAATTAGAGATACAATAATAATAATTCTGATTAGGTGTTAATTTTTACTTCACTTCACAAGCAGCTGCCCTTAAGGTAAGATAATGATCTCAAATGTTGAAGATTTTTAAAATGTTATATTTACATTTTTTGATTACAGGTTGGTCTATGTTTTCAAATGTTAGGGACATCACCTGGGTATGTTATGGATATGATCTTGCAAGGTTTTTAAATGCCATTAAGGAAATAAGAATTTTCAATCACGTATTATTATTTGATTATATAAAACTATTATTCTACCAGTTATATTATATGGGTGCGAAACATGGACTCTTACTTTAAGGGAGGAAAGGAGATTACGAGTATTTGAGAATAAAGTTCTTAGGAAAATTTTTGGACCAAAGAGAGATGAACAGACAGGTGAATGGAGAAGACTACATAACAATGAACTACATGGTCTTTATAGGAAGCCAGATATAATAAGAACAGTTAAGTCTCGTAGACTGCGATGGGCAGGACATGTTGCACGTATGGGGAATGAAAGACGTGCATGGAAGCTTCTTGTAGGAAAGCCAGAGGGAAAACGCCCAGTTGGTAGACCAAGAATGAGGTGGGAGAACAACATTAACTTTGATTTGAGGGAAGTAGATTATACAGGGAATGATTGGAAAGCATTAGCTCAGGATAGGGATGTATGGAAAGCTTATGTCCGCGCGGCCATGAACCTACGGGTTCGATAGTGCCAGTGAGTAAGTAAGTAAGTAAGTATTATTATTTGATTACTTACTTACTCACTGGCACTATCGAACCCGTAGGTTCATGGCCGCGCGGACATAAGCTCTCCATACATCCCTATCCTGAGCTAATGCTTTCCAATCATTCCCTGTATAATCTACTTCCCTCAAATCATAGTTAATGTTGTTCTCCCACCTCATTCTTGGTCTACCAACTGGGCGTTTTCCCTCTGGCTTTCCTACAAGAAGCTTCCATGCACGTCTTCCATTCCCCATACGCGCAACATGTCCTGCCCATCGCAGTCTACGAGACTTAACTGTTCTTATTATATCTGGCTTCCTATAAAGACCATGTAGTTCATTGTTATGTAGTCTTCTCCATTCACCTGTCTGTTCATCTCTCTTTGGTCCAAACATTTTTCTAAGAACTTTATTCTCAAATACTTGTAATCTCCTTTCCTCCCTTAAAGTAAGAGTACATGTTTCGCACCCATATAATATAACTGGTAGAATAATAGTTTTATATATTTTCATTTTTACGTTTTTTGAAAGGAGTTGGGACCTCAAAAGTCTCTGCAATGCATAATAGCATGCATTTCCAGAATTGAGCCTATGTTTAATTTCTTTGTGCATCTCATTCCTATTTGTGATTATTGTTCCTAGGTATTTGAATTCAGCCACTTCCTCAAAATTTCCCTCATTTGTCATTAGCTGTCCATTTCCATTATATACTGAATTTCTACGTGTGGTCATATATTTAGTTTTACTGATATTTACTTCCAGTCCTAATTTCTTAGTGTTACTCAATAGTGTGTGCGTATTGGCCTTTAGTATCTCCTCGCTATCGGCCAGTAGTACTACATCATCAGCATAAACTAACAGCTTATTAATACCATTCAGTTGTAAGCCTTCCTCATTCTCTAAAGATTTAATGGCATGCTCTAGTACAAAATTAAATAGTAGAGGAGATAATGCATCTCCTTGCTTCAACCCATTCTGGATTTCAAAAGTGTCTGAAAACTGTTTGCCTACACGCATCCTACTCTTTGAGCCATTTAGACATTATTTGATTACTGTTTTCAATTAGTTTGATTTTTAATTTTATGACAGCATAACAAGTAGTTTCTTCCAAAATAAATGTATCTGAAGCAAATTTTGAATGTGTTTTCTCTAGACCCTAATTTAAAACTGTATTTTTTTTTTCAAATTTTAAATTTATAAGCATTTCATAAGATACATTTATAAAAATATTACAAAATTAATTTTAAAATTTTCTAATTAGAACTACTAGCTATCTGCCATATTCTATAATATTTTTATTACATAAAACTTTCCTCATTAGAGGATTGCCACAAGGACAAAGTGATACAGACAATTAATTTTTGGAATTGATGAAATACATTTTGTAAATACATTTAATAATTTCAATTCGTAATTGAAGTATATTCGATAAAGTAGAAATTTTGTGAAGATGGTTTCTTAAAATTGAAATTGATCCTCTAACGGCAGCGATGACAATTTTAGAAAGATACACTCTGTCCAAAAGTAAGAAATTACAAAATTTAGTTAATAATCCTAGTATAGTGCCTCTTGCCCCGTTCATCAATCCTGTGACAGTTATACTATCTGTTAACAGATTTCGAATGTATGTTTCTTCTTCTTCATCCAACCAAGTCTTAGGCCTATAGGCCTGTTACGATCTCACTGATGAATTTTGTATCCAGCGTTTCCTTGGATGGCCCAGAAATTTCTTCCCAGTTGGACAATAACGGAGCATGGCCTTGGGAACTCTATCTGAAGTAATTCGTTGCAAATGATTCATCCAGTTGTTCTGGTATCTTAATGACCGGTTCTAAACATAGTTTCTTCAAGATATCGTCATTGCGTTTGTGATCCCATTTGGTACATCCTGTTGTATATCTCATGAATCTCATTTCACTAGAAGTTATCCTGCTCTCTTCTCCTTTCCTCAAAGTCCATGCCACACTGCTGTAGCAAAGTACAGTCTTGCTAAGGTTTTGTATAACCTTGAATTCATGTTTAAAGATTATTAATATAGGCCTACTTTTTTTTTAAAAAAAGTAAATGTTTATAGGCCTATTTTTTAAAAATTTGGAACCCCAAAGTATTTTGTTTATTTTCAATTTGTTGCTTCTTGATATTGTATATAGTTTCAAAAATATGTGAAATACAGCAAATAGGATAAACCGTCTATATTTTCATGCCATCCTCTCTCCTTAAAGATAATACAGTGGTGATACAACACATGAATTCAGGTTTTAACAGAGACCTGGATTTCGTATAGCATTCCGCTTATTTTGGAACACATTCCATGTCTTTCAAATAATGCAGCTAACTCAAACAATCTTTGCCAAGTGACTGTACTTATGACAGTTCTACATCAAGCAAAAATAAATAAGAAAAAAAAATTGACATGAGTTTTGCTTTTCCTTTGTTTTGGCGAACAGAATACTGTTAAAATCAGAGCCAAGGAGAAATGAGCGTGGTTCTAAAATAAGATCTTTGCCGAGAAAAATGGACAGTTGCAAACAACACACCAGATAACTGGCAAGAAAGATGAGAAGAAGACATGCCTCTTCTAAAGGTAGAACTTCTATTTTAAAAAAGTTACTCTGGCGGGAAGTGGGGGAATTAATGAAAACGATTACAAATTGGTTTGAATGAGACTAATGAAAGCAGATGATGGGACATTTAAATCTTCTGTACGTCTCACAATCTCAGTTGTCAGGAATTTTAATCTCTGACCACAGAAGTCCTACATTCCTAATCTATTTTCCCTCAAAATAAAAACGTTTCGGTCACCAATTTTCTCATAACTACAAGCCAGGGGGTTTCAAACTGTTGCAGCTCTTCTCAACCGCCAATTGTGAACACATCTCCACTGTACGTCAGCAAAAAATACATCAATTCCTAAAAGAAAGATTATCTATCTTACTTACTTACCCGTAGATTCATGGCCGCGCGGACATAAGCTCTTCATACATCCCTATCCTGGGGCTAATGTTTCCAGTCATTCCCTGTATAATCTACTTCCCTCAAATCATAGTTATTGTTATTCTCCCACCTCATTCTTGGTCTACCAACTAGGCGTTTTTCCTCTGGTTTTCATACAAGAAGCTTCCATGCACGTCTTTCATTCCCAATACGTGCAACATGTCCCGCCCTTCGCAGTCTACGAGACTTAACTGTTCTTATTATATCTGCCTTCCTATAAAGACCATGTCGTTCATTGTTATGCAGTATTCTCCATTCACCTGTCTGTTCATCTCTCTTTTCCTAAGTACTTTATTCTCAAATACTTGTAATCTCCTTTCCTCCCTTAAAGCAAGAGTCCATGTTTCGCACCTACATAACATAACAGGCACAATAATAGTTTCATATATTTTCAGCTTAACGTTTTTTGAAAGGAGTTGGGAAAGATTATCTATCACTAAGGTAAAATACGTCTAATTTAATGATGATAAAATTAAAATTATTAAATTATACCAGGTATCTCAGTGGTCCTGAACTATGTAAAAACTTCGCTGTAGGCCTTTCGGAACACGTTCCATCTTCTGCTGCTGAAAGGTTATATTTATTTTTGATTATTAATTATTATTCTTTACAGAAAGGTAATGTCACTGGCTGACTTCAAATACCTAGGAACAATAATCACAAATACGAATGAGATGCACAAAAGAAATTAAACATAGGCTCAATTCTGGAAATGCGTGCTATTATGCATTGCAGAGACTCTTGTCGTCCCAATTCCTTTCAAAACACGTCAAACTGAAAATATAATTA
The DNA here is from genome assembly GCA_030220185.1 of Diploptera punctata. Taxonomy (NCBI): domain Eukaryota; kingdom Metazoa; phylum Arthropoda; class Insecta; order Blattodea; family Blaberidae; genus Diploptera; species Diploptera punctata. The sequence goes on along the minus strand of JASPKZ010009355.1, from coordinate 2,590,637 downwards.
TAAAACCGTTATTTTCCAAATTATATTATATGGATGCGAAACATGGACTCTTACTTTAAGGGAGGAAACAAAATCACGAGAATTTGAGAAACATTTTTTGGGACAAAGAGAGATGAACAGACAGGTGAATGGAGAAGACTATATAACAATGAACTACATGGTCTTTATAGGAAGCCAGATATAATAAGAACAGTTAAGTCTCGTAGACTGCGATGGGCAGGACATGTTGCACATATGGGGAATGAAAGATGTGCATGGAAGCTTCTTGTAGGAAAATCAGAGGGAAAACACCCATTTGGTAGACCAAGAATGAGGTGGGAGAATAACTAACTATGATTTGAGGGAGGTGAATTATACAGGGGGATGATCAGAAAGCATTGGCTCAGGATAGGGATGTATGGAGAGCTTATGTCCGCGCGGCTATGAACCTACAGGTTCGACGGAGCCAGTGACTTGGTTAGTTTATATATATATATATAATTTATATATATATGGCATGATAAGAAAAATGAATGCCTGAACGGGATTCGAACCCGGAACTCTGAGTACATATATATATATATATATATATATCCATCCGTAGTAATTCTGCCCGAAGGCAGGTCCTTCACTGGAATCATAGCATTTTCATGCTATGCTTGCAGCTTTACTAGGGAATTATAGGTGTGGTAGCTTCCCGTTGCTTTCCACACCTGGTGAAGGATGATGATGATGATGATGGCCATATGATTTCGGGGATAGTTTGGTACTTAAAGTTTTCCTGACATTTGTCTTACAGGTGAGGAAAAACCCCGATAAAAACCTCACCCAGAAAAAACTGCCCCGACCGGGAATCGAACACGGGCCCGCTGCGTGACAAGGCAGCACGCTACCTCGAAACCACAGCGGTGGACTTTATATATATATATATATATATATATATAAGCTCAGTAGAACATGATATGTATGGAAGACAAGAAATAGGTTATAAATTAGTGAAACATCTAAATCAGACTGAGAAAGATTCTGCCAGATTGAATATAATCCCAGAACAAGAATGGATCCAGCATTATGAAAAACTTTGGAAAAAGGAGGAAATTGAAGGAAAAGAGAACAATGAGGAAGAAATAAAAGTGGAAAATATTGATGTAATAGACATAAATGAATTAGAAATGGCTTTGAAAACCACTAAGAATAGGAAAGCAACAGGATTAGATAATATAAATATGGAATTAATCAAATATAGTGGAATATTGTGTAAACTACGAATACTTCATCTAATTAATATATGTTGGCCAGACCTATGGGATTCCAACCACTTGGAAAACAGCAATTGTCAAGAATATATTCAAAAGAGGAGACCGGAGAAAAATTGCGAGAATTACAGAGGGATTAGCTTAATGAATACTGGCTACAAAATATATACGAAAATAATAAATAATAGATTGAGAAACATAACAGAAGTAATAATAAGTGAAAATCAAAGTGGATTCAGAAAGGGAAGGTCATGTATAGACAATGTCTTTACACTGAAACAACTCATAGAAAAGAGAAGAGAACATAACTTAGAAACTCACATAGGATTTATAGATTTGGATAAGGCCTTCGATCGAGTAAACAGACAAAAATTATGGGAAATATTACGAATGAAAGGATACCCGCTGTGCCTTGTAGAAACAATAAAGACATTATATGAAGACACAAATATAATTATAGATACCGGATTCAAAAGAACAGATGCAATCAAAACAAATACTGGATTACGACAAGGATGTAGTTTATCACCCACTTTGTTTAATATATATATAGACGATATTTTTAATAAATGGAAAGTTTTAGAATCCAGGAATAAGAATGGATAATAAAATGTGCATAAATAATCTTTTATTTGCTGACGATGTAATCATAATACAGAAAAATGAAGACGACTTACAGAAATCAATGCATGCATTAAATGAAATATGTAAATTATACGATCTAAAAATTTCTGTAAGGAAAACGAAGACCATGGCTTTTAGAGGAAGAGATCCAGTGAGAACCAAAATTATTTTAGAAAATCAAAGTATAGAACAGGTGTCTAGTTTCAAATATTTGGGCTGTGATGTTGGCTACAATGTGGAAAGAGATATTGACTCCAAAATAAATAAATTTCAGACGGTGTGTGGAACAATACAGAGAACATTCAAAAATAAAATTAGAAAAGAAACCAAGATAAAAATGTATAATATTATGGCGGTTCCCACAATATTGTATGGATGTGAAACTTGGGCTCCAGTGAAAAGACAGAGGGATAGAATACAGACGGCAGAGATGCGGTTCCTAAGACAAGTAAAAGGATGTACAAGACTTGATAGAATAGAAATGAGGATATAAGAGAAGAATTGAAAGTACAGCCTTTATTGGATAAAGTCACGAATTACAGACAGAAATGGATTGATCACATGGATGGAATGAGCAAGGAGAGATATCCATTGTTAGCCAGAAATTATCAAGCAAGAGGAAGGCGTGATGTTGGAAGACCTAGAAGACGTTGGGCTGATGCAATATGAAGTCGGAACGGGCAATTGCCTAATCCTTGGAGTGATGATGATGATGATGATATATATATATATATATATATATATATATATATGTAAATCGAAATGTGGTGTTAATTAACACTAAAAAATTAATGTCAGGTAATTAAAATCAGAAATATTTTTTATTTTGATTGCGAGTTAATTTTTACATCTCTTCACAAACGACTCTCCTTAAATGAGTGTCCAAATCACACCTGATTCGAATATAAAGAACAATGCATAAACTGTAATAAAGTGTTATTGCTGGCGATTCGTTTTATATGGATGAGTTGAAATATCTGTGTGGTCTAGAAATTGTTCGCTATGACGCACATATGTACGAGATCACTGTTGTCTCGAAGTTCTGCCCCATCTGCCAGACCCAACCAACCTTATATCTAATGAATATGAAAACAGGTGCGTTATTTCATAAAACACTTGGATATTAGATGGTTATTTATATATGAAAAAAAGAAAAGATGCAAAACAAGTGTGAACTAAACTCACTTGCATTCTTATTGTTGATTAAGAATTTTAGCTAAGGCTTTTTTTTATCTTCTTTAAAAAAAAAGGCACATTTTTGAGTGCCAAGATTCACAGCTCCTGGGGATCTCGTGTAAAGACAGATATTCTGATCATTCTTCTTGATGAATCAAATGTGCGAAAGAAATATTTCAAAAGAGCTGGCCATGACAGTTGTCGCTATGTAATTTAGGATAATGTTAATTGATCTTGAAGGGTTTGTGTTAGCCATGTTTTGATTCCAGAACTATTTGTTACGGTCATAAGCAATTAATATAAACACGGAAAATAAAAAACAAAATGAAATAAGACAGATTCAGATATGAATAATCATATTTAGATATATAAAAATGTCATTTTTTTCAACAGTTGAACGAAGATAAGAGATATACCTACATATGTAGATATAGGCCTTAATTAAGATTATAGATTAGACTCTTTTAAGGGAGGAAAGGAGATTACGAGTATTTGAGAATAAAGTTCTTAGGACAATTTTTAGACCAAAGAGAGATGAACAGACAGGTGAATGGAGAAGACTACATAACAGTGAAATACATGATCTTTATAGAAAGCCAGATATAATAAGAACAGTTAAATCTCGTAGACTGCGATGGACAGGACATGTGACACGAATGGGAGATGAAAGACGTGCATGGAAGCTTCTTGTAGGAAAAGCAGAGGGAAAATGTCCAGTTGGTAGACCAAGAATGAGGTGAAATAATAACATTAACTATGATTTGAGGGAAATAAATTCTACAGGGAATGATTGGAAAATATTAGCTCAGGATAGGGATGTATGGAGAGCTTATATCCGCGCGTCCATGAACCTATGAGTTCGATAGTGCCAGTGAGTTAGGCAGTTAGATTAGACCGATAGATGTATTCATGTAAGAAGATGTAGATACGTAAATGTACGTAGGTAGATAGATATAGATAAGTAGATATATTGAAGTACACACATTTAGATTAAGTACATCGACATATGTAGATACAATTATAGATATGGATGATACATGCAGGTAAGTATATAGACACAAGTAGATAAATAAGTATAAGCATAAAAGCATCTTGTAGAAAAAACCAGAGGGAAAACGCACAGTTGGTAGACCAAGAATGAGGTGGGAGAATAACATTATGATCCATGATTTAGGGAAAGTAGATTATGCAGGAGATGACTGGAAAACATTAGAGCAGGATAGGGATATATGAACAGCTTATGTCCCTCAATTCATGGTTAATGTTATTCTCCCACCTCATTCTTGGTCAATAATCTAGACTTTTTCCTTTGGTTTTCCTATAAGAAGCTTCCATGTACGTCTTTCATTCCCCATTCGTGCCACATGTCCTGCCCATCGCACTTTACGAGACTTAACTGTTATTATATCTGGCTTCCTATAAAGACCTTACTGTTATGTAGTTTTCTCCATTCGCCTGTCTGTTCTCTCTTTGGTCCAAAAATTTTCCTAAGAACTTTATTCTCAAATACTCTTAATCTCCTTTCCTCCCTTAAAGTAAGAGTCCATGTTTCGAATTCATATAATATAACTGGTAGTAGAATAATAGTTTTATATATTTTCAGTTTAACGTTTTTTGAAATGAGTTGGGACGACAAGAGTCTCCGTAATGCATAATAGCACGCATTTCCAGAATTGAGCCTATGTTTAATTCCTTAGTACATATATGTAGTCCACCGCTGTGGTCTCGAGGTAGCGTACTGCCTTGTCACGCAGCGGGCCTGGGTTCGATCCCCGCTCGGGACAGTTTTTCTGGGTGAGGTTTTTATCGGGGTTTTTCCTCACCTATAAGACTTTAAGGCCCAAACGGTCCCCGAAATCATATGGCCATCGCAATCATCATTCATATTCGTCTTATCATCATCATCCTTCGTCGGTGTGGAAAGCAACGGGAAGCTACCACACCTAAAATCCCCTAGTAAAGCTGCAAAGCATAGCATGAAAATTCTATGATTGCAGCGAAAGACCTGCCTTCGGGCAGAATTACTATGGATGGATATATGTATTCACCCATCCATCCATAGTAATTCTGCCCGAGAGCAAGTGTTTCAGTACAATCATAGCATTTTCATGCTATGCTTTGCAGCTTTACTAGGGAATTATAAGTGTGGTGTTAGCTTCCTTATATATATATATATATATATATATATATATTATATGTCCACCGCTGTAGTCTCGAGGTAGCGTTCTGCCTTGTCGCGCAGCGGGCCCGGTTTCGATCCCCGGTCGGGACAGTTTTTCGGTTTTTATCGGGGTTTTTCCTCACTAGTAAGACAAATGTCAGGAAACTTTAAGGCCCAAAGGGTCCCCGTAATCATGTGGCCATCATATCATCACCATGCTTCATGGTTTCTCTCCTGGCATGGCGTAATTGTAACCCACTTCTGAGGCTGGGGCGCCTGGAAGGCGGGGTTACGTTGCCCCGATGATGTGATGGGTGATGATGATGATAGTGGTGCGCCAGGAGAGTCCTAATCCTAAACTTAACCTAAGATGAATATGAATGATGATGATTGCGATGGCCATATGGTTTCGAGGACCGTTTGGGCCTTAAAGTTTTCCTGACATTTGTCTTACAGGTGAGGAAAAACCCCGATAAAAACCTCACCCAGAAGAACTGTCCCGACCGGGGATAGAACCCGGGCCCGCTGCGTGACAAGGCAGCACGCTAACCCGAGACCACAGCGGTGGACATATATTATATAAAATTAGTTGGACGAATGATTATAGATGATCATGAAAAGATGCTGTGTATGACCATCTTGGATTAAAGACCTACAATTAACTTATGACAATGTTTGGGTGTATCGAACCCTGATGCACATATGCTATTGTTGCTGGCAATGCATTGCACACGCAAACCTTGTTAATATGCCACCTAGACACAGGCAGCCGCTCCATGCATAACGGAAGGGTGAATCACACAAGTCCTTACTCAAATTAAAGAATCAAAATAAATTATTCTTAATAAAATAATCTCTTACAACACAGCTTCAGAGAGCCGCTCTTATTCTTCTTATTCCTTCACCTTCTAGTGACTTTACAAGTTGTACAACGTGATATCTTCCAATTGATCCTGGCCTGTTCAACGATAAGAAATCTTCATTGGTATAATGATTTGGCTATTCTTCAAAAAATGTGAAGCGACTATTTAATTCCTTCAACAACTCCTGTCAAATTTTATTCTTAGGGTTCCATTTTCTAAATTATTTGATTTTTACATTTTATCTAACGATTATTTCAACTTTATTTTTCTATGATATCTTAATATATAAAAATTTCGTGTCACGTTGTTTGTCCGCGATGGAATCCTAAACTACTGAACCGATTTTAATAAAATTTTGCACATTGTGTGCAGTTTGATCCAACTTGAGACTTAGGGTAGTTTATAACTAAATTTATAGTCGCATTATTTTTTATTGCAAATTATTTATTATTTAACAAAGAGTTATAATTATCTGTGAGTTCCATACGATTCTAACAGATGACGGTGTGGTGTAAGGTAATTGGTTTATTATTTAACAAAGAGAGATCCAGATGCTCTGCTTTTTGTTGCAACCGCGAATTTCAATTCAATTACAAGTATTGATGATATTTCATAATTTAAGTGTGTTCAGTGTTTATTTTATTTTCAATATTATTAATTTCGTGTGTAAGTATTTGTTTTAAGTAATCTGGCTGAAAGGCAGCAACTTAATTTATATTTTTAACGTATACCTTAGCCACAGCAACGCGTGGCCGGGACTTCTAGTATATATATACTTAGCATGAAGACGTGACAGCCATATTGATTTTAATGAATATTCTAAGCAAAAAACAAAGTTGCGTTCCAGTGCAGGCAACATAGAGTATGTACTAATTAACTGTACACATACATACATCCATCCATCCATAGTACTGCCCAAGGGCAGGTCTTTCGCATTCATGCTATGATTTGCAGCTTTATTAGGGAATTATAGGTGTGGTAGCTTCCCGTTGCTTTCCACACCGGTGAAGGATGATGATGATAATGATAAGGATGATGGCCGGATGATTCTCTGGGACCGTTGGGCCCTAAGCTTCCTGACATTTGTCTTACAGGTGAGGAAAAACCCTGAAAAAGCCTCACCCAGGAGCGTGTCCCGACCGGGAATCGAACCCGGGCCCGCTGCGTGAGAAAGCAGCACGCTTCCTTGAGACCACATATACTTCAGAATTTTAGAGCTTACTATTTATATTTGAGCATTGGTTAGAGTGCTTAAATTGCGATAGGACTTTTTATTGAAGTTTGAATATTAGTTTTTTTTAAATACACTGTTTCTCATTTTATCTCTTCTAGAAATTTCAACTGAACGCCTATAAAAATCTATTTGTCCAGGATTTAATTTACTACTTACATATCCAAATTCTCAGAAGTACAGCAGGATACACTCGTTTGGATCGGAAAAAAAAAAATGGAAAATTTGAAATTAGAAGTAGAATCAGTACAAGAAACACGCAACAGATTAAAATCAAACTGGCTAGACCATGTAAAAAGAATGGATAATTCAAGAATCCCAAAAATGGTGCAATATAAGCCCAAAGGACTTTGTCGACTAGGAAGACCTCTTAAAAGACCACTAAACAGGTCTACAAAGGCCAAATTCGTGACGGATGACGATGATATCCTCATCTTAATTCCCATCTTTCTGTACCGTAAGACATTGTATTTCTGTATTATTATTATTATTATTAAAAATAAGAAACACTGCCATACGAGAAAAAATGAATATTACATATTGAATAGCAGATTACATAAGATACAAGCAATTAAATTGGTATGTGCACATACGACGAATGTAAGAAGAAAGGCGACCCAGAAAAAAACATTGGAATGGTGTCCACCTGGAAGAAGGTAAGGTAAGGAAGACCTCGATACTAATGGATGTAAGAAATAAGAACTGTAATGAGAACAAGAGGACTGGAGGACATGGAGTGGATGGATAGAGACGAGTGGAGAAGGAAAATAAAACTTTAGGCACGGAAAGATGTGTAAACATTGAAAATCTGTATATAGGGCTAAATAAATTATTATTATTATTATTTAGAAATATTTCATAATACAGTGTTTCCCCTTCACACAAAGTGATTTGTCGCCAGAGGTTCCTGTCTAAAGCATCTCCTCATTCTACTGAAAAATTTACAATGATAAAAAGAAACCTAAAGAGAATTATTATTATTATTATTATTATTACTTTTAATATATATTCAAAATTTGATGAGAAAATTAAGTAATAATAATAATAATAATAATAATAATAATAATAATAATAATAATAATAATAATAATAATAATAATGGTTTTAAAAAATTATGGCTGTTCCTGTTCTTTTATATGGATCTAGATCTTGGGTACTTACAAAAAAAGATATGTCACACATTCAAGCCACTGAAATGAAATTTTAAGATCCGTAAAAGTATGTACTCGCATGGAAGGATTACACAATGAATCAATAAGAAATGAACTGGAGATAATTTTAATAATCGATAAACTAGAGGAGCACAAATACCAATGGAAAGAACATTTAGACTGAATGGACAATGCAAGGTTACCCAAAAAGATCAACACCTACAAACCACATGGAAAAAAAATCTTTGGGACGGCCAAGCAAACGATGGAGAAGAAACAGAAGAAGAATAATGACAATTTTATTCAATAATGAGGTACGTGATCTTTATGAGAACCTGATGGGCAGGACATGTGTCAAAAATGGGGAATCAGAAAAGGCAGTGGAAATTTTCTGTAAGGGAATCAGATGGACAGCCCTCAATAGAGAAGAATAACATTAGATTTGGCGGAGTTGATTTGAAAATATAAGGGATATGGACGTGTAGAGAGTTTATGTACACGCGGCCATGAACCTGCTGGCTCCTTACTGCCAGTGAGTTGGTTAATTAGTAGAAATGGAAGACACTTTATTACAGCTAAGAGGAACATTTGTACAGGGAGTGATATTCTAAAGATAGATAAGGTGCACATAATTGCAGTTGTTCCTAGAGTGGTTTCAAATCATTTCGCAATAAAAGAGGAACTGCGGATGTCTACACTATAAATGTTTCCAGAAATGTGCATCTGCTGCCAAATGACGCGCCTCTGGGTAATTCAACAATGAAGGTGCGACAAGGCAAGGTCTCCCGTATTTCCGCACTTACACTCCATTATGGGAGCAGTTTCTAAACTGTGGGCCGAGACCCCTAGGTTGACATTTGGAATTATTAATAAAATATACATTTTTACATTCAACTCGTGTCCAACTCAGGGTTGGGTCGAGGGATGAGATGAGATGAAGCCCCTATATTTATAGAAAAATCTAGGTTTATTAAAAAAGTAATTATTTAAATCCATTAATTGAAATTAAAATAAAAAAACTGTGGGCGATGGAGAAATTCCGAATACATATTTGAAAACACGATACAAAACTGCATTAAGTACAACTACTGATACTCATGAGACAAAAATCATGTTGACCAGTGTAATTTATCAATAATTTTGGATATCTTTCTTCTGGCATTCTATTAACATGTTCTTTCCAGACGTTCCTATATTTAATTATTCGGTCTGTAAGTTTGAAAATATTTAGATATATTCACAAAATATTACAATTTTGAGATTTTCAATATTAAAGATTTGAAGAAGACAGTAATATTGGCACAATATTTATACAACAAAAGCTGCTCCACAACTGAATAAGTATTTAGCTTTGTCCCAAATTGAAGCAGTAATTCTCTTCATGCCCGATGTTGTAGTAACATTTTGAAGAAGGATTGGTGTCCCAAAAATAATTACTGGTTCAGGTTGGGTTTAGTTTTTGGTAGAGCGGTTTCTGTTCTTAGGGTCGGTAGTTGGTACACTGGATAGGAAAACACTTTAAAATCACTGAAAACTGTTTCTTGTAGGAATAATTTCACATTTATTCACTTCTTAAAGTTCCCAGCAGATTAAGTAAATGTAGGTGGTATTATTCTTCACCGTCAATTAAAATTAAATTATTTTCTTTCTTGAATCAATTATTCTTCTTGTATTAAATATCACATTTTATCAGGAGATCTCTTCTTGCTTCTATCTTTGTTGAAAGTTGTATGCAGAATGACTAGTGTTTTTCTTTTATAATTTTAAGACCATTATTACATCACATGATGCTATTTTTAAATTCTATTGGTTAATAGTTCTTTAAATATAAGGTTTAAATTGATTTGTTAAATAAGAAAGTTAATTGTTTTAACATCCAATCAGAGTTTAGTTTACTTTCATTTAAGAATATGAAGTTAAGCAGGTGTTCTTATTACAGTTATAACAGAAGGATTTATAATTTTGACAACAATGACTTAAAACAATTTTTAAAAGTATAGTATTACAAAAACTGTTACGTAGCACAATTTCTTTAATTGCTACTGAGACATTTTTATTCAACAATAACTAACAATGAATTATTTAATGATGATTTCTTTATTTAAGTTATATTTAAATAACAAAAGAATTTTAAAATACAAAATGATTAACTTTAACTTTCATATTTGTTATGATATTAAAATCCTGCTGTACAACATACTACAAGATTACAATGGTCACCAGTAGGATCGCTGATTTACAACATTACTTAATCAATGCCCGAGCAGTATACATATTAATATTATACTGTTACAACCAGTTTTTTTGAAAGGTGTTTGTAATGGCTAAATTTTTTTGCAGTTAATGTAGAAAAGCATGTTTTTTGCAGTTAATGTAGAAAAGCATGTTTTTTGCAGTTAATGTAGAAAAGCATGTTTTTTGCAGTTAATGTAGAAAAGCATGTTTTTTGCAGTTAATGTAGAAAAGCATGTTTTTTGCAGTTAATGTAGAAAAAGCATGTTTTTTGCAGTTAATGTAGAAAAGCATGTTTTTTGCAGTTAATGTAGAAAAGCATGTTTTTTGCAGTTAATGTAGAAAAGCATGTTTTTTGCAGTTAATGTAGAAAAGCATGTTTTTGCAGTTAATGTAGAAAAGCATGTTTTTTGCAGTTAATGTAGAAAGCATGTTTTTTGCAGTTAATGTAGAAAAGCATGTTTTTTGCAGTTAATGTAGAAAAGCATGTTTTTTGCAGTTAATGTAGAAAAGCATGTTTTTTGCAGTTAAGTAGAAAAGCATGTTTTTTGCAGTTAATGTAGAAAAGCATGTTTTTGCAGTTAATGTAGAAAAGCATGTTTTTGCAGTTAATGTAGAAAAGCATGTTTTTTGCAGTTAATGTAGAAAAGCATGTTTTTGCAGTTAATGTAGAAAAGCATGTTTTTTGCAGTTAATGTAGAAAAGCATGTTTTTGCAGTTAATGTAGAAAAGCATGTTTTTGCAGTTAATGTAGAAAAGCATGTTTTTTGCAGTTAATGTAGAAAAGCATGTTTTTTGCAGTTAATGTAGAAAAGCATGTTTTTTGCAGTTAATGTAGAAAAGCATGTTTTTGCAGTTAATGTAGAAAAGCATGTTTTTGCAGTTAATGTAGAAAAGCATGTTTTTTGCAGTTAATGTAGAAAAGCATGTTTTTGCAGTTAATGTAGAAAAGCATGTTTTTTGCAGTTAATGTAGAAAAGCATGTTTTTTGCAGTTAATGTAGAAAAGCATGTTTTTTGCAGTTAATGTAGAAAGCATGTTTTTTGCAGTTAATGTAGAAAAGCATGTTTTTTGCAGTTAATGTAGAAAAGCATGTTTTTTGCAGTTAATGTAGAAAAGCATGTTTTTGCAGTTAATGTAGAAAGCATGTTTTTTGCAGTTAATGTAGAAAAGCATGTTTTTTGCAGTTAATGTAGAAAAGCATGTTTTTTGCAGTTAATGTAGAAAAGCATGTTTTTTGCAGTTAATGTAGAAAAGCATGTTTTTTGCAGTTAATGTAGAAAAGCATGTTTTTTGCAGTTAATGTAGAAAAGCATGTTTTTTGCAGTTAATGTAGAAAAGCATGTTTTTGCAGTTAATGTAGAAAAGCATGTTTTTGCAGTAATGTAGAAAAGCATGTTTTTTGCAGTTAATGTAGAAAAGCATGTTTTTTGCAGTTAATGTAGAAAAGCATGTTTTTTGCAGTTAATGTAGAAAAGCATGTTTTTTGCAGTTAATGTAGAAAAGCATGTTTTTTGCAGTTAATGTAGAAAAGCATGTTTTTTGCAGTTAATGTAGAAAAGCATGTTTTTGCAGTTAATGTAGAAAAGCATGTTTTTGCAGTTAATGTAGAAAAGCATGTTTTTTGCAGTTAATGTAGAAAAGCATGTTTTGCAGTTAATGTAGAAAAGCATGTTTTTGCAGTTAATGTAGAAAAGCATGTTTTTTGCAGTTAATGTAGAAAAGCATGTTTTTTGCAGTTAATGTAGAAAAGCATGTTTTTTGCAGTTAATGTAGAAAAGCATGTTTTTGCAGTTAATGTAGAAAAGCATGTTTTTTGCAGTTAATGTAGAAAAGCATGTTTTTTGCAGTTAATGTAGAAAAGCATGTTTTTGCAGTTAATGTAGAAAAGCATGTTTTTTGCAGTTAATGTAGAAAAGCATGTTTTTTGCAGTTAATGTAGAAAAGCATGTTTTTCGAGGAAATCTGAGATTAAATCGAGTGATATCCGGCACATCGAGACCTGTTCTTACAAAACCTGCTCTCTACCCTTATATGTGTGTTCGCTTTAGGCTATTATAATTTTTGAGAGCAATTCAAAATCCATCATGTATCGATTAATGACCTAATCATTAGCTTCAACAAGGATAAATCATAATATCTGCTCGTATTTCAAATATTTGTTACTCGCTTTTGCACATTCTCTGTCGGAACATAGTTCATAGCAATATTAGATTTACTTCTTCACATGAACGATAAAAAGAACTAAAAATAGTTAATCAACCTATTTCATCATTGTCATCATCATAGTACATTCACGAATTTAGGCCAATTTTTGACCTGTTTCGGTCTCAAGAGAAACACCATCCAGAAATCTTTTGAGTGAACGTCCTGGTCTTCTTCTTCCTGCAGGTTGATATCTTAACATTTGTTTGGGTATCCTGTGATCTTTCATTCGATGAACATGTTGCATCCATCTTGACTTATAATCAGAAATTTTGTTTTCTAAAGGTTCCATGTGTAATTCTTCTAAGATGTCTTCAATCTTTTTGTGATCTAGTAGTGTGTATCCTGCAGTCCTCCGATCTAAGTCTCTGTATATCCTTCTGTTTCAATTAGCCTAGTTACAAAATAATAATAATAATAATAATAATAATAATATTATAATAATAATAGCTTTATTTTACCTGGCAGAGTTAAGGCCTTAAGGCCTTGTCTGCCACTCAACAAGGTTTTAAAAAATACAAAAAAATAGTCTCACATCTAAATTAAAATAAACATAAAACGACTACATGCTATACACATACAGTACAATTATTATTTATAATGTATTTTGATTTACTCTAGATTTAACAAATTAAATGTAATATGTACACGATATATAAAAAAAGAGATAACATTATTGACATAGTATAAATCTCCTCTAGTATTCAATTGTGTATTATAGTTCATTTCTAGCTTCTGTAGCCCCATTTGAGGGGTCTAGGTTGTTTGGTGCGGTAAGAGGGGAGGGCGAGTTGCAGGTGCTGCCAACAACTACACTTAATTTTGAAAATATAATAGTTACTACACGTTGATTTTTTTTTATCTACTACACCCTGTTCGCTCTAAATGTGATCCTCGTCAAAACAAAACCATGTGACCTGCTCGCTTTTGATTCGTTATGGACACCGACGTACGTTGTAGAAGCAATATCCTTCCGCCATTCGCGCCACAATTACTGTCACTTTTGGCAGGGAGATGACGACACAGGTACAAATGACTCGAAAGTTTGCGCTATTTTGTTTCATGAGAATCGACAAAAGCATAGCTCAAATGCATCACCCATATGTAATAAACTATTTTAAGTTGTAATTATTGATTAGATATATTTTAGAATATTTTGTAAGTTTTGATTATTTTCATTCACGAAGAATAACAAGTATATTCAGAGGACATATTTTAAATGTAATGAAGGGAACTACTTTTCCGCGAACTTATTGCTTCTACAACGTACATCGGTATCCATAACCAATGAAAAGCGAGCAGATCACATGGTTTTGTTTTGACGAGGATCGCTTTAAGAGTGAACAGGGTATTGCTCTGTGATAGTGTATACTTATGTATACTTATATGTTTGGAGTGTTCATCACTGAATAGTGTTGTTTTATAACAATTTATTATTATTATTATTATTATTATTATTATTAATATTATTAACAAGAAAATTATTTTTGCATGGTTACTACTTCCCTTCCCCACTGGGCAATGTTCCCGCCTGCCACATGTCTTAGGATTAACCAAGACGGCTACAGTTACCAGAACTGGACTATAGAGCATGCCATAAAATCTTTGGAGAATGAAGAATGCCTACAACTTAATTATTTAATAACCTATTAGTTTATGCTGATGATGTAGTATATTGAGCGATAACGAGAAGATACTAAGGGCCAACACGCACACTCTATTGAGTAACACTAAGAAATTGGGACTGAAAGTAAACATCAATAAAACTAAATATATGTTCACACATAGAAATGCGTTATATAATGGAAATGGACGACAAATGAAGGAAATTTTGAAGAAGTGGCTGATTTCATGTATCTAGGAACAATAATCACAAACAGGAATGAGATGCACAAGGAAATTAAACATAGGCTCAATTCTGGAAATGTATGCTATTATGTATTACAGAGGCTCTTGATGTCCCAACTCCTTTCAAAAAACGTTAAACTGAAAATATATAAAACTATTATTCTACCAGTTATATTATATGGGTGTGAAACATGGATTCTTACTTTAAGGGCGAAAAGGAAATTACGAGTATTTGAGAATAAAGTTATCAGGAAAATTTTTTGAGCCAAAAAGAGATGAACAGACAGGTGAATAGAGAAAACTACATAATAATGAACTACATGATATGCACAGGAAGCCAGATATAATAAGAACAGTTAAGTCTTGTAGGCTGCGATGGGCAGGTCATGTGGCACATATGGGGGATGATAGAGGTGCATGTAAGCTTCTGGTAGAAAAACGAGAGAGAAAACGTCAGTTGTTAGACCAAGACTGAGGTGGGAGAAAAACATTTAATACCACCACTTCTCCATACACATTTCATTGATTTCATTTCCTTTTATAGTTCGCCAGACTTGGACGGCCTGCTTCCAAGTAGCGTAATGTCATGTAAATTCGTGATATGGGTAAATTCCTTACACTATCCTGAATCTGTAGTTAGTAAATATATTATCGTCTACCATACTTGGTCTTTGTGTGCGTTGCTTTGTAATGTCTCGCTCTGTCATCGCTATGGCCCTGAAATTATGTTAACCACGGATATGTTAATTGTATATGAAAAATATCGAGTTTGCCCATTTTACGAAATTACCTGTGTTTACCTTATATCACAGATCTTCAATAACACTGAGCAACAAAAAATAAACTTTTTTTTTTGTCTCAGAAAGAAAATTATGTGATTCTGATAGTATTTTTTCTCCTGAATTCAAAAATGATATCGGTTTTTCTCCATCACGCAAGGTTTCCGAGAGACAGACATTTATAATTTCAAACACTTTAATATTTTCTACATTCGTAACTACACAATATACGAACATTCGGACTCACCTAGAAAGTAAGAAATTACGACTTTCTGCTATATTTCGCCTGTGGAGCATCCCTCTTGATGGTCCAACAATAATCGGCCAGCATATTAGGATTTGATTTGCTTTGATATCTCTTTTCCATAGCTGAAATCTCCTGATGTAAGTGTTCCCCGTGCTCATCGCTCACTGCGCCAAGATAATAAATGGACGAAAAAACGTTTATTAAAAAATAATTATTTAAATCCATTAATTGAAATCGAAATAAAAAACTGTGGGTGATGGAGAAATTCCGAATACATATTTGAAAACACGATAAAAACGTAAAAAACTGCATTAAGTACAACTATTGGTACTCATGAGACAAAAATCATGTTGAGCAGTGTAATATGGGCTTTTTCATCTCATTCCACTATATGGCACTGTTCCAGACACGAGTAGAGTATACGTTTTTGAATATTTGCATTGTTTCATGTTCTCTTTTAGCATAGTTATGCTTGATCGTCTACACTTTGGTCAACATATGTTTGCTGTCAGTCAATATTAAAATGCAATAAAAAGAGACTAAATCTAAGGAATGTGTTTAGAGTAAACTTTTTTTTTCTCGTGGAATAAGTTTGATCTAAGGCTGTTAATTTATTGTAATCGTTTTATGAAACATGATCACGGAACTAACCTGTGTAAAATGGAATCCTGTCTAATTAACAAACAGAATTGCCACCATATAAAGGTGTTCTGTAAAACTTAGTGTATAAAATATTTCAAATTTCTAGGAAGTTAAACGGGATGATTCCTGAATTCGAAAGAATTTTGTCTAAAAAAGAACTGAGGAATTTATTTAAGACTGAAGTTATGTCTATTGTAAAAAGCAAGAATTCTAAAAAAAAAATAGTCGCATTGATTTGAGTTATTTTTAATTTTAATGTTATGTAATTTATTAATGTTTTAGGCTGTATTTTTCCCAAGAATACATCGCTGTAAAGTTTATATGTTAAAGCAAAAAAATCAAACACACACACACATATATATATCTTCATCATCATCATCATCATCATCATCCGGTACCATGGCAGCTGCCGCCGTCTTCCGGAAACCAAACGCCATTCCTCTCTATCCATCCACTGATCTTCCTCCATTCCTCTGATATTCATAGCTGCTTATACCCCTTCTATCCAAGTTTTCTTCGGTCTTCCTCTCTTCCTCCTTTCCATTGGGATCCATTCCATAACTATTTCTGGCATATATATATACGGCTTAGGGCAGTAACATGATAGCCACATTCTATTAAGAAATGTCATTTATTACAATGATAGCAAAAACAATGTATCGAAATGTCCATAAAATCATTTGTAAGTGAGCCAGTGATGAGTCAAAACATATAGACACACAATGTATTAAAAATAATGCTGCCCAATTAGTTTGGAGCATTAAAATCATTATATCTCAAGAAGAACAGTACGTGGCTTATCATGTTATTGCCCTAAGCCCTTAATATATATATATATATATTCATATTTATTGTCCGAAAATACGATCACATTTTTCCATTTTTCACGAATTTTAATGGCTACATCTTAAAGACAGAAGAAAATTACACTGTCTGGTTCTCTTATTTAAGATTCTACATACCTCTACTCCCAATTATTTATCATCCCGTTTCCAGTATCTATCCTCAAACCATAACTTTAAACACAAGATCACAACATAGTCTCTTCCTTAATATACCGCAACATAGGACATCACATCACTCCATGTCATATACTATCTTCACTTCTCGCAACTGGAATTCCCTACCACAAGAAATAAGGGGCTGCCGGACATTGGCATTTTTTAAAAGAAATCTAAATTTATATTTGCTCTAACCTCGACTTCATCATTACCCAGTGTAAGGTACATATAATAATTGAGTTTCTCGTAAAATTTATAATATTTATACTATTATTATCATTTTTATATTATTATTATTATTATCATCATTATTATTACATAAAATGTTGTTTGTACAAGAAATTTTCCATTGCAACATTTAATATATTTTAAATTATTTACTATTAGTACAGTGTATATATATATATATATATATATATATATATATATATATGTTCTATATTGTCAAATATATAGACCTACTTGTAATTTGTTGAGTGGAAGAGAAGACCTTATGGCGTTAACTCTGCCAGAATAAATTATATATATTATTTTTGGTCTCTATTAAGTACGATCGATGAATATTGTAAAAAATTAAAAAGTCGTTTTATAAGTACAGTTAGTTTCCTTCGGAATTCGATAAAATAATAAAGAAATAGCGCTAAGAAGAAGAAGGAAAAGTAAATAAGAATAAATTATTTAAGTTTCTTCCGGGGTCGAACCCATACTCGGGAGTGAAGAGGCAAAGCACTAATCAAATTACAAGTGAGTAACTTCGAAGATAAGGGCGGTGTGGCGATTGAATACGTTAGAAGTCATGGGAAGGTTAATATGAGAAAGGACTAGGGTTTCTATAGAGCATGAGGAGGTATGCAAGTCCCTAGGGAGAAGCGTGAGCTAGAATACGTTTCAAAGCTCACACTAAGAATGGAAGTTCGTGAAGTGATGAGTATTTGATTGTAAACCACTATCAACTCAATATTAAGAATGAAAAATTATAAAATAATGCTCCAATAATATTCCAGTGGCATCTCTACCATTCACTGCAAAGTGCATTAGTCCATAATACGAAATTTATTACTCAGAAAATACCTAACCGTAAAAAAGAGATAACGACTTTTAAAACCATTAAGACGATCAAATCGTAAAGCTCATTTCCTTAGATCATCAATCATAGATTGGTTATATGCAAATGTTTGAATATTTGTATTTTCATAAGTAATGCCACGAGTGATTTCCAAATTATCGATAAATTCACGACTCACGAAGTGAGGAGTGAATTTATCTAGAGAATTTGGAAATCAAGAGTGGCATTTGTTAGGACTATTTAACGAATAAAATAAAGCTGTTTACTCACAAATCATTATTTAACTACAGTTATTTAAAAATATTTTTATATTTAAAGTAAACGGTGATGTTTGAAAACTAATGAGAAACGATAGGTAGCCTACGCTTCTACTGCTTCTTTTGTTTATCACTGCAACCAGATCATACTATTTATTGCCAAAGGAACGCAATATTGTAAGAATGCTCTCTAGTGGAGAAAAAATGAAACACATCAATCTGTATATTAATTCATTTTTGATGTCGTATACATTTAAGAAAGTGCAAACAGTGGTTTCTTTTTTTTGGTGGTATAATCAATTGCTACAAATGTTGACATGTAAGCACTATTATATACAATCTGGTAGCCGTATTTGTTATAGGCTCAGTCACTGCAAAATAACGGTCAGACCTGTTCAGAATATTAAAAAGGAGGAGCTTTGCTTAATATATGATAATCCTAACGTTGTAATTATTTCGTGAAACACGTCTCTGATTGGTTGTAATACAGAAATCATTGAAACGTGATTGGTCATTGACTCCCATTTGGGGCATGAGTTAAATAGTCAAATTAAATATATTGTGCTCACCCATTCTTCAATGCGTTCAATGCTATAATGACTTAAGGAAGGCATTAACAATGGTGTATTGCCAGTACGAAAAAAAATATTGGGAGCCAAAACACAATATATATTAAAAAACACTAGGAAACTGGGACTGGAAGTAAATATTATCATCATCATCATCATCATCATCCGGTATCATGACAGCTGCTGCCGTCTTACGGAAACCAAACGGCATTCCTCTCTGTTCATCCATTGATCTCCCTCCAATCCTCTGACAATCACAGCCGCTTGTATACTTTCTATCCAAGTCTTATTTGGTTTTCCTTTCTTCCTCCTTTCCATTGGGATCCATTCCATAATAATTTTAGGTAATCTTTGCTCTGGCATTCTTTTGACATGGCCATACCATGTCACGCTTATACAATTACCTGTTGTCTAATAAATAATTTTTCTCCATTTATTTAAATGTATACTATGTCATTAATATTTTTGTTTTGTTTTTTATATATCTTGTACATTTTACATATTTAATTTGTTAAATCTAGAGTAAATCAAAATGCATTATAAATATTAATTGTATTGTATTTATAACATGCAATCGTTTATGTATATTGTAATTTAGATGTAAGACATTTTTTTTGTTGTATTTTTTAAAACCTGGTTGAGTGGCAAACAAGGCCTTAACTCTGCCAGGTAAAATAAACCTATTATTATTATTATTATTATTATATTATTATTATTATTATTATTATTATACGACTGTAATCTTTTTTTTTTATAATTTGCGGCTCCTCTTGTACATCCATAATTTCCCTTATTTCTTTATTTCGTATTCTATCCATTCTAGATTTTCCAGTTAATCTTCTTAAAACAACCATTTCTGTACTTAAAATTCTTCTCATTTCCCTGGTAGGAATTTGCCAGACTTCAGCACCATATGTTAAAATACTCTGAATTATCATTTGATATATTTGTAATTTTCTATTTTTTGTAATATTCTTGCTCCAACAAACAGAGTTTAAAGCATTTATTGCTTGTTTTGTTTGTGCGATTCTATTTTTAATTTTCACTGTGTTATCGCCTGAATGGTCTAATTTTGTTCCTAAATAAGTTCATTCAATGGAGGTTCTTCTCCATTGTTGAAATTTATATTTTCCATTTTTTTCTCCTATACACAGATATTTAGTTTTCTCAATGTTTATATAAAGTCCCCATTTTTCATATTAATCATTATAGAAATACAATATGTAATGGAAATGGAAAGTTAATGACATATTAGCTTACGGGGAATTTGAAGAAGTGGCTGAATTCAAATGCCCAGGAACAATAATTATAAATATGAATGATGTGCAGAAGGAAATTAAACAAAGGCTCAGCTATATAAATGCATGCTATTATACATAACAGCGACTCTTGTCCCAACTTCTCTTAAAAGCACGTGCCCCACTTTCATTCCCCATTCCTGCCACATGTCTTACCCGTAGCAGCCTACGAGACTTAATTGTTCTCATTACACGGTTTCCTGTATAGATCATGCAGTACACTCTTCTCCGTTCGCCTGTCTGTTCATCTCTGCTAGGCCCATTATTCTAAAAGATTCGTAAACTTCTTTCCTCCCTTAAAGTAAGAGCCCATCTTTCACATCCGTATAATATAATTGGGTGAATAACAGTGTTATATTGTTTTCAGTTCAATGATTTTTTTAGTGAAGTTAGGACAAGAGTCCCTGTAATGCATAATAGCATGCATTTTTCTAAATGGAGTCAAAGTTTATTTTCTTTGTGCACCTCATTCCAGTTTGTAATTAATGTTTCTAGGTATTTGAAATCAGCGAATTCTTGAAAATCCCCCTCATTTGTCATTAACTGTCAATTTCCATTATATAGTTTATTTCTATCGCATTCCCAAAATTATACTTAATACAAACCAAAAGGACGCAGGAATGTTGGTAGACCGAAGAAGAGATGGATCCAACTTTTGAATGAGAATCTATGAGACCGGAACAAGCCATATGGGCTTAATCCGTGATTGTTGATGATGATGATGATTTATTTCTATGTGTTATCATACTTTCGTCCACAGCTGTGGTCTCGAGGTAGCGTGCTGCCTTGTCACGCAGCGGGCCCGGGTTCGATTCCCGGTCGGGGCAGTTTTTCTGGGTGAGGTTTTTATCGGGGTTTTTCCCCACCTGTAAGACAAATGCCAGGAAAACTTTAAGGCCCAAACGGTCCCCGAAATCATATGGCCATCATCATCATCATCATCCTTATCATTATCATCGTCATCATCATCATTCACCGGTGTGGAAAGCAACGGGAAGCTACCATACCTACAATTCCCCAGTAAAGCTGAAAGCATAGCATGAAAATGCTATGACTGCAGTGAAAGACCTGCCCTCGGGCAGAATTACTATGGATGGATGGATCATACCTTCAGTTTTATTGATGTTTACTTCCAGCCCTAATCTCTTAGTGTTACTCAGAATAATGTGAGTTTTGGCCCTTAGTATCTCCTCGCTATAGCCTAATAATACATCAACACTTTTCAAATTCAACTTATTACAACATCAGTACCAGTTAAAATGCAGAAGATGAAACATTGTTTTTGAAAGGCCTCCATACTGGAACTACTTGATGAAGTTTAATAATTTAGTTGAGGATGTCTGACTTACCAGGTATCAATTTTGTATTTAATATCTTAATAATACACAATCAGCATAAACTAACAGCTTATTAATACCACTGAGTTGTAGGTTTTCTTCATCCTCTAAAGATTTGATAGCAAGTTCTAGTCTTCGGAATGAACTGCAAAAGGCCCGTTCTGGTCTCATGCAGAAAACTCTCTCCATCGTGCTCTTGGTCGTCCCATACATCTATACCCTTCTGGCTTATATGTGAATAACTGTTTTGTTATACGTTCTTGATCATCCTTTAAATGTGGTCGAACCAATTTTGTTTGTATTCTCTGATTCTGTCTGTTAAGTTGAATATGTTAAAAAACTCAATGGCACGATAGGCCTAGAATGTCCTTGGCCTACCAGCCAGATGCTGGCCTCACATGTACATGTGTTATTACAACACGGACTCTAAATTAAGAATGTAAATAATATTACACTATGGCTGTACTTCGATGAGAAATGACTTGTTATTTCTACACGAATATTTTCTTAAAAAAATAGTCTTCCAAGGGAGGCAGGGCTACTTCTAAATTAGGGATGTTATTCTGCGAATCTCAAAAAAAGTTTGAGAATCCTTGACTCACAGTACAGCTTGAGTCATAAAGGACCTTCTGGCGGTACAAATTGTTTTACTGTATTGTACAAATCTGATTATGTGGCTAGAATCCGGGTCACGTTTAATGCTGACATGTTATACGAATTGTACAAATCAATATAAACACACGATTGACATTTAAGCATAATTATTATTATGAATAGATTTGATGTCTACAAGGATAACTTCAAATCACTTCAGCGGTACTTACAAATGAAAGAAAATCAAATATCATAACTTCTAGGAAAACTATTATGATTGAAAAAAAGAGTCAGCTCCGATTCTAAGAAAATTAAAATAGAAGAGATTTTAAATGTCACTTTGCATCACAATAGACCACAGTGATTATTGAAATGTGCTCCACGGACACCAGGATTTCACCAACAATTATCAGGATATCCGCAGGGACCGTATATTATTTAAATGTGTAATGTTAACTAATGATATGGCCATATACGTAGAATGTCAGAGACAACATAAATATGTTAGAGAGTATATATTATTCAACTGTTTGTATGTGAAACCAAGACAAAAGACAGAAGTCTAACTTATGATTATATTATTCAACTGTTTGTGTGTGAAACCAAGACAAAAGACAGTCAGAAGTCTAACTTCTCATTATATTATTCAAACCAAGATAAAAGAAAGTCAATATTCTTACTTCTCATTATACTATTCAACTGTTTGTGTGTGAAACCAAAACAAAAGACAGTCTAAGTCTAACTTCTCATTATACTAGTCAACTGTTTGTTTGTGAAACAGAAACAAAACACTGTCATAAGTCTAACTTTTCATTATACTATGTTGTAATATTAAAAGGTACATGTTTTAAGTTTTTATCTTATACCCAGATGAGTTTCCAATGGATTCGACCTGGGAAAGGAAAGAGAGGTCGACCTACATTTAAATGGATGGATGATATAAGAAGAGGTCTGAGGGAGACGGGTCTGGAAGAATAGGAATGGGAAGATAGAGAAGAGTGGAGAAAGAAGATAAAAGTTTAAAAAGCTTTGGGCAAAGGAAGATGTTTCATTACATTGTAAACCTGTTTATAAATAAATAAATGCTAACTAAATAACTCCATGGCGCGATAATCCTAGAAGACCTCTGGCCTACCATCCGGCTGGTGCCCTCATTTTCAATGTGATAATCATAGAGGTGGACGATCATCTAACCTATATAGGGGTGGCATGTGGTCAGCATGTCGGATATTCCAGTCGTTATAGCTGGTTTTCTCAACCAATAACAGGTACCTATTGTAACTATTCAAATTCCCCATGATACTGGATGGTCACCGGTCCCATACTGGGCAAAATTCTATGAGAAAATTTCTTTCCCCCATAGGAAAGCTCTGTACCAGGGCATCATGCCTTCAATCAATCGATTTCGACGCGGAATCGAATAATGCTAATACTATATTTTTCTTTGATAACTACATAATATAGTATGTTAACAGTACTGCAGAAATATAATAAATCACTGTGTATTATCCATGTTACATAAACTAACTAACTCACTGGCCCTATCGAAACCACAGGTTCAAGGCCGCGCGGACATAAGCTCTCCATACATCGCTATCCTCAACTAATGTTTTCTAGTCATCCCCTGTATAATCTACTTCCCTCAAATCATAGTTAATGTATTCTCCTATCTCATTCTTGGTCTAGCAACTGGGCGTTTTAACTCTGGTTTTCCTACAAGAATCTTCCATGCACGTCTTTCATTCCCCATTCATGCCACATGTCCTGCTATCGGAGTCTACGAAACTTAACTGTTCTTATGTCTCGTACATGTTACATAATAGTAAATTAAAGTGATCCCACTAAATGCCTCAGGAGGCCCTTGGGGCAGTAGGAGGTTAAGGCACCCATTTTTTTTCTAGACAATCGGCACTTGGTATCAGCCGGGTTGTCAGCCCTGCGTGACGTTCGCCTTTACCCCAGAAAAAGCGTCTGGTACTCATTTCAGTTAGAGGCTGAGGCGACCCCAGGGTCATGCTGCCACCAGAAGGTTTGGGCCAGTTTAAAAATCCTGACCCCACCGGGACTCGAACCCTCGACCTTCTGGCTTGTAGCGCAGTGTCTTAACCACTACACTACGGCGTGCCCTAATATGAATATTAAATGTTTAAATTATGAAGTTTGTGAAGGTGAGTAAAATGCAACTTGTAATCAAAACATGTTTGTAATTAAAATTTCGACATTAATAGAATTGTTTTAGTTAGTTCCTTCAGTCTGTGATCTCAATTCGTGGCGACTTGGAATGGTCTCCCAGATCTTGTGACCTTTCTCCATGTGATTTCTTTTTATGGGGTTATGTGATGTCCAAGTCTACATGAACAAACCACAAACAGTTCTGAAATTCAACGTGTCATCAACGACATGAACAGAGAGTCATCACGATCTTCATAGACCGAGTAACTGCCTGCCCAGGAAGTGGAGGTGCACATAAGCCTGATACAATTTTCCGCAGTTAATAGGAGTGTCTTCTTCTTCATAATTTGTAGGATTTTCATCCTGTTTATTTCCAAAATCACTCCTCGGAGGAAGACGTATTGGATGTACATTCACTGTCTATTCATCTCTTGGCTTGTCTTCCTCTTGTTCTTCTCCCGTCCGTTGGTCATCTTCTTTTAGATCTTTTTGCAAGTTGGTTGTCTTCCATTCTTTAAATATGACCTTTCCAATATTTTCCTATATCTATAATAAATTTGGTAATGTCTTGAATATACATTTGTCATAAGGAGAGAAGAAGAAGAAATGGGAGTGTATGTAGATGAAAATAAAATAAAAAATATATACATGTAGGCTATTTTTATTTCGATGCATTTTGACTTAACTATTGTATTTTTTGTAATTGCGTAATATATGAAAGACCCTATATATTCCGCATACCACCAAAATACGGTTTTAATTTCGACATGCTGTGGAATATAAAACATTACACACATCATTACCTCATTATTTATCACACCGCTTCACTAGACTCTCTGATACACATAAATTGGATACCCGATCCCTTGAGCACACTGTCCTTTATATCCCTCCTCATCACGCTACCTATTATTCGAAATATTTTACAATTTCTCTTGCCAGAACATGGAATTCCCTTCCACCCTATGTCAGACGCTGCCAAACTTTACCATCTTTCAGAAATTTAAAATAAAATTATTAACAGAAACAACTCACTAATATTACTTTTAAAAAAATTGTAATTTGTTTTTTCATTATTTAATAACAAATATTTTTAAGATTTGTTAATATATTTACATAATGCCTTGTATAATAAGCGATAGATTAATTCATTATAGTTTATTACTTTCTTTGTATTTTTCTTTCTTTTCTTTTTTATGTATAGTAGATTCGAGCTGTTATACCTTTCTGTATTCATTCTATCATTAATTTAATTTTAATTGTATTTAATTTTATTGTATTATTTATTAGACATTATTTTCATTATTATTCAATTTGACAGATAATTAATTGTTTAGTATGACTATTATTGTAATTTTTTGTATTTATATGTAACATATGTTTGTCCTGATGAGTGGAAGAGAAGGCCACATGGCCTTAATTCCACCAGGCTAAATAAATCTAAATCTATTCTATATATTAAAAGAATACACTCAGTTCATCCAATTGCTGCGTGACGGATTTTTTCAAGTATAGGTCTATTTGAACACGCGAAAAAAAAATGTGCGAATTTTCATTCAGGTACGTAGAAAAGAATAGGATAATCGCAAGTCATAAAACCTTTATGCCAGTCTTCCCCTCAATTCCCGAGTTCATATTGAAAGGAATTGGAATTCGTTTTCCATTAAGAATAAGCAAGCCAAGAATTTGTTTGCGCGAGTGGAAGGTTTTAAAAAGTCACCTGAATTCCACATATAAACGCACACGCGGCCGCGAATACTTGGCATTTTTATACTTCACAAGAAAAATGAGAAAGTATTCGAAAATAACAGTGTTTTATGCTTCCACAACTCCAGACAAGAAATGGAAAGAAATGTTGCTTTGAGAATATAGCATAGCAAAGTGTAACGGTTTACTCTTACAAGGTGAAAAGGATTTTCAGTATTCACTCGTTTTATGAAGCTTATTCACCTCTGTTTGAAGTTATCGTTATGATCCAAGTGACAAGATTTTGTAGTTTACCCGGTAAACTAGGTGAACTTCATTGTCACTGGACAATACAGGATGCTTTCCTAACCTATACATACCGAATGGAATGCGTTTGGAACACGTATGAAATATATATCCCTATAATTTTAAATTAACCAAACTTTTGTCTCATTTCTCTGAAAATAATGCAATAAAATGTTTACTCTATTGAGTGACACTAAGGAATTTGGGGCTGAAAATAAACATAAATAAAACTAAAAATATGTTCACACATAGAAATATATTATTAACTGGGTGAATATTGAGGAGGACATGTCGGAGAAGCTTTTGAGAACGTGGTCCAAGACTGCAACGTAGTGTCTGACACTTCAAGAACCATAGAAGAGGTATATAGTCAAATATATTTTTGAACTTAACTCAAATGATAGGGAAGATAAAATTTGCACATGCATAAATAATGGATATTCTTTATACATATGTATAATTATTCTGTACGTGTGTATGTCACTATACTCCTCCCAAACGATTGGACCGATTTTGATTAAATTTTTTGTGTGTCTGATTGGATCCCCCGATGGTTTAGGTTCACAACTAGACCCTGTAAAACTATTAGGTGTAGGAGTTCAATTGAAGTGTAAATTAAAATATTCGTCTAGCGGTCACATTTTCCGATGTTTCACTACGAAACTCAGTGTATCGTATTAAACTAACCGGACGTACGTATTGTCAAAAAATGAACGAAATTTGACAATTATAAATGCAGGTTTACTTGAAATCCAAAATTTAAAACTGCCTAAACGACTGAACTGATTTTGTTTAATGTTTTGTATGTGTTTGAGTGGGTCTCTGGATGGTTTAGATTCACAGTTGGACCCTCTAAAATCATTAGATGTAGGAGTTCACCTGGAGTGATAATTGAAAAATCGCTCTAGCGGTCACAGTTTTCGATGCTTCACAAACGAAACTCAGTACATCCTATTAAAATATACCGAGGCAAGGATTGTCAAAAAATGAACGAAATCCGAGAATTAGAAGTGGAGGTTTACCTGAAATCCGAAATTAAAAACTGAATAGCAACCGCCGTGTTTGGTTCGTCTCAGCGTATACCATGCAATTTAATTAGCCTTTAATATATAAATGATTTAGGCTTAGCAACGCACGCCGGGCATTAGCATATTATTAACTTGAGGAGGGTATGAGAACGTGGCACAATTGCACGGCAGTCTTTGATGCTAGTTCAAAGACCATAGAAGAGGTATTTAGTCAAATATATGTTTGTACTTATTTAAAAACAATAAAGTTTGTACCTATTGTGGCAGATCAACCCACTATACTATAAAAACAGCTTTGAAAATGGAATTGGTTCCGAAAGGCCTAGCTGAATATTTTATACAAATATAATTTGTTGAGGACGACTGCCACAACAGGTACAAATTGTATTGTTTTAAATATTTAACAATAAGCTCAACGGAACAAAATGTTTCTTAAAATAATTTTATATTAAAATTAAATGTTATCAAATGGCATATTCAAATCGGCACATGCATAAAGAATGGATAATTTGAACTATATGTAACTGATCATCGAATAAATCTCAGGTTGATTGACAAGTCAGGTCATCAGCAGTTCACTATTCCGAGTTTAAATGCACATTCACGTTGCAATTTGTCACGTGATATTCAGCTCATTGCATCGGTCTTGGCTGCAATTAAAACATTTACGCTACATCACAAAAACCATTGACCCATTTTTAACGTGCATTGGATTTTAAGACGTCAATCTCCCGCAAGTTGCATCCAATTTATAAATTTAAATCAAACCAACTTGTAATATCATCAAGTACAATATATTTTGGACATCCGATACCAGAACTCCTGAAACCCTGGAAACTTAAGGGGAGAGAACTGTTAAGGAAGCTAAAAAAGTAGTTGTTATACAAAATAAGTATTTGATTTTAATAAGCAAGCTGACATTATTATAATGTTTATGTTATTTATGTTAAAAATATGTGAAGTCTTTAGCCAGGTAGCAATTCATTAAACACATTAATTTGGGCGAGAATTAAATCAACAGGATCACTTATACACTAATAAATTAGTGAGTACAAAAAATGACGCAGGGCAGTAAAGAAATCAAGGAGAGAAATAATTAAAAACGGAACAATTAGATTATTAAAATATATATGAATATTTATTGAAGAACGGAAAGCAGTATAATTTGGGCAAGAATGGGAAAGGAAGAATTCCGAAAATGATCACAGAACGGAATGCCGAAGGCAAAATAATAAGAAGAAAATTACGAGAAGTAATGGATAACAGGAGTCCGGAGAGTAGTATATCAAATAAAGTAAAGTGATCCCACAACAGGCCTGGAAGTCCTTGGGGTAGTAGGAGGTTAAGGCTCCCACTTTTTTCTAGACAAACGGCACTTTATGTCAGCCGGATTGTCAGCCCTGCGTGACGACCGCCTTTACCCCCAGGACAAGGTCCCGTACTCATTTCCATTAGAGGCTGAGTCGATCCAAGGGCCATAGTGCCGCCAGAGGGTTTGGGTCAGTTTAAAAATCCTGACCCCAACGGGACTTGAACCCTCGACCCTCCGGCTTGTAGCTCAGTGCCTTAATCCCTACGCTACGGCGTGCCCCTAATAGTATCAAATATAATATTTAAATTTGCTGTTAGGCCTACATAAGTCATTGAAAAACCGAGATCTAGTCACTTAAAAACAAAATTAAAGAATGAAGGAGAGAAAGAGAGCGATACAGATAGATATGGAAGGATAGATAGATAGATATATAGATAGAGAGATAGAAAGAAAGAAAGAAAGAAGGAAAGAAAGAGAAAGAGGAGAGAGAGAGAGAGAGAGAAAGAGAGAGAGGAGAAGAGAGAGAAGAGAGGAGGGAGAGAGAGAGAGAGAAGAAAGAGAGAAAGAGAGAGAGAAAAGAGAAGATAGAAAGAAAGAAAAAAGAAAGAGAAAGAGAGAAGAAGAGAGAGAGAGAGAGAGAGAGAAGAGAGAGGAGAGAGAGAGATGGAGAGGAGGAGAGGAGAGAGAGAGAGAGAGAGAGAGAGAGACACACACACACACACACACAGACAGACAGACACTATGTTGACAGAAAGAATTTGAATGAAGAAGATGCTCAAGAGAATTTTTTTTTATAGGAAAACTACCGTAATACGGGCATTGACAAAATCACACGAGCGTAAAGAAACTAGTCTGCAAGAAATATAAAAAAATATGTGGTGAGTCTAAAACCTCAACTAATAATAATTACAGAAATGTACTTGAATAAAAAATGGAATTAATAAACCTTTACGTTTTAGTTAAACCAAGAATAATTTCAGTGATACTTCACTTTCTTATGACATAACAGTATCACACTGGTACCATGTTCCAAGTTATACCCCCACTATTTTATTATTTTTTTATTATCCAAAACGTATAAACCCTATTTCACCTAAGTTACATTAGGGTTATATTTTGTCAAATTGTTGTCGTTATATATTTTTTCTTTTATCTAAAAATTAAAGTTTTTTTATGAATTTTATTTATAAAAACATTAAAAAGTCTGTAGTTATTTTCTGACATAATCACTTCTGTAACGGGTGGTTTACTTAAACAGGCGATGTTACTTAGAAGACATGTAATTCAAATCTTTCGTTCCAGAACAAAGGACAATCAAATATAATATGTTCTATGCTTTGATTGCTAATTCCACAATTACAGCTTGCATTTTCTATGATGTTGAATCTCTGTAGGTATTGGCCAAATTTTCCGTGCCAGTGAGGAATTGTGTTAATATGAAATTTGGAACAATATGTTTGCATTTTATCTTTCATAAATACCTGGAAAGAACAGTTGTCTTGTTAATGTACCTATGGTATATTGAGCCACACATTGTTCCATCTTGCTATTATATGTTCCTTTATTTGTGACTTTAGGAAACAAATATAGCAGAGATCATATGCATACTGTAAACTGGAATCTGCTGCAGACTTGGCACTATTTTATTTTGCAGCTCATTATCTCATACTGCTTATTTTTAGTGTTTTTTTTAGGGTACCTAAACATCAAAAACATTGAAGGCCATTAACGCCCTTTAATGTTATAAAATTACTTTTTATCCCTTTTCTTCTCTTCCTGGTTAGATGTTAGACTTACAGCGTGTTCAGTCCAGAAAACAAGAATTTTTTCAACGCTTCTTAGGTCTTCCAGCTAATCTTCATTCATACTCCGGTATATCTCTTAATATAGGCTACCATCCTGACTGGTGCAATTCGAGATACGTACAAATTCCATTCACACATTATCTTATTCACTCAATCCTTCATTGTTTGAATGTTCAGCTGTCTTATTTAATCATTTCTAATTTTATCTCTTTGAGGTGTTCGAAGGCAATTTCGTCAGGTCCGCAGGCTTTTTTGTTTTTCGAACTTGCAATGTGTCTTCTTACTTCCTCTCTGGTGAAGAGGCAGGATTTCTCCACTGCTTCTTTCCTTCTTGTGGTTTCTGGGCGCGTTTCTTTGGCCTGCAGTACTTCTATAAAGTGTTTCTCCCACGTATGTATTGGTATATCTCTTGGAAAGGATGGCTGTTTTGGTGATGTCACTTTATACCATTTTTCCTCTGCTTTTTCTATGATTTTTTTCTCTTCTTCCGCCTGGTACGTTTCTTTGCCGTTTGTTTATAGGCTCTCCTGGTAGTTTGGTATTCTTGTAGGTCTTCGTGTGTTTTCGATTGTTTTGCCTTGTGGAGTGCTATGATCGCGGCTCTCCTAGCTACGTAGCATTCTTGTTTGAACCATGGCTTTGCTTTTCTTCTTTTCCATTCTTTCTTTACTATCGCTTGTTTTATTTGTCCTTCTATTGCATCGACTGCCTCATTTATTTTTCCTTCTTTTATTTCTTTTGATGCATTTTCTATCGCTTGTGTGTTTAATGAAGCGCCATAACCCAGAAGAAAAGTGCAACTGCAAACTAAGTGGGTCGCACTGCGACCGATATCATCTATTACAGTGTAAAAACATAGGAACATCGATAACAGACTTCTGTAAGCCATGAAAACAATTATTTCTACATGATCATTGGCTGCAATAATATTCACTAATTTGATCTCACCTTGTTTTATGGAAAATTCTCCTTAGTGTATTCATCTTACGTGCTTCTAAAATGTGTTTGTTTCCTATAGTATCACTGCTAGTCTCTGAGGCATAGGTCAGTACCGACCATATCACTACTTTATAATTTCTAGTTTTCATTTGCTTATTTAAATATTTATTCCTCCAGATTATATAATTCGACCACCTGCTCTTCTAGCTGCCATATTAGCTTGACATAAATACAACTTCATTTTGCAGTGAAGTCCAACTAGTTCTCTCAGTCGATAGATACTTAAAAACCATGACCAACTCTATCATCCTTTTTCAAGTTTCAACTTGCACTAAAACGGAAATTTATTTATAATCACAGATTTAGTTTTAGTAGATGATATTTTCATATTAAACCTTCGTAATCTGAAATAGAATTTACGTCTGAGAAATATATGCAAGTCTTCCTCATTATCAGCTTCAATTCATTGCTTTTTTTTTTTTTAGAAAAGTTCGGATGACAAGAGTCTCTGTAATGCATAATAGCATGCATTCCCAGATTTAAGCCTATAGCCTATATCATTTCTTTGTACGCCTCATTCCTGTTTGTAATTATTGATCCTAAGTATTTGAATTCAGCCACTTCTTCAACATTTTCCTCATTTATCCATTTGCATTTTACAGTGTGTTTCTATGTGTGACCAATATCATATCCTTTCACGGATTTGTTCCTGTGTTCTACTATTTGTTGAAGAAGTGGTTGTACTTTAAGTTCTTCTCTAATATTCTCATTTCTAATATGAGGCGCTTAGAATAGCACGGGCGTATACGCAAAATAGGAGTTTTGAGAAAAACGTGTTTAAAGTTTCGCAAACTTGTTTCTCTATATCGCGTGACATAGCCTATCCGTCAATGCGAAGAAGTTAAATATTGTGTTCTATAGTGGTTTTTTAATTCGGACCGATAAGAAAGTAATAATATTTATCGACTTTCCAGTAAAAATTAGGTCTATTGCAAGTTAAACTTACTAGGCTACTTCAGAAAAGACAATCTGTATTATTCACGTGATAAATTACAAACTTATATATTAATGGTGAATTTTGTTACCCTGGTTTCCAAAATACACTTAAACTATTATATTTTAACATTTATAATACAATTTAATAGTAACGTAAAAAATAAACTAGGGATTTTACTCTTAGACAATACTGTAATAGCTCATTGACGTTACGTATTTCGAAATGGAGTAACTAACATGCTTAATAAATTGTAAAATTTAAAATAAAAGATGAACACATTGATTATAAAAACAAAGAATTAAAAATAATTTGGAACTCACCAAAGGCCAACACGTGGATGCAGGATCAAGTACTTGTAAAAATACTGTTGTTGAAGCCGGGTTAATAATTTAACAGGTTCTCATCCACTTCGTCCTTATGTTCTTGTGTGACCATATATTTAATCTTATTGATGATTACTTCCAGTCCCAATTTCTTAGTGTTAATAGTGTTTGTGTATTGTCATTAGGTATCTCCTCGTTATCATCCAATAATACTATATCATCCGCATGAACTAACAACTTATCAATACCCTGTATAAATTAATAATAAATCATTTGGAGGCTGCAAAAAGTGTTCTTGAGCATCCATTTCATTAAAACAAAGAGAAATAAAATTTCAGGACAGAATTTGACCCGCGCGAATTTTAAAAGCTGGCATTTAGTTCAATGATTGCATAGTCTGGCACTGATTCGAACACACTTTCAGAAATGCAGTTTGAAATCCACTTTATTGTATCCTTCCTCTATCTATTACAAAATGGAGGAAGTCAACCGTCTTGTAGAGTAAAATGACTTGATGTGTACAGTGATATTCTACGTTACTCTCTCTACAATCAGTACAACACATGTCTACATTTGGATATGACCGCCTTGTTTTCGTAAAATATCCAATGCCATAAAGTAGACTACACCTGTCGAAAACACCAAGTGGACGGCAAGTCTTAACTTGGTGCGACGGACGAATCGCAAGAGTACAACAGTTCTTTATTCACGAGAAGAGTAGAGGGGCCTGAAGAGAGGAAGCCAGGGATTTAATATTATATGAACAAGTACGTCTATATATATAACTACTGAAGAAAACATTAGCTTACATAAATTTCCTCTTAATCTGTTATCCTTTAAGTATTGTTTACGTGAAAGGGGACATTTAAAAATCGATCTAGCAGCAGCCATGTTTGTTTTCTCGCAATAAAATTGCATACTAACAGACTCACTGACTCTATGGAACCCGTAGATTCATTACCGGGCGGATATAAGCTCTCCATACATACCTATCCTGAGCTAATACTTTCCAATCTTCTTATTGGTGTTACAGCCCTAGTGGATCTTAACCTCCTTTTTGGCCTTCTTGCATCCTTCTCTATTCACCGCCAACTTCCTCCAGTTATTTATTCCAAATCTTTTCACATCTGCTTGTACACAATTCCACCATCCTGTTCTCGGTCTCCCTCTTAATCTGGTTCCATCTGGATTGTTGTTGAAAACCCATTTTCCTTGTAGTTTCCATCCTTGTGGTATGTCCTAACCACCTCAATCTTTGACATCTTATAAATCTCTCCAAATCCAATTTCATATACAATTTATATATCTCCAATATTTTCTAATCATCCCCTGTATAATCCATTCCCTCAAATCATAGTTAATGTTATTCTTCCACCTCATACATCACCATCATCTTAAGGCGCGACAACTTCAAAGGTGAAAATCTTGGCCTTCTCAACAATCCTCCTCCATGCCAATCTGTCTCTTGCCGTATTCAAGTTAGTCACTTTCATTTTCTTTAGATCGTTCATTGTGTCATCCTCCCGTATTTTCTTCGGTCTTGCAACTGCTCTGCCTCCTATAGGTTTCCATTTATAGAGTTTCTTAACCAATCTCTGATCATCCATTCTTATTAAATGTCCACCAACCATTTATGAGTGATCTTATATGGTTTACTATGTTCTGATTTTTTTATTAATTTGTTTAGTTCGTTATTTGTTTTGATTCTCCAACAGTTAACATTTCTTCTATTTGGTTCAAATATTCGTCTTAGAATTTTTCTTTAAAAAAATAATTTCTGTTTTACTATTTCTTTTAGGACCAAGTTTCACTAGCATATGTAACTATTGGTCTAATGAGTGTTTTGTATAACCTTATTTTTGCTGTTTTTGATATTAATTTGATTTTGAATAGGGTACTATTTGCAAAATAAGCTTTATTGTCATTTACTAATATTTCCTTAATTTCCACTTCTAATGCATTACTTACTCACTGGCACTATCGAACCCGTAGATTCATGGCCGCGCGGACATAAGCTCCCCATACACCCCTATCCTGAGCTAATGCTTTATATCCTTCCCTGTATAATCTATTTCCCTGAAATCACAGTTAATGTTATTCTCCCACCTCATTCTTGGTCTACCAACTGGGCGCTTTCCCCTCTGGCTTTCCTACAAGAAGCTTCCATGCAAGTCTTTCATTCCCCATACGTGCCACATGTCCTGCCCATCGCAGTCTACGAGACTTAACTGTTCTTATTATATCTGGCTTTCTAAACAGATCATGTAGTTCACTGTTTCGCAGTCTTCTCCATTCACATGTCCGTTCATCTCTCTTTGGTACAAACATTTTCCTAAGTACTTTATTCTCAAATACTCGTAATCTCCTTTCCTCCCTTAAAGTAAGAGTCCATGTTTCGCATCCGTATAATATAACTGGTAGAATAATAGTTTTATATATTTTCAGTTTAACGTTTTTTGAAAGGAGTTGGGACGACAAGAGTCTCTGTAATGCATAATAGCACGTTTAATTTCTTTGTGCATCTCATTCCTGTGTGATTATTGTTCCTAGGTATTTGATTTCAGCCACTTCCTCAAAATTTCCCTCATTTGTCATTAGCTGTCTGTTTCCATTTTATAATATTTACATTTCTATGTGTGACCATATATTTAGTTTTATTGATATTTACTTCCAGTCCCAATTTCCTCTTCTAATGCATTACAATTTATAATTAACAAGATAAATATATATTCCGTAAACTAATAAATCAGAACATAAACTGAACTTGCTGAGGAATTCGCTTAGTTTATGCAATTCCTGCGTGACGAACTATTTCTCAACGAAATGAGTGTGTTTTCATGAATGAATCGCTAGATTTGTTACAGAAGTGAGTCGAAATTACAAGCGGTGAGGGGAGTCAAGTCTACTGTTGTTCTCCTCATCTCTTGAAGCTCTCTAAAGCCAAAAGCCTATTTTTAAAGTACCTCACAAAACGTGACATTTCCGAGTTGCAAAGGCCTTGAAGTTTGGTTACTGGCGCGACAGAATAACACAAGACCGAGGGAAATTAAAACAAAAAAATTGCAACTCCTTTAAGTATTTCAATGTCGTACTAACATTGCCAACGTTCCTTGCATATGATTTATAGCCTATTACACTTTACCCGCTCATAATAGAATGAATAAAGGAAATATTGACTACCTTGCTAGTTTATCGGGATATACAAATCTGTGTTTTGCAGCAAGACAATGATAAGCACCAATGGTTAAACTAATTAATTCTGGCACTATCAAACCCGTAGGTTATTATTATTATTATTATTATTATTATTATTATTATTATTATTATTATTATTATTACAGATGTGCTAGACAGAATGGGTGAAAGAAGAACAATGCTGGAACTCATAAAGAAGAGGAAAAGAAATTTGATTGGCCACTGGCTAAGAAGAAACTGCCTGCTGAAGGATGCTCTAGGAGGAATGGTCAACGGAAAGAAAGCTTGAGGCAGAAAAAGACATCAGATGATAGACATTATTAAAATAAATTGTTTGTATGCAGATACAAAAAGGAAAGCTGAGTCAAGGAAAGAGTAGAGAATGCTGAGTTTGCAGTGAAAGACCTGCTCTTGAGCAGAACACTATGAATGAATGAATTATTATTACCATTATCATTATTATCATCAAATCTTTAGAGAATGAGGAAGGCTTACAACTGAATGGTATTAATAAGCTGTTAGTTTATGCTGATGATGTAGTACTATTGGCCGATAGCGAGGAGATACTAAAGGACAATACGCACACACTATTGAGTAACACTAAGAAATTAGGACTGGAAGTAAATATCAATAAAAGTAAATATATGGTCACACGTAGAAATACATTATATAATGGAAATGGACAGCTAATGACAAATGAGCGAAATTTTGAGGAAGTGGCTGAATTCAAATACCTAGGAACAATAATCACAAATAGGAACGAGATGCACAAAGAAATTAAACATAGGCTCAATCCTGGAAATGCGTGCTATTATGCATTACAGAGACTCTTGATGTCCCAACTCCTTTCAAAAAACGTTAAACTGAAAATATATAAAACTATTATTCTACCAGTTATATTATATGGGTGCGAAACATGAACTCTTACTTTAAGGGAGGAAAGGAGACTACAAGTATTTGAGAATAAAGTTCTTAGGAAAATTTTTGTACCAAAGAGTGATGAACAGACGGGTGAATGGAGAAGACTACATAACAATGAACTACTTGGTCTTTATAGGAAGCCAGATATAATAAGAACGGTTAAGTCTCGTAGACTGCGATGGGCAGGGCATGTTGCACGTATGAGGAATGAAAGATTTGCATGTAAGCTTCTTGTAGGAAAACCAGAGGGAAAACGCACAGTTGGTAGACCAAGAATGAGGTGGGAGAATAACATTAACTATGATTTGAAGGAAGTAGATTATACGGGGAATGATTGGCAAGCATTAGCTCAGGATAGGAGTATTGGAGAGGAGAGCTTATGTCCGCGCGGGGGGGGGGGGGACCATGAACCTACGGGTTCGATAGTGCCAGTAAGTACGGTATTATAAAGTTAACAAATATAAAACTAAGCAACTGGGACTATCGAACCTGCAGGTTCATGGCCGCGCGGACATTCTATCCATATTAAACTCCTTTTCCTATCCTGAGGTAATGTTTTCCAATCATCGCCTGTATAATCTACTTCCCTCAAATCACGGATAATGTTATTCTCTCACTTCATTCTTGGTCTATCAACTGGGTGTTTTCCCTCTGTTCTTCCCACCAGAAGTTTCCATGCACCTCATTCATCCCCCATACCTGCCACATGTCCTGCCCATAGAAGCCTACGAGACTTAACTGTTCTTATTATATCTGGCTTCCTATACGTATCATGTAGCTCGCTATTATGTAGTTTTTTCCATTCACCTGTCTGTTCATCTCTTTTTGGTCCAACAATTTTCGTAAGAACTTTATTCTCAAATACTCGTAACCTTCTTTCCTCCTTTAAAGTAAGAGTCAATGTTTCGCATCCATATAATATAAATGGAAGAATAACTGTTTCATATATTTTCAGTTAAACATTTTTTCAAAGGAGTTGGGAAGGCAAGATTCCGTGTAATGTTTAATCTCTTATTTTTCTAGAACTTCCAGAACCTTTTTTTATGAGCTGTATTTTTTCTAAAAAAGTACACCATTCCCCTGGGATAGACTCAGTCTCTACGAAAATGAGTGTCCGACCATGTTCTGGAATAAAGGCGGTCGTCACACAGGGCTTGTATCTCTTGGCGATTGTCTAAAGCGTGCAAGCCTCAACCCTCTATCATACGAAGGTCCTATCGGAGCCTGTATTGGGATCACTTTGCCTAAATTTTGACGAAACCCTTTCTAACTATTGATCACAGGAGTTAAAATGCCTGGATGTTCTGGACGAATAACCATGAAATGTTAAACCGATGAACGATAGGGAATTTGAACTGCAAAATATCAGAAACCTCTCCATGCCTGAGCAAGAATGGAAGCTATGCTGTTCTCCTTTCGAAATGACACAAGGTACTTTGGCACAGAATTATCCACAATGCTGTGAAAAGGTCATTTTAAATATATCACAAAACTAAAAGAAGAAGATAGCGATATGAGTCTTGATGGAATTCGCTTCTTCGATTATTATTCTTTGGACGCCTCAAGACGCATGTGGCGTTGAAAGATTTTCTCTTCTAATTAGCTTATGTCGTTTTCAACTATCTTTAATATTGTTACGAAGACAAAGATACTCTTACTGGATTTATAAGCGACAAGTTTAGAATATATATCGAACTAGCTAATACCCGGCGTGCGTTGCTACGCCTAAATAAATGAAATATTAAAGATTAATTAAATTGTATGGTATACGCTGAGATGAACCAAACATGGCGGTTGCTAGTTTGTTTTTAATATCAGGTTTCAGGTAAATCTCCATTTCTAATTGTCGATTTTGCTCATTTTTGGATAATACCTATCTCGGATTATTTTAATAGAATTTACTGAGTTTCGTTGTGAAACACTGAAAGTTGTTACCGCTAGAGTGATTTTTAAATTTTAACTTCAGGTGAACTCCTACACCTAATGGTTTTAGAGGGTCCAATTGTGGATCTAAACCATCCAGGTACCCACTCAAACACACACAAAAAATTCATCAAAATTGGTCCAGTCGTTTAGGCAGACTTTAATTTCAGATTACAAGTAAACATCCACTTCTAACTGTCGGATTTAGCTCATTTTTGGATAATACCTACCTCGGTTTATTTTAATAAGATATACTGAGTTTCGTTGTGACCGTTAGAGCGATTTTTAAATTATATACCGAATAGTTCATCTTTTCTAATAACTAGTTCAGAAGACGGTCTACAGAAAGCACTCTTTCAATTAAATAACATTATACTGTGGTCTCGAGGAAGCGTGCTGCCTTGTCACACAGCGGGCCCGGGTTCGATCCCCGGTCGGGCAGTTTTTCTGGGTGAGGTTTTTATCGGGGTTTTTCCTCACCTGTAAGACAAATGTCAGGAAAACTTTAAGGCCCAAACGGTCCCCGAAATCATATGGCCATCATCATCATGCTTATCATTTTCACCACCATCCTTCACCGGTGTGGAAAGCAACGGGAAGCTACCACACCTACAATTCCCTAGTAAAGCTTCAAGCATAGCATGAAAATGCTATGATTGCAGTGAAAGACCTGCCTTCGGGCAGAATTACTATGGATGGATGGATAGTAAAGTAAAGTAATCCCACTACAGGCCACAGGAGGCCCTTCGGGTAGTAGGATGTTAAGGCTCCTACCCCTTCTGGACAATCGTCACTTGAAGTCAGTCAGGTTATCAGCCACCTTTACCCCAGAACAATCGTCTGGTACTCATTTCCGTTAGAGGCTGTGTCGACCCCAGGGCCATAGTGCCGCCAGAAGTTTTGGGTCTGTTTAAAAATCCTGACCCCACCGGGACTTGAACCTTCGACCTGCCGGTTTGTAGCGCAGTGCCTTAACCACTACGCTACGGCATTATACAGAATTATAATTTTAAAATATCAATACGTAACAAAATAAAACGAAAATCTTGTCTTTTAGAGGATTAGATACCTTAAAAGCTAAAATAATTCTGGAAAGAAAAACCCATTGAACAAGTGAACCATTTTAAATACCTGGGCTATGAATTCTCCTATTTTAGAAATAAAGATACCTTTAACAAACTTAATAAATGTAATTATATACGTGGTATAATTAAGAGAACATTGAAAAATATAAGAAAAAAAAGCAGTGGCAGTCCCCTTACTATTGTATGATAGTGAGTTTTGGATTTTAACTAAAAGAGAAGACAAGATCATAGAAGCAGCTGAAATGAGATTTCTGAGATATGTAACTGGCTGCAAACGTCTAGATAAAAGAAGAACTGAAGATATTAGAAATGAGCTAAATTTTTTAAACTTTAGATTATATAAAACAACCTAGAAAAACTGGAAAGAACCATTGGACTATACCATTACAGATAGAATTGGAAAACATGTCTTATGAATAGGGATGTATGGAGAGCTTATGTCTGCGCAGCCATGAATCACCGGATTATGCAGTGCCATTCGGTCACATGGTTGCCATATCAACATTTTTCTCCTTTTATTTTAATAACAATACCTAGTTTCGTTACGAATAATCGCATTTTGCAGATAGAGCTCTTCTTCTTCTTCTTCTTAGACATAATTTGTAGGATTTTCATCCTGTTTATTTCCAAAATCACCCCTCGGAGGAAGACGTATTGGATGTGCAGCCACTGTCTATCCATCTCTTGGCTGGTCTTCCTCTTGTACTTCTCCCGTCCATAGGTCTATCTTCTTTAGCTCTTTTTGCAAGTCGGTTTTCTTCCATTCTTTCTATATGACCCTTCCAACATTTTCGTCTATCTATAATAAATGTAACGATAGAGCTATTTTTAAATTTTCACTTCTGGTTAATTTCCTATAATTTTTTGTCATCGTGTCTATACTAAGTAGGATCGATAAATATTTGTAAGAAAAAATATATAAATTATCTTCATAAGAACAAATTCAACAGCTACATTTCTTTGGAATCCGTTAATGAAATAAATAAATAAATAAATACATATATAAATTAATTTCATAAACAATAAAACTTTATTCTACTTCGCAGGAATAATGAATTAGACTTGGCCTGTATATTTAATTATTTTGTAATGAAAACTGCGTAAAGAAACGTGTAAATTGCAAGTGTAGCAAAAGTATCTTAAGAGTGAATTTTAAAGCTCTTACAGCTACTGAAATTAGCAATGCAAATGCAGCAAAGAAGTTTCGCAATATCAAATTAATGCGAATCGAAATGCATAACCTAACATAGGTGACATACAATATGCTAACACGTACGTACTCATTAACAAGTAAATCCCGTGAAATATACCGTCATGACCTCAAGAAGAAAATAACAAGGTTTGTACAAATGGAAATGTTTAATGTGGCTCTCAAATCTTATCACTAGGGCAAGGATTTTAATGCAGTAAAAGTTAAGATTGTAATGCAGTATAATTAGAAATAAGACTTCTGTCTTTTATCTTGATTTCACATACAAACAGACGAATAATATAATAAGAAGTTAGATTTCTGAATGTGTTTTGTTTTGGTTTCACACAGAAACATTTGAACAGTATTATGCGAAGTTAGACTTCTGTCATTTGTCTTGGTTTTACATACAAACATATGAATAATACAATGAGAAGTTAGACTTCTGACCGTCTTTTGTCTTGATTTCACACACAAATACTTGAAAGTATTATGAGAAGTTAGACTTCTGTCTTTTGTATTATAATTACAAAAAAAAAATAAACGTTATCTCAGTCAAATTTTTTTTTTATTTTTCATATTTTTCAACCAATGCAGATAAAGACTTTTTTTTTAATTATTATTCTCTGAGAGTAATTAATATTATAATTACAAAAAAACGTTATCTCAGTCAAAACATTTTATTTTATTTTGCATCTTTTTTTAACCAATGCAGATAAGACTTTTTTTAAAATTATTATTCACTGAGAGTAATTAATATTATAATTACAAAATAATTTGACTGAGATAATGTTTATTTTTTTTTTGTAAATATAATATTAATTACTCTCAGTGAATAATAATTAAAAAAAAAGTATTTCTGTCATTTGTCTTGGTGTCACATACAAACAGTTGAATAATATAATAAGAAGTTAGACTTCTGACTGTCTTTTGTCTTGGTATCACATACAAACAGTTGAATGATATAATCAGAAATTTGACTTCTGTCTTTCGTCTTGGTTTCACACAGAAACAATTGAATAATACAATAAGTTAGATTTCTGTCTTTTGTTTTGGTTTCACGCAGACACAATTGAATAATATAATGAGAAGTTAGACTTCTGTCTTTTGTCTTGGTTACATAGACAGTTGAATAGTATAATGAGAAGTTAGATATCTGACAGTCTTTTGTTTTGGTTTCATACAGAAACAATTGAACAGTATTATGAGAAGTTACACTTCTGTCTTTTGTCTTGGTTTCACATACAAACAGTTGAATAATATAATGAGAAGTTAGACTTCTGACCATCTTTTGTCTTGGTTTCACACACAAACACTGAATAGTATTATGAGAAGTTAGACTTTTGTCTTTTGTCTTGGTTTCACATGCAAACAGTTGAATAATATAATGAGAAGTTAAACTTATTTTGTCTTAGTTTCATATACAACCAGTTGAATAGACTTCTGATTGTATTTTGTTTTGGTTTCACATAGAAACAATTGAATAATATATACTGTGTTGCAATCTTAACTTTTAGTGCATTAAAAACCTTGCCCTACTTATCACAATGTATCGGTATTATCAAACGTAGTATTTCTGGTATTGACTATTAAGTGATCATCTACATGAACTATTAACTAAATGACCAACTACTGGCTCCACTGAACGCGGACAAAACATCCCTTCTCCGTTTTAAATTCAGTCGGTTGATTTTTTTTTTTATCTCACCTCACAAAATTCCATGTTTTACGATACCGAATTCAAAGGCATTCACCTCCATCATCAAACGCAGACTGTTGAAATTTTGCCGTTACTATACTCGGACCAACGGATCTGTGCTCCTAGAGCGCTGGCATCGTTCTTAGAAAAGTACATATCTATACTCACACCATTTCACCGCACTCCTCTCCCACTACAACAAACAACAGCCATCGAGTAGGGATGTTGCCGAACTTTCTCCAGTGTTATGGCTCTTTAATATTGAATAATGCAAGGTTGGAGTTGAGTTGACAACACTGGAGTGTAAGTGCAAATAATGCTTCTCAAGAAGGCTCAAAACTGTGAGTAGTGGGAGGGGAGAGAGAGAGAGAGAGAGAGAGAGAGAGAGAGAGAGAGAGAGAGAGAGAGAGAGAGAGAGAGAGAGAGAAAGAGAGATTTTTTAGATTTTAGATTTATTTATTTAGCCTGGTGGAGTTAAGGCCATTTGGCCTTCTCTTCCACTCACCAGGACAAACATATATTACATCAGAATATAACAATCTTAATTAACTCTAATATTAAACACTAAGTAAAAATTTGATCAAAAGATAATATCTAATATATTATGATCTATAATACAACCAGTTAATATTAGTTAAAATTAAGACAAACTAATAATAAAATGTATACAAGCAAGGCATATTAAATTGTCCCTGTCTAGTGTATATAAAAAACAAAGGAAAATAATGAGATATAGAAAACTAATTTTACGATTATATAATATTTAAAACAAAACAAAAATATTTGTTATTCTTAATACTATTTTCATAAATAATTAAATATATTAATATTTCTAAAAGAATATTATCAGTGAGGTGTATAAGTTAGTTTGTTATTAAATAATTCTTTAGTTTGTTTTTGAAGGATATGTTATAGTTTGACAGTCTCTGACATAGGACGGAAGGGAATTCCATGTTTTGGTAAGTGAGACCGTAAAAGATAATGAATAATATACAGTGTGATGAGGAGGGATATAAAGTACAATGTGCTGATGAGATAGAGTGTCAAGATTATGTGTGTCGGATAATCTGATGAAGCGGCGTGATAAATAATTAGGCGATGATGTGTGAAGTATTTTATAGAGAAGGGATAAGGAATGGACAGTTCTACGATCTCTTAGACGAAGCCACGATAATTGTTCCAGTGACGGTGTAACATGGTCAAATTTGCGAATACCACAAATAAAACGTGCGCAAGAATTATGAACACGTTGAAGTCTTTGAGTGGAAATAATATTTAAGTCTGTAAAAAGAGTGTTACAATAATCAAAATGGGGCATTGCAAGTGTTTCTGCTAACATTTTCCTAAGGGCAAATGGCAGACAATTTCGCACACGATTTAATGAATGTATTATTGAGAAGACTGTTTTGCATGTATGGTTTATTTGTGTATTCCAATTTAAGTTTTTGTCAATAAATACTCCTAGAATTTTTACTGTCTGACTAGAAAGAAAGAAAGAAAGAGAGAGAGAGAGAGAGAGAGAGAGAGAGAGAGAGAGAGAGAGAGAGAGAGAGAGAGAGAGAGAGAGAGAGAGATATGACTGCAA
The DNA here is from genome assembly GCA_030220185.1 of Diploptera punctata. Lineage (NCBI taxonomy): Eukaryota > Metazoa > Arthropoda > Insecta > Blattodea > Blaberidae > Diploptera > Diploptera punctata. Next base: position 2,545,956 of record JASPKZ010009355.1, on the reverse strand, counting down.
GGAGGGAAATTATTTGCCGAGACAGGAAAGGAGGTAGGCTTTACTTCGCATATCTTACGGGGGCACAGATCCGTTGGACAGACAATACCATCTTCCGAACTGCCATCTGGTGCCGATTATAAGAACTTGGAGACTGAATTTTTCTCTCCGGGAACTTCAAATGCGTGGATCTACATTTTTTCTTATCAAGTATATCTTCCCAAACTGTTAATTCCAAATATTTCTATAAATGACTCAAAAGTTTAATTTCTCTTCTAATCATGTGATTTTCTAGCAAACTATAAGCAGCAATTCCGATTTTTCAATTTCACCATTTTTATTGTTTCTAAAGTGTTTCTTTACGAGTCTCTAAATTCTTTTTGGTTTTCTTTACGGTATTCCTCCCACATCATTACTGACCTAGAGTGTTTTATATATGGTTTTCTTACTAGAAGATACCATGCCTGTCTTTCAAACTCATTCTTGTTATGTCTTGCCCGTCAGTCTACGAAACTTAAGTATTCTTATTATATCCTTTCCCCCATAATAGACATACAGGCTTTGTAGGAATAACAAATTTATAGATATTATTGTTAATGTATGGCAAGGAATAAAATTAAAAATTAACTTTCACGCTTATTCGAAATATGATGGCAGAAGCCTTGCGAGATTTTGGATACACAGCTTATGAGGAAGTTCATGGTGTGGCCACTAATGGGAGTAACAGACGAATAGATATTATTGCATTTAGACCATCTTCTAAAATTGGTATGATATTAGATCCCACAATCCGTTTTGAGACTCATAGTGGCCAACCTGAGGAAGTTGACTCTGAAAAGAAAGCCATACATGAGCCAACAATTGACTATTACAAAGATAAATACCAACTAGACAGTATAACTGTCACATGATTGATAATCGGGGCAAGAGGTACTATACCAGGATTCTTAGCCAAATTTTGGAATTCCTTAGACTTGGACAGGGTGTATCTTTATAAAATTGCCATCGCTGCCATTAGAGGGCCAATTTCAATTCTAAGAAACCATATTTACAAAATTTTTACTTTATAGTATGTATACATCAATTAGGCCTACAATTTGAATTTTTTTAAATGTATTTACAAAATGTATTTCAATTCCAAAAATTAATTGTCTCTATCACTTTGTCCTTGAGGAAATCCTCTAATGAGGAAAGTTGAATCTAATAAAAAAAATACCGGAAACTGGGATGAGCAATTTACTTGTATTTTTTGGGAACTGTCAGCTAAATGTGGATGCAAATAGAACCCTTGACAAGTTATTTATTTCTTGGCCGATCGACGCCGATATCTGATTCAGAATGCTGTTACAACCTTGCGTTACCCTTTACAATTCTCATGTGGAATGGCCGGGATTTGATCCCCAGCCAGTGCATTAGCAATTGGCACTGTGCGATTGTCACATTCAGATATTTGCAATGATCCACATTTTCTTCAAATGTTTTGGTGCAATAATTACATTTTATACACAAATATTCATCCGCGTAAAATTACATTTCTGTCAATTAAACTCCTTAACGTATTTAGGCCTACATATAATCTTAAAGAAATTCAAATTCTTCTTCATTATTTACGATGTCATTATAAGGCATTTGTCGATTGTAAAATAAAACCAAATTAGCTAATTCAGGAGATTTCGGCCATGGAAAAGAGATATCAAGGCAAATGGAATCCTAATATGCTGGCCGATTATTGTTGGGACCATCAAGATGGATGCTCCACAGGCGAAATATAGCAGAAAACCGTAATTTCTTACTTTCTATGTGAGTCCGAATGTTCGAATATTGTGTAGTTAAGAATGTAGAAAATATTAGTGTTTGAAATTATAAATTCCTGTCTCTCGGAAACCTTGAGTGATGGAGAAAAGTCTATATCATATTTGAATTCAAGAGAAAAAATACTATCAGAATCACATATTTATCTTTCTGAAACAAAAAAAAAAGTTTATTTTTTGTTGCACACTGTCAGTAAAATTCGAAGAGATTGTCCAATAGCGGAGATTGTACATATTTTACGCGTAATCTCATGTTCATGTAATTTAACACGTGTGCATGACTACTAACATGCTTCCAAAACATGACGCCACTGGTATTCACTGAACACAAGCCTATAGATATCCGTAACTTAAACAGAAAACCTTCATAATGCATGGAAATGCTAAACATGAATTTCAAGTAAAAATAAATACTTTTTCAATACATGTGAGTTGAGAATTCTCAACCATAATTCATATAACAGAATGAGATGAAGTCATCTTAAGAAATTTTAATATATTTACATAACAATTTTTATTCTGAAATGAAATGTAAATATGAAAGTGGGACAGAAGAATTGAAGACGTGTTGAGAATAATATATATATGACTTGACTCAATTATACTTTTCACGCGTTACTTTTAAAGTTCAGGTATGTATTTCATCGCGAATTAAGTTCTGATTCCAGTTGAGCATGTTTCAAGAATTTCTCAACACATTTAGATGCCAAATCTAACTGAATACTTAGTTAACCAAAAGGTCGACTAGCTTCTAAACAAACTCTCCACTACATTGACTTTCCAGTTTATAATTAAACAGATTATACATCAAACATATATTTTGGCTCAGCCTTAGATAACAGGAAGAAGCTTTTCATTTAGAGGGGATGTAGCTAAATCAGTCATTTTCTGGGAGTTTATCTTCACTCATAAAAAGACAGGTAATGACTAGTGAGGGAAATTATGAGGAAGTGGCTGAATTGAAATACTTAGGAACAATAATCACAAATAGGAATGAGATGTATAAAGAAATCAAACATAGGCTCAATTCTGGAAATGCGTGCTATTATGCATTATAGGGACTCTTCGTCTTCCCAACTCCTTTCAAAAAAACGTTAAACTAAAAATATATAAAACCATTATTCTACCAGTTATATTATATGGATACGAAACATGGACTCTTATTTTTAGGGAGGAAAGGAGATTACGAGTATTTGAGAATAAAGTTCTAGTGAGAATAAAGGTTATTAAAAAATAATTATTTAAATCCATTAATTGAAATCGAAATAAAAAAAAAACTGTGGGTGATGGAGAAATTCCGAATACATATTTGAAAACACGATAACAAAATTAAGTACAACTATTGGTACTCATTAAATAAAAATCATGTTGACCAGTGCCATCTACATTAAGCTAACTTGATTATTTGAACACTGACTAATAAAATCTTGTTTCTCTCAAAAAGAAGAAAAATGACACACCACTATGCCATTATGTGAATGTAACGGTTTAGCGGTTGTTTTTTTTTTTGGAACCAATTAAGCATATAGGCCTAACAATCAATTAAGGAAAATAAGGTCGATTTCTTTAACCAGTAAAATCGGAAAATAGAGGTGGGGGTTCACCTAAAGCGAAAATGTAATTTCGCTCCAGCGCCCGCAATTTTCGATTTCTAGTAAGCAATCTTGGCACATGACAATAAAATAAAAAGAGGGAAGTATTAAAAAAAATCAGCGAAATCCGACCATTACAAGAGCTGGTTTATATGAAAGCCGAAATTTAAAAATCGTTCTAATGACCGCCATTTTTGTTCTTTTCTTTTTTGCAATGTAAATGCTTTGTAACATTTCAATAATTAAGTAAAATCGAGATCTTTAATCAGAAAAAAATAATTTCTGAGAATTTGACAAGTATACCCAAAATTCCAGTCTTTTTCACTGTTTTCTTCGATTTTTTCTGTAATGAGAAAACCCTATTTAGAGAAAACGGAATAAGAAAAATGTTTTAGAATGTCAAATTTAGAGAAAAAAAGGAAAGGGCAAATATTCCAGGAATTTTAAATTTAGAAAAAATGGATCAGGAAAACGTTTCTAGGAATTTTAAATTTAGGAAAATAGATTAGAAAATATATTTTAAGAAACTTTAAATTTAGACAAATTGATTAGGAAACATTTTTAGGAAAATTTAAACTTAGGAAAATGCATTAGGAAAAAAATGTTTTAGGAATTTTAAGTTTAGGAAAAATAAATTAGGAAACATTTTCAGGAATTTTAAATTAAAAAAATGGATTAGGAAAATGTTTTTTAGGAATTTTAAATTTAGGGAAAATTGATTAGGAAAATATTTTTAGAAATTTTAAATTTAAGAAAAAGATCAGAAAAAACATCCGGGTACAGACGGAATCACTCCCTTGTTCATTGCCAGGTCACTGTGGGTCATTGGCTCTACTTAGTTGACAAAAAATTTATTTTTTATGTGAAGGCACAAGGAAATATGAAGTACGCAAGGACAATTCTGACACATTGTCCAGTAACTGGACAGACATATAATTCAGTAAGTTCTTATACAGAAAAAGGAAATAATAATGGAGAATGAAGCAATATAAATAATTTTCCCCTTTCCTTCTGCTTTGTAAGAACACAATAATTCTGTAGTTCTACATCATTTATTTCTCTGACAAACCAGCCTTAAATTCAAAACTTCATTCTTGTAATTACAAGAAAAACAACTGCGTAGGCGCTAATTGTTCCAATCACTCCCTATATATTTCAACTCTCTCAAATTATAGTTAATTTTATTTTCATCTAATTATTTTTTATTATTATTATTGGCCTACCTACTCGTCGCTAATATATGTTAACCCTGGGTCTTCCATTGGGCTCAGTCTCGATAATGGGGACTTAGTAGCCGAAACGCATTGACTTGTTTGTATTTTGGTGAATGCAGTGTTTTTCAACTGAATGTTTATCACCAAAAGTTCCATCATCTTAATTTTTAATTAACATGAGTTTAAAAAATGACTACGGACTATAGACATATATACACTCAGTTTGTAATACACATACAGCTCTCCATCGTTCTCGTAGGATCGATGAAGATTTATAATTCTAATTATTTTTACACCCTTTATATTAGCTTCGCCTGTATCTGTTAATGTAACGGAATCTTTCAACACGATTTTCACCCACTTAAAAACATTGGATCGACTTGAAACTTTGTATACTTGTAAAGGTCCAATGACAATACAACAATTTCAAATTTTTTTAATAAGATCCTGGCCAAGATCATCAGGACATCAACGAAATAAAGATCGGTATAATAGGTTGCGGATGTATCGACTTTTTAGTCTATCGTTGTGGTAGCTCAGCTGGTAGAGTGGTGGACTGTAGTGATATATAATTTCAGTAATCTATAGGTCGCTGGTTCAAATTCGGCCCAGAGGATTTTTTTTAGAAGGGTATTACTTTTAGCTCATACTAGAATAAATGATTCCACTACTATAAACAAGAATTAATATTTGTAGGGATAACAATTATATTATTAACAATAATTCAATATCGAATTTAAAGATATTTACATTTTTAGAAAACCAAACTAAAAAATGAGAAATAAATAATAGTTTAAAAAACTAAAACAACACGCTTTATTAGAAAGCCGAACTAAAAAATGAAAAATAATTTTAATTTTCAACACGCTTGGGATAAAATTAAAGTGGTCAACAAAAAAAATCATCATCTCCAACACATCTAGAATAAAACTAGAGTTATCTACAAAAAAATAATTTTACAATAAAAGCGTGGGGTGCTCTATATTAATTAATACATTTGATACTAAACAGAGATTGGTAAAAGTAAAGTCTCTAAGAAGAAAACGTAAAAACCATAAAAAGCACCCCACGCTTTTGATGGTAAAATTATTTTTTTTGTAGATAACTCTAGTTTTATTCTAGATGTGTTGGAGATTATTTTTTTGTTGACCACTTTAATGTTATCCTAAGCGTGTTGGAAATTAAAATTATTTTTCATTTTTTAGTTCGAATTTCTAATAAAGCTTGTTGTTTTAGTTTTTTTAAACTATTATTTATTACAGTTAAAAAAAGAAAAACCATAGGGATGTTAAACTTTATACTATGGAGTAAAAACATAATTAACAGAACAAAACAAGTAGAAAGTATAATGTTATATGGATCGGAAGTTTGGACAATGACACAACAACATGTCAACAGAATAACTTCAAGTTTAAGTGAATTTTTGGAGAAGAGCTGCCAGAAAATATCGACTGGGGGAAAAAAAAAAACTAGAAATACAGAAATTATAAAATGGATGAATGCAGAAAGAAATATAATGGATGAGATTGAACACAGAAGGCTAAATGGTGTAGATATGTAAGAAGAATGCAGGATGGAAGACTACCAAAGGCCGTCTATGCATGGAAAATTGAAAGGAGCAGCAGAAAAAGAAGACCAAGAACAACCTGGAAGAATAACATTCAGAATTCAATGAGGAAATTTGGTGTAATAGATGAAGAGGACAGAAAACGATGGAGATCTTTAATTAAGGGAAATTTGTGAATGTTTGTTGCAAACTGATAGCCTATAAGTCCGTAGTCATTTATATATATATATATTTGAAAATTCATGTTAATTACTAAGATTGGTTGGAGAAAACCCTCAATGATGAGAAAAATTCTCAAAATAAAAAAAAGTAAAAAAAACTCGATAATTAATTTTCTGCAGAATTCAGTAAAACCGAATTCAAAACCGAATTAACAAATATGTAAAATGTAATATAAAACAGATCGTATAATCGCAATGGAAAATCATCGAATTATATTTAAGCTTTGTTCGAGTCAGCTTGAAAAACAAGTGAATATGGACACGCGTCTCGCCTCCCGACGTACCTAATTAGATTTATGTCCATTTCATTATAATGAAGAATCCCCTCGGTTTTATGACTTTTAAAAGGGGTGTGATAGGAATATCGGTAGGAGGGTCCCTTCTTTGGTAGGCAAATCCAATGTATGACGCATCCTCATTATGCAGTGATGCCAAATGTGCGAAACAAGAAAATCGCCCAATATTTATGCATTGTATGATGGAGAAATACATTAGCAAATTCAATAGTGAAGTAATAAGTAGTGAAGGAGGAAGTATTTTGAAAATCTAATAGTTTGACTCAGACATTCAACAGTCTTGCTTCTTCGAAGATCGCAGACTGCTTCCTATTGCCCTTTGTTTTAATATTAAATAACACTCATGATAAAAGACTTGCAAATGTTTCTGAATTACATTTCATTTAGAATATAAATTGAAACTTGTGTTCCGCTAAATTCTAGTAAATTCTGATTGAATGTAGCGATCGATGAAGTTCTCGTGAAAAAATGCACAAATATTGATGACATTTTTCTCACTAAACACCAAATACGATCATACAAAATCAGGTGCATGTGTCTTTGTGTATTAGCATCATTAGTGTCTGCAATTTTTTTGGTGGCAAACTCGGTATATACAAATCAATTAACGTAAGTAAGATAGAGTTCGTTAACAAGTAAAATCGTATCATTAGGGGTGAGAGTAAACCTAAAACAAATTTTTAAAATCTCTCTAGGGGTCGAAGTTTTTTTTAACGAAACTCGGTGTATGTAGCTAAAATAAAAACAAGAATGGAATTCTACTAAAATAAGAGATACCCAGCCATTAAAATGGAGGATTACCGGAAAGACGAAATTCAAAAATTGCTGCACAGGTCGCCATGTTTGTTTTCTCGCAGAGAAACTGCATATTTAAGATATAATTAATAAAATAAATGTGTATTCAGTAAACCAGAAAATCTGATCATAAATTTGACTTATTGAGGAATTCCCTTAGTGTACGCAAATCCTGCGTGACCGAAATTTTCTAATGCCGTCTTTTACAATTGATGAGAACGTTCAATAGGTACAAAATTACCTATAACGCTACTTCTCTTAATTCTCTTATTGGGAAAGATCTAACTAACTAACTCACTGGCACTCTTGGATTTCTCCATTCTAAAAGATCGACACCTAGCGGGTTTGAACCCGCAACCCTCGGAACTAGAGGCAAGAAACGAAACCTTCTAGACCATCAAGGTCGACATTTTATATATACAATATACTTATACATTCATGGATTCTGAAATTGGTTAGTACTTCGGAACAAGTTTTCTGGATGACATTTTTTTATCACCTGTAATAAATACCAATTAGATAGTATAACTGTCTCAGGATTGATGATCGGGGCAAGAGGTACTATACCACGATTCTTAGCTAAATTTTGGAATTCCTTAGATTTGGACAGGGTGTATCTTTCTAAAATTGCCATCTGCCATTAGAGGATCAATTTCAATTTTAAGAAACCATCTTTACAAAATTTCTACTTTATAGTATGTATACTTCAATTACAATTTTAATTTTTTAAACTATTTACAAAAATCACTTTGTCCTTGAGGAGATCCTCTAATGAGGAAAGTTGTTTATAATAAAAAAGCACCATTTGTCCATCAAAATTATAAATATCGCATATGCTTTCTTTAGTATGTATGAGTGAATGGTATATCCATCCATAGTAATTCTGCCCGAGGACAGGTCTTTCTCTGCAGTCATAGCATTTTCATGCTATACTTTGCAGCTTTACTAGGGAATTATACTTGTGGTAGCTTCCCGTTGCTTTCCACGCCGGTGAAGGATGATGATGATGATGGCCGGATGATTTTCGGGGGACCGTTGGGCTCTAAGCTTCTTGACATTTGTCTTACAGGTAGGAAAAACCAAAAAAAAAAACATCACCCAGGATCCTGTCCCGACCAGGAATCGAACCCGGGCCCGCTGCGTGATAAGGCAGCACGCTACCTCGAGAACACTGCGGTGGACGAATGGTATATGTTGTCTTAAAATATTCGTGTATCTCTGAAGTGGCCCTGGCTGGTCACTTATCCAGGGAGACCGTTCATGTCCATGCCCTTGTGCGATCGAGAGTTAAAAAACCTCTCCCGACAGGTGTAAGGCCTGGGTAGCGTGAAAAGTACTTACAAAGGGACAGGTTAAACTAGGGTAAATTAAGACTTTTCTCCTACATCAATTAACAATAATTAAACGACACATTTTTATTAACAAACAATATAAGTAGAATATCATTAATCGGAACTATACATGAAGAGTAATCGAAAGTATTGGACAAGTATCGGCACGAGAATTACACAGGACAATATGAGGGAAAGATAGATGCGATGTCCTGCGGGAGTTTTGGGGAAGCATCAAATCGACAATCCCTGGAGCGACAACAAAGACACAAGGGGGATGTCCCGTACCATCACATGACAGCCAATATATCACACGTGATTAGCATAACTCTTCCAATTCCGTACGTCCACTTTCCCACGAAATTAACCAAGTGTTCTCCTCCCCTCCTCAAACACAAGTGTCTAAACGCTCATGTCACATTTCTTAAATAATAAAAATAATAGTAATAAAATTACAAAAACAGACAATAAAAACTCCCGACAACTGTGCTTTATTGGGACCAATTGCTGTTGAAAAGACTTTGTAGCGAAGAGTGAAGGGGAAGGGTGCCCCATTACTTTAAATTTAGAACTAGAGTACCAGAGGGCTTTGGGAAATGAGGGGAAGAGACACTAACTTGAGACTGTTAGAGAGGGGAAGGAGGGAAAGATGATACAGTTGGTAATAAAAAAATCTCCTTTCTCCACTTAAAGTGGAAAATTGGCAATTTAAGGCCCCCTTCAGTTTTATTCGTCTCTCAGTCTGTCTTTCTCTCAAACCATTTCCTTAACTACATAAGTGGCATAAGTGATTCAATAAATTGGTTAAACAACTGACGTATTCTACTGTAACTGTCATACGACAAGAAAGAGTGTTGTGCTTGTTTTGTTCCAAAACGGAAAGCAGTAGAATGCTGTTTATGACCAACAAAATACTCCATCATTCTCGATAAGTTCAAATGGGTCAACTAAAAACTATGTGCATTTTATGAGAAAATAGAATACAATAACGTATCCATCATTTTATTGCAAAACCACTCAAGTCTAAAAAACATTTTAAAAGAAAAACAATTTATATTAATACCTAATTTTGCTTCCCCGGAAAATTAACCTTAGTTTTTCTCAGATTTCGCGAAACATGGACTCTTACTTTAAGGGAGGAAAGGAGATTACGAGTATTTGAGAATACAGTTCTTAGGAAAATTTTTGGACCAAAGAGAGATGAACAGACAGGTGAATGGAGAAGACTGTCTAACAATGAATTACATGATCTTTATAGGAAGTCAGATATAATAAGAACAGTTAAGTCTCGTAGACTGCAATGGGCAGGGCATGTGGCACGAATGGGGGATGAAAGGCGTGCATGGAAGCTTCTTGTAGGAAAACCAGAGGGAAAACGCCCAGTTAGTAGACCAAGAATGAGATGGGAGAATAACATTAACTATGATTTGAGGGAAGTAGATTATACAGGGATGATTGGAAAACATTGGCTCAGGACAGGGATGTACGGAGAGCATATATCCGCGCGGCCATGAACCTATGGGTTCGATAGTGCCAGTAAGTTAGTTAGTTAGTTTGTCTTCTCAGATTTCAAAGTAGGAAGACCAAAATTAAGATGGGAGGATTATGTCTTGCAGGATATTAGAATTAGTAAAATTACACAGTTCTACAAAAAAAAAGTTCCCCTGGATATCTCTGCGAATTTCTATGTTTTCAAGTGCACAGTTTACGAATATATTCATGAAAGTGCTGAATGTGCTCTAAAAAAAGATAGAAGAAAATTTTATAAAAGGCATTTCACTGAAGTATAACATGGGTTTTCGACATTTTTCCTTCCATTTACATTGGTGTATACTAATTTGTCAAAAAAACACTTGACATTATAAATATATTTTTTTTTATATTTTCCAATGTTTGCAGTGTAAAATGAAAATAAAGATTTCATGCAGCGGGGCCCGGATTCGAGTCCCGGTCGGGACAAGCTCCTGGATGAGGTTTTTTCGGGGTTTTTCCTCGCCTGTAAGACAAATGTCAGGAAACTTAGGGCCCAACGGTCCCCGAAAATCATCCGGCCAAGATCATCATCATCATCATCCTTATCATCATCATCATCATCATCATCCATCACCGGTGTGGAATGCAACGGGAAGCTACCACATCTATAATTCCTTAGTAAAGTTGCAAACCATAGTATGAAAATGCTATGATTGCAGTGAAAGACCTGCCCTCGGGCAGAAATATTATAGAATAGAATACAATGAGCATAAATATATCCGAATTAAAATGAAGGGCAACAAAACCACTGTTGACCAGTGTTATAAATTGGAAGAATTTAGCAGAGAGGAGTCTCGAAATACATTCTGAGGAAGGGTATGGACCAAAATGGGCTGTCATGCCATATATGATTTTGATTTCACAATGTATTTGACATCTTCCAGTATTCATTTAAAGATTCTATTGCTATCTCCACATCATTTTTCCACATCCCTTCCTCCAAACTTTTTTTTTTCATTTTTTAAAATAGAACTATTCCTTGTGTTAGTTTTTCTCTTCCTCTCTTCCTTTCACCTGTCGGATTCCACTCATAAACCTTTTCCGTTAATCTTTACTCCACCATCTTTTCCGTATGTCCAAACCATCTTAGATGTGTCAGCTTGATAGTTTCTTCTAGGGATCGTTGTATTTTCATCCTCTCTTTTTTTCTTCTTCTACTTCATGAAATTAGGCCTTTTGACCTGTTTTCACATCAAGTGATATTTAATGAATCTTCCCATCTAGTATATGGACGTCCAACACTTCTATGTCCTATTGGTTTGTACTTTAACAACAACTGAGGGATTTTATCTGTAGGCATTCTTTTTAACATGTTTTTACCAGTTGTTTCTCATGTTGTCAATTCTATTTGTTACATTAAAAATATGTATTTTCTAATAACTTCATTTGTTTTTTAAATCCAAAATTGTCACACCTGCTACTGAACGTAACAACTTCATTTCTGCATTTCCATTTTTCTTCTGTCTGAACGGTTAAGAGTCCAATTCTCACTTGCATATTTTAAGACAGGCATCTTCTCTCATAACATTAATATATTTCTGATTTCCTCGGTCCTTAAAAATCACTGAAATTAACATCATAATAAGAAAAAAAACATGAAGACCGTCACAAATGAAGTAAGCAAATTTCTCAGGAAGACTAACTTATGGTCCAACGTTCCTGGTTTACGCAAAAAGACTTCATCTTTCTTTTGTCAATTGATTCCTTTGTCTGGTTACATTGCGAGAAAACAAACATGGCGGAATGTAGAGTGATTTTTAAATTTCGGCCTTTAAGGTAATCCTCTTCGAATGATCAGATTTTCATTGACTTTTTGTAATAACTTTTTTGTTTTATTTAAATAGCATATAATGAGCTTCGTTGCGAAACACAGAAAATTGTGGCCGATAGAGCGATTTTTTAAATTTTCGCTTCAGCTTTATTATCGTCCTAATGCTTCGAATTCGCTGGTTAACTAACTTCAACTAAGTTGACTTAATTGTTTGTTATATGCCGAGTTTTGGTTCCGAAAAATAAATTGTGACCCCTAGAGCGTAAACAAACACACAAATATAAATATATCCATCCATCCATAGTAATTCTGTCCGAGGGCAGGTCCCTCACTGCAATCATAGCATTTTCATGTTATGCTTGCAGCTTTACTAGGGAATTGTAGGTGTGGTAGCTTCCCGTTGCTTTCCACACCGGTGAAGGATGATGGTGATAATAATGATAAGGATGATGATGATGGCCATATGATTTCGGGGACCGTTTGGGCCTTAAAGTTTTCCTGACGTTTGTCTTACAGGTGAGGAAAAACCCCGATAAAAACCTCACTCAGAAAAACTGCCCCCCCCCCGACCGGGGATCAAACCCGGGCCCGCTGCGTGACAAGGCAGCACGCTACCTCGAGACCACAGCGGTGGTATTTCTTTTTTCGTGGACATTTTCTGTGTCTCGTAGATAGGATCAACACTTTTAAGATTCGTATTAAAGGACCGTTGAGGTTATGTAATAAGATATTAAATGTAAAATTGGTACCTGGTTAGTTGAAAAGACTGACTTACCAGGTACCTATTTTATATATAATATCGTAGTTAATTCAAGAGTACCAAACTCAATAGATTCATTTCTAGGAATTCGCCCGCAAAAATGAAGTGATGCTGGTGAAATATTTTTAAATACCTAAACAGAAGTGAAAGTAAGCAGGTATAACTTGAAATAATTATAAAATTAACATGAAATTCACATTTTACAGCTTTTTTTTTTTCAAAGAGGGAACATAAAATTAGCATTTTAATGATTTTGGAGACGATAGCATTGACAAGGGTATTTAAAATACTTCCAGAGTATAGGATATTATAGAACATTTACAACTCGATTAAACGATTACTGGATCGATGTTTGTAATAAAATTTAATTCGATACATCACAAAATGGCATTATGTCCGTCTTGCTCGGTTTATGTTCCTCTCGTTTCAATGGGTTTTAATGTGGAATAACAGAGAGCTGATTGAAACAAATGACAACCAAGACAAACCCCCGCCATGTTCTTCAAGACGGGGAAGCTATCAGAGAGGTGAAGGGGGAGAAGACATTAGCATATAGTACATAGACTCTTCGTCACAGATTGAAAAATAAGGAGCAAAAGTGGGAGGGGAAGAAGCAATTTATAAATTTTACAAGATTAGCTGTCCACAAAGTTTCTCATGGTCATAAACACGGCATGTACGGCTGGTGTTGGAGATGGGACATAGTCCGCTTACAACATCGTTATTGCCATTAATGGCTCTTGATATGTTATGCTATTGTACAGAGATTTTATTTTGTGCTGCTCCACCATGGCGCGACAGACCTAGAAGGTTCTTGGCCTACCAGTTGGCTGCTGGCCCCACATCTGCAGGTGTTATTCACAGAGTTAAGGGGGGGGCGATGGGTGAAATTTCTATTTTCTACATTATTTGAGCTAGAGAATTGAATTTTTGTACAAATATACACTGCATGATACATAATGATGTGTTTTAAGTTCCAGTCTTTTGAGATATTTATTTTATGAGTTATTAAATATTATATTAAAAAAATTGCATATAATAAGTTATAATTAAATGGGTTCCACAATTTTTCAGTAAAATGTCTGAAATTTTTACAAGACCCCTAAAATATTTAGAAAAAGCATCATGCATCATAATTCTTACAATGTGAATACAAAGGGAGAAAAAAAAAAGTTGTATCTCATGCGTGCAATTACAAAAAAATTAATAATTGCATGCATTTTATTTTTATTTCTTAAATTACTACTTCAATCATGAAACCCATGCACTACTTTGTTACTCATTGTTTTTAGAACATGCAGTAAACATTTTAAGCTTCAAGGATAAAATTTGTGAATTCCATTCAAGTTTGAATGTACAAAAATGCAATGAAAATAAAAGTGTGGAAAAACAAGTATAAAGATTTGCATGCAGTTTAAATACAATAGTAACATACACACCTAATCAGCAATAGGGCACTTAGAAGCGTCATAGGCCTCTGAAACTTTGCCAACATATGCATTAGAGTATAGGCTATTTTTTAGTACAAAAAACAAAAAAAAAGCCAATTTTGATCTCAAATGGTCAATTTTTCACCCATCACCCCCTTAAAATTTTAAGAAATAGGCATATATATACATAGTTCAATGCTCCAGGTTGTCATTTCAACATTTCTAGTGTTCTTTCCTGGCATTGGCTTAATTGAAACCCACTTCTGAAGTTTGGGCGCCTAGAAGGCGGAGTTACGTTACCCCGATGATATCTAAAAAAAACTCCTGGCGTGACAGGCCTAGTGGGCCCTTAGCCTACCAGCCGGCTGCTGGTCTCACATCCACATGTGTCAATCACAGAGGTAGATGATCATCAGCCAGTGTTGGGGTGACATGTGGTCAGCATGTTGAGTCCCCCAGCCGTTATAGCTGTTTTTTTTCAACCTGGAGCCGCTACTTATTGTAGCTACCCAAATGCCTCACGATGCTGGGTGGGCACCGGTCCCATACTGGCCGAAATACCACGAGAAAAATTTCTTCCCCATGGAAACTCGAACCAGCGCAAGTCCCGTAGCTCTGCGCCAAAGCTTCCTGACTTAACCACTCGGCTACGGCGCCGGACCCCGATGATATCTATTCTATACTAATTCTGCCCGAGGGCAGGTCTTTCACTTCAACCATAGCATTTAAATGCTATGCTTTGCAACTTTACTAGGGAATTATAGGTGTGGTAGCTTCCCGTTGCTTTGCATACCGGTGAAGGATGATGATGATGATGATGATAAGGATGATGATGATAGCCGGATTATTTTCGGGGATCGTTGGGCCTTAAGCTTCCTGACATTTATCTTATAGGTGAGAAAAAACCTCACCCAGGAGTCTGACCCCGACCGGGAATCGAACCCGGGCCTTCTGCGTGACAAGTCTGCACGCTACCTCGAGACCACAGCGGTGAACCCCGATGATATGTGTGATAAATGATAATGATCCGCCAGAAGAGTTCTTAACCTAAACTTAATCTAAATTCCAGACCATGTGCAACCACAAGAATGATTTCCTTTGAGTAAAAATGCCAATCGTTTGACCGGGAATCGAACCCGGGACCTCAAGAACAGTAGTCAGAAACTCTGAAAACTAGCCCATGAAGCTGTTCAATTTTAAGAAATATAAAACAGTAGCTGAGATCTCAGTCTTCCTCAACAATTAGTTTTGTAGGAGGCCTTTCGAAAACTTGGGTTTTATCTTTTGCTTTCAGTTTGGTACACTGCCGATTATTAAGGATGACTGAGATCTTAGGTACTGTTTTTGTATTTCTTAAAATTTTTGACATAGTGACCTCAACGGAGTTTCGTAATGTATATTAAAATTTTTGATTAATCACTGAAGTGGCTCTCATCATCCAGCCAGTAAAGAGGTGAAAAGTTTCAGAATGTCGAGTCTCCGGTCGTTATTTTTTTAAGCCTACTCAAATCCCTCACTTTTCTGAGTGAGCATTGTATCCCATACTGTCCTAAAACCCAAGACAAAACTTCGTTCATCATGTGAACTCAATCAAGCGCTAATCCTGTAGCTCTGCGCTGAATCATGTTGCTTCAAACTGTTCGGCTATGGCGCGGGACTTAAACGTAAAATGTTGCCACTGCATGTCTTCACTTTGAGTCCTGCAGTGGTACTAGTACCACGGCAAATAAATGGCACTGAAGCCGGAGAAATTTAAATCCCTCGGCATGCCAGTGCAGGCAGATTTACAGGGGTGTTTTTCTGAACCAGAAAACACCCCTGTAAATCTGCCGACACAGGCATGCCGAGGGATTTTATTTTCTCCGGCTTCAGTGTCATTTAAATGCCGTGGTAGCAGTACCACCGCCGGACTCAAAGTGTTATGGAGCCCTTTACGGTAGTAGAAAATTGGGGGTCCAACATTTCCTACACATTTCCAAAGATATATCAGCTAGGCTGTCAGCCCTACGTGACAGCCGCCTTAACCTCTCAGAAAAAAAAAGTCTGGTGCTGATTTACGTTAGAGGCTGAATCCAGATTTTGACCAGTTTAAATATCCTGATCCCAACGGGACTCGAACCTGCGACCTTCTGGTTGTAGCGTATTGTCTTAACCAACTACGTAATGGCGTGCAATGCAATTATAATGCAAGGACTGACTGTCTCATTGTCCATTGCCATTCACACAGTGGTGATGGATACATTGACATACTCCGTTTACAAGACCATTATTATCAGTAATGGAACTTGATATGTTTTCAAGATTGGTTTTGTACAGCCATTTTATTTTAACCTACCTAAATACAAGCAGAGTTATGTTGCGATTCGACAGAATTTATACTTGACATTCATAATCACATCGATTTAGATGCTGAAATTAGATGCTCCCATAGAAAAATACATGTGATGTTTGGAGGTTATAGTAATATCGCTGTATCCTGTATTAAGGACCTCCTACGTAAAAATTATTTATGTGTTTACATCTATAATAGCGATCTGTAGCTGCAAATGTTTCTACGCCTGAAGTTTACTTTAATTTGTTCTTACAGTCATTTTTTTTTTACTTTGAAGACGCTAATCTGAATTGATTTTTTATTAACACTGTTTTTTCATAAATAAAAAACTTAATGACAATTTTAACACAGGAATTAACGTTTTTTTACACGCTTTATATTAGCTTGAAACCTGTATCGAACTATGTAACGGAATCTTTCAACACGATGTTTCACCCACTTATAAACATTGGATCGAATTGAAACTTTGTATACTTGTAAAGGACCAATTACAATAACAATACTTTCCTATAAATATTTCTAAGATCCTGGCCAGGATCATGAGGGCATCAAAGAAATTAAAGACCGGTAATAATAAGGTTTGCGGTATATCAACTTTTTAGTCCATCGTTGTAGTAGATAATTTGGTTAGAGTAGGCTTAGACTGTAGTGGTATATAATTTCAGTTAATCCATAGGTCGATGGTTCAAAAATCAGCCCGGAGGATTGTTTTTTAGCTCATACTACAATAGTATCGGAATCTTACTAAAAGAGACTAGTGATAAACATTTTTACAAAACCAAACTAAAAAATGAAAAAATAAATATTAGTGAAAAAAAACCAAAAACAACACGCTGGATTAGAAAACCGAACGAAAAAATGAAAAATAATTTTAATTTCCAACACGCTTGGGATAAAATAAGTGGTCAACAAAGAAATCATCTCCAACACATATAGAATAAAACTAGAGTTATCTACAAAAAAAAATAATTTTACCATCAAAAGCGTGTGGTGCTCTATATCAAATAATATATTTGATAATAAACAGATATTGGTAAAAGTAAAGTCTCTAAGAAGAAAACGTAAAACCCATAAAAAGCACCCCACGCTTTTGATGGTAAAATTACTTTTTTGTACATAACTCTGGTTTTATTCTAGATGTGTTGGAGATGATTTTTTTGTTGACCACTTTAATTTTATCCGAAGCGTGTTGGAAATTAAAATTATTTTTCATTTTTCAGTTCGGTTTTCTAACAAAGCGTGTTGTTTTAGTTTTTTTAAACTGTTATTTATTAGTTTTTCAGACATATCAAATTTAATATTTCAAGATAAATATTCGGTTACTCACGAATTGGACTCTTACCGTTCAGACAGAAGAAAATTAGAAAATGCAGAAATGTCTCTGTTACGTTCAGTAGCAGGCGTAATAATTTTGGACAGAAAAAGAAACGAAGATATTAGAAAAATCTTAAATATTTTTAATTTAACAAATAGAATTGACAATATGAGAAACAACCGGTATGAACATATTACAGATAGAATCCCTCAGCTGTTATTACAGTACAAACCAATAGGACACAGAAGTGTTGGACGCCCATTTAATAGATGGGAAGATCCATTAAATCCCACTTGATGTGAAAACAGGTCAAAAGGAATAATTTCATGAAGCAGAAGAAGAGAAGAAGAAGATAAATATTTTGCACAAAAAAATTGAGCTATTTTGCTAAAGGTTGTAGCATTTTTAAATTGCAATATTATTTTTCTTCTTTTCCTGAATTTATTTATTTCCTTTAAGTTCACGGCGGTGAAAAAAGTCAAAATTAAGATTATGTTTAAAAAGTAAGAAACATTTTTATTTTGAAGAATTAATATTGCGGCGATATAATCGTTCAATAAAAAATATTAAAAAATAACTGCCACTTAGAACGCATATGTCCATGTCCGCGCGGACATAAGCTATCCATACAACCATATCCTGTGTTAATGATTTCCAATTCTTCTCTTTACATTTACTTCCCTCAAACCATGGTTAATGTTATTCTCCCACCTCATTTTTTGGATTACCTATGGGCACTTGTCTTCTGGTTTTCCTACAAGGATTCCCCACGCCCCTATTTTCCTTTCCCATCGTCCCACATGTCCTCGCCATCGCCGTCTAAATACTTGTCCTATTATAGCCTATATCTGATTTCCTATAGCTCACTATAATGTAGTCTTCTCCATTCGTTTGTCTGTTCATCTCTTTTTAGTCCAAAATTTTTCCTAAGATACCATATTTGAAAATAATGTAAGTTGTACATTACAATGTGATCTGGTTATCACACAGCAGGCCTAGCACTTCCCACGAATGTACAATCTGATCTGGTTATCACACAGCAGGCCTAGCACTTCCCACAATTGTACAATGTGATCTGGTTATCACACAGCAGGCCTAGCACTTCCCACGAATGGAAAATTTCAGATGACTGTTGTTACTTAGAGCAACTTCATCTATGAACACTTTTTTTTTGCGGAAATCCAATTAAAATACCAGTAAACACGTCATACATGCAATCAGTACCAAGAACCACAAATTATGTCTATTTACACAACTAGAAGTAATAAAAACTATTCTTCAATTCTGCTGCAGACTACTTTTTTTATGAACATTTCATTTGTGTCCTCGAAAATAAGTTTGTAACTTGTATATACTATTAAAATTCACTTCACCACGGAAGAATTCATGCTACGTCATCATGCTATACATACGACCTCGTCACTTCACACTAAAAAATTATGTAACTTAATTTTCTGTAGAATTTCCCAACTTTCAAAATTCGAAAACATCGAACTCAATAGTTCACAAAAAACGAACTGCTCTTAGAACTGTTGAAAAATGTTGAATAATACAAAACTGTCAAAATTTCAGACATCCCTGGCTTTCTTTCTTTTTTTGTTAATAATAGGTATAACAAATAATAGGCTCAATTCTGTAAATCCACGCTATTATGCATTAGGAACTCTTGTCGTCCCAACTCATTCCAAAAAAGTTAAACTGAAAAATATATAAAACTGTTATTATACCAGTTACATTATATGGATGCGAAACATGGACTCTTACTTTACAACGAAAGGAGATTACGAGTATTTGAGAATACAGTTCTTAGATTTTTTTGGGGAGCAAATGGTTGGTACGAGAAGGGTACAGATGCCGACTATGTAGGCCTATACGTTAGTAAATCTCGAGTAATGCCACTGCGACTTTTTTTTAGCAGCTCTGCCAGCAAGTCCTATCGTCGTGCTCCCTGACTGCAGTCGTAATAGACTGTAGCTAACAGGATGTGACAAAAGGCGAGTTCTCAGCGCCTTAAAAACTGAGACCTGTCGGCTAAGGGAGCAAACCCTTAAAAAAAAAAAAAAAAGGTCCTCCGTGTTTGGGAGTTAGGTGTCAGGCTGGTAACCTGGCTCTGGAAAAAAGTATATCGCTACGTACTTCAGTAAAATATGTCAGCCGGATGGATTTAAATATGACAGGCTTAAGCTACGAAAACGGACCTTTGCTATTGGCACATGGAATGTCCAAGGCTTGAATACTAAAGAAAGAAGGATTTTTTTTGGCCAAGAAAGATGAACATATAGGTGAATTGAGAAGACTAAATAATAGTGAGCTACATGGTCTTTATAAGAAGCCAGGCGTATTAAGAACAGTTGCTCAATTCTGGAAATGCGTGCTATTATCCATTACAGGGACTCCTGTCGTCCCTCCATTCAAAAAAAAGTTAAACTGAAAATATATAAAACTGTTATTCTTCCAGTTACATTATATGGATGAAAAATATGGTATATTTACTTCAAGGGAGGAAAGGAGATTACGAATATTTGAGAATAAAGTTCTTACAAAAGTGTCCCGCCCCGTAGCCGAGCGGTTAAGGTAGGAAGCCTTGGCGCATAGCTACGGGACTTGCGCTGGTTCGAGTCTCCATGGGGGAAGAAATTTTCTCATGGTATTTCGGCCAGTATGGGACCGGTGCCCACCCAGCATCGTGAGGCAATTGGGTAGCTACAATAAGTAGCGGCTCCAGGTTGAGGAACCAGCTATAACGGCTGGGGGACTCGACATGCTAACCACATGGCACCCCTACACTGGCTGTTGACCATCTACCTCTGTGATTGACACATGTGGATGTGAAGGGCCAGCAGCCGGCTGGTAAAAGGGCAACCGCTGAAAAGTGGAAAGACCCTCAATCGGACAAAAGTGTTTGGGTTAAAGAGATGCGAACAGACAGGTGAATGGAGAAAACTATATAACGGTGAGCTATATGGTCTTTATAGGAAGCCAGGTGTAATAAGAACAGTTAAGTCTCATAGAATGCGATGACAGGACATGTAGCACGAATGGGGAATGAAAGAGAGGCATGGAAGCTTCTCTTGTAGGAAAACCAGAGGGAAAACGCCCAGTTGGGAGACCAAGAATGAGGTGGGAGAATAACATTAACCATGATTTAAGGGATGTAGATTATATAGGGGATTCTTCTTCCAATGGCGCTGCAAGTCCATAGCGGAACTGGGCCTTCTTGATGCGAGATCTCCAATCTTCTCTATCCAATGCTCTCTGTTGCCAGTTCCTACAGTTCAGGTCATAGATTTCCTTATTATACCTCATTCTACATCTTCCATTTTCTTTTACTGGTCCATATATATTTCTCAAAATTTTTATTTCGAAAGTGTTAATTAAATGCTCAGAGCTTGCCATAGTCCAGATTTCACTTCCAGAAACCAATATTGGACGTATGAAGGTTTCATCATCATCGTCATAGTACATTCACGAACTTAGGCCATTGTTGACCTGTTTCGGCCTCAAGAGAAACACCATCTAGAAGTCTTTTGAGTGGACGTCCTGGTCTTCTTCTTCCTGCAGGTTGATATCTTAACATTTGTTTGGGTATCCTGTGATTTTCCATTCGATGAACATGTTGCATCCATCTTGACTTATAAGCATATAGTTTATTTTAACTTTCCTACATATAATTCTGGATTTTAGGATTGGAAGTAGTCCATAATAAGCCTTATTTGCTCTATATATTCTATTTCGCATTTCTTGTTTTTCATCATTGTTAACAGTAATCATATGAAATAGTATATTGCGATACGAGTGTGGTAAACTCTTGAAACGGATCGAGGCGCCTGCGCAGAGCTTTTTTTTTTTTTTAATTTCCGAGATTCCATTATGTGTTTACCACATGAGTATTGCACAATATGTTTTGCACTATGTGTATTTATTTTAGTAATTAAGCTATTAGCTAAAATATTAATAAATATAATTGAATATAAATGTTAGATTTCAGAAGGTCAATCAGCTATATGTGTTGCTATTAAGAAATAATAAGTATTGTTGGTCATGTAGCCATCGTACATTTGTTAAAACTGTGAAACCAATTTGATATGGGACTTATTTCTGATTATGTAGAAAGTTTAAGACGATGTGTGCAGTGATGATGAAATAGAACAGGCGTGGAAAGCTGAATGTGATGAATTAATATACCGAAATTATTACAAATTGCAGTATCACTATCAATATTTCAAAATAAATGTTTTTACTTACCGCACTAGTGCTATTGGTCAATTTTAAAGTATCAAGATTTATTTTGTTTTCATAGCAACCAAGATTGTACGCGGGAATGTCAAATTACGATGCACATCAACAATAACAGTAAGTATACAATATTAGTTACATAGTGCAAAAATCTTAAGTACAGTAGTTAATACGAATAATACATACGGATTGTACTTACCGCCTTTGGAGGGATCCATGATGACTAACCCCGATGCAGGGGGTGTAGAGCCTCCCGTATGATGGTGAGGAGGACCCTGAACCTCCCGCCTTCTGTTGGTCTTGTAAAGCTGCCAGCGCAAGTATCGTCGTCATGTTTTGAGGTATCATAACCTGAAAATTCAAAACAATCCAATTTGTATCAACTTGAAAGTACAACAAAACAAACACATTCTTTACCGACAGTGCTGGCTCAATAAGTGATGTTTAGAGACTTTTATTCGGAAGGACTGGGATTTAAATCACGATGCCTGTCAACGCAATTTTTTTTATTCCTCAGTCAAAATAAATGGTGGGTTTGAATGTCATTATCATTTCTCGTTTCAATACATTCACCATCTCTGAAAAGAAAGCCATATATGAGCCAACAATTGACTATTACAAAGATAAATACCAACTAGATAGTATAACTGTCACAGGATTGATGATCGGGGCAAGAGGTACTATACCAGGATTCCTAGCCAAATTTTGGAATTCCTTAGATTTGGGCAGGGTGTATCTTACTAAAATTGCCATTGCTGCCATTAGAGGATCAATTTCAATTTTAAGAAACCAATTTTACAAATTTTCTACTTTGTAGTATGTATACTTCAATTAGGTCTACAATTTGAATATTTTAATGTATTTACAAAATGTATTTCATAAATTCAAAAAAAAAATGTCCATCATTTTGACCTTGAGACAATCCTCTAATGAGGAAAGTTGTATATAATAAAAAAATACAGTATTTACTAAAATTAAATTTAAAAAATGACAAAACTCAAACATACTAAAATGAATTGCCCTAAATCCGATGATCCTAAATGCGATATAACCTTTATGTGTCTATGTGTTATTTAAATAACGAAATTAAAGAAGAAGGTACCTAACAGGTATTAAATTTAAATTTTAAAATTTCATTAGAAGTCAGTGCTTTGGAATAGAAATATAATATACAGAAGGAAGAAAACTACATTTCAAGTTATGTTACAAAGCATTATATTATATGGATCCGAAACCTGGACAGAAAATAGAAAACAACCCAACAAGCTGTTAACAGTAGAAATGGATTTTTGGAGGCGATCGACAAGAATTTCAAGAAGGGATAACGTCAGGAACAGTACAATAAGAGAAACTATGCAAGTTGAAATAAACATATTAGAAAAAATAGAAGAAAGACGTTTGAAATGATATGGGCACCTCTGATAAGAATGCAAGACGATAGAATACCAAAGAACATCCATGATTCGAAAGCTAATGGAAGAAGTGGAAGAGGCAGACATAGAGAACGTTGGTTAGATGGAGTGAGGAGAAGTATGGAAGCTGGAGATTTGAGGGAAGAAGATGCTTTAGACAGGAACCTCTGACGAGAAATCACTTTGGGCTGAAGGAGAGCCACTGTATTGTGGAATATTCCTAATAAAAAACAAGATGTTATACTAGGAGCTAATTCAATTGTGAACTTCGAGTAAAAAGAAAAACTGTTACTGAAATGTGACATATAATTTAATATAAAATTTTAAAAGAAACAAAGAAATTCAGAGCAGCGTTTTGAGGCATAACTAATGCACTGTTATAGAAAATTAACTTTTTCAAACATTATTTTTAACAACTGCAATTACATCATACAACACAATGGAATTTCTATGAAATATGATAATATTAGCAGAGGAGACAAAAAGAATACATGTTTTTAAATTAGACCACTTCCCGTAAGAATAACTTGTTTATTGAATCAAGTTTTAGAACATTAACAACTATTTAACATCATTTTGAAGCCTTGGTTTCTCTTCTGTGAAATTGCAGCCATAAACTGATGCAATATGAACTGCATGTGAAAGAGAGCTCTACAGTTCACCGTATGCAGAGAATGCACTTTAGATTGCATTAGATAAGAGAATGTCTGAAGGACACCACCTGATTATATTATCAGCAGGCTTAGAATTTTAGGTTCAATTCTTATAATAAAAGGAAGGGGGGAAATGTGCTAAAAAGAGGCCAAAAGGTGCTCTTTCTATTACAGTTCATAACGCATTTGAAGCAAATTTGAATAAATCATTTTATATATCTTGTGGTGATGAAAAGAAATATTTAGTTTTGGAAGATTGAATGAGATGTATCAAAGAATGTGAAGAATGTAGGCCTAATTATCTGGGGATTAAAATTAACTCAAAATGTACCCAAGAAAGTGATATAAAATACAGAATTCAAAAAGG
The DNA here is from genome assembly GCA_030220185.1 of Diploptera punctata. Taxonomy (NCBI): domain Eukaryota; kingdom Metazoa; phylum Arthropoda; class Insecta; order Blattodea; family Blaberidae; genus Diploptera; species Diploptera punctata. The sequence goes on along the minus strand of JASPKZ010009355.1, from coordinate 2,521,341 downwards.
CAGATCGGTAATAACAATGTTAAACGGAGTTTTGTGGGATAAGAACATAAGAATAGATACCAAATTACAAATTTATAAATCCATAATTCGAAGCACGTTAACATACGGTGCAGAAACTTGGCAGTTGAATAAAAATTTGAGTTTAAAGCTCATGTCTACTGAAATGGATTGTTCGGACAGTCAACTAGACATTCTAAATTGAAAAAAAAAGTCAGAAATACAATCATCAGACACCAAACGTATGTCCAAAATTCAATATTAGATTTTGTGAGATACAGACAACTAGAATGTTTTGGTCATATACGTAGAATGCCAGAGACAAGATTACCCTGACAGGCTTTGGAATGGATTCCACCTGGGAAAGGAAAGAGAGAGGTCGACCTAGATTTAAATGGATGGATGATGTAAGAAGAGGTATGAGGGAGTCTGGAAGAAATGGAATGGGACGATAGAGAAGAATGAAGAAAGAAGATAAAAATTTAAAAAGCTTTGGACACAGGAAGATGTTTTATTACACTGTAAACCTGTTTATAAATAAACTTATTTATAAAAAATTAAAGTGTGCAAAAATAAAATACTCGTATTTGTAAAGAAAATGAGTTTTTTAGTCCACCTCTATAATTTAATGGTAATGTTCTCTTAGATGCTGCTGGCCCGTATTCGATCCGAGAAAGGTATTTTTCAGAAATTTTCCTCACATGTAAGACAAATGTCACGAAATTTTAAAGTCCAAATAATTCCCGAACACCCTGTGGCCATCACAATCATCCATAATATAGGGTGAAGAGAGGTATTTTCATGATACTGGTTTCATCGTGTAGTTAGATTTGAAATCATTCTAGTTGGAATACTAAAATTAAAAGAAAGTATGATTATGTTATCTAGATATATGACCTGTAGTCTAAATACCTCAATATATTACCTCGCATTTTAACTTCGGGACAATGTTTCAAAATTAACTATCACGAAATTATATATACCACAAATATACCTCCATTTACCCTATTCGTCTTTGTTTAGTATGAATGCGTGAGTAAACGGTGTGTGTGTGGTGGTAAATGTTCGTGCTGTCTCTAGGTGGCACTGAAATGATCACTCATCTAGGGAGACCTTCTATGTCCTTGTCTTGTTAAAAAATATGTGTGTAATCAAGAGTTAGAAATCCCCTCCCGTCAGGTCGTTCCCTGTAAGGCCAGGAAGGTGTGATCCATGTAAAAGTAACAACAAAGGAAGCAGTTAAACAAAGGTTAAAAAAAGAAAGAAAATGATATTTTTTTTATCAAGTACAAACATTGATGTTTCGAAGTAGAAATGTGTTGTAGGACATGGTTTCACTTTTGTTTATCATCCAATGTGATTCAGTAAACAAATAGAGGCTGCAGAAATGAAGATGTTGAGAGCAATAGCAGGATACCAAAGGACCGATAAAAATAAAAACGAAGATATAAGAACAGAACTTAATATATTTAATCTCTGTGAAAGAATAAAATACTATCAAAATGCTTATCTTCAGCACGTATTACGAATGAATGAACAGCGCATACCAAGAAGAATGTATAATTATAAACCAAAAGGGAGAAGATTGTTAGGAAGACCATTGAAGAGATGGAAGGACCAATTCGACCTATAATGAGATCGGAACAGGCCATTGGGCTTAATCCTTGTTGTTGATGATGATGATGTGATTCCTGAATCACTTAGTGCATCACATAATATTTCCAGCCTTTTCATGAAATCGTGCGTGAAGTTCTGAGACAGAGCCATCTTCGCCATGACGAATACTAAACTTGTTGTGCACAAGCAACTTAGATTCACAAACAGAAGCGAACTAAGGTTCGTTACTTTAAGGGAGAAGAAAATGTTACAGTATTTGGCAATAAAATGATTAGGAAAATTCTTGGACCAATGGGAGACGTAAAGACAAGTGAATGAAGAAACATCCATAACAAATACATAACTGTATTAGGAAAACAGATGTAATAAGAACTGTTAAGTATCATGCAATGATGATCTAGACATGTGGCACGAATGGTGAATGGAAACTTCTTACAGGAAAATCAGAGAGAAAGCAAATAGCAGGTAAAGGATGAGGTGAGAGAATAACATTAAACATTGATTTGAGGAAAGTGTATTATACAGGAAAATACTGGAACATAACTGCTAGACAGAGTGACTGAAGAAAGAACAATGCTGGAACTCATAAAGAAGAAGAAAATAAATTGGATTGGCCACTGGTTAAGAAGAAACTGCCTACTGACGGATGTCCTAGAAAGAGTGGTCAACGGAAAGAAAGTTAGAGGCAGAAAAATACATCAGATGATAGACAATATTAAAATAAATGGTTTGTATGCGGATACAAAAAGGAAAGCTCAGTCAAGGAAAGAGTGGAGAATGCTGAGTTTGCAATGAAAGACCTGCTCTTGACCAGAACACTATGTATGTAATATTAGCTCATAGTTTTGGATGCGTGCAAAAAGCGGTCATCAACAAGGTTCGATTAGTGCCAGTAAGTTAGAGGTAATTAGATAGTTAGTTAGTTGGATGAAAAATACAGAAGTCACTTGTCTAATATTTAAATAATTATTGGGTACGGAATTAATGACAGAAATTTTGCAACTTTGGAAATAAGAAACGAACTTTAAAAACTTCATTTCTATTGAATTTTAATGCGATCTCTGGAATTACAAAAGAAGAAAAATGGAAAGAAACCAGTGAAGTTTTTTCATTAACAATAATATATTCCCAGTATTTTTTCAAGTGAGTGGCTTGAAGCTTATGTTTAATGTATGACTAATTAGTCTACCCGGAGTTGCACTGCCACATCGAGATGTTATGACTTTTTGTTTAAAAAAAAAAGGTTATAGAAAGCTATGTTCCGACATACACTCTCAGGTTTATTGAGGAATGTTTTTCAAGTGGTCTTCCCCAAAGCTATGCCTGCAGATCCAACACCAACGTCCAAGTTTAACTGTATCGTACTTTGTAATTGAGTTTGGTCAAAGGAATCTACACAAAATGTTTCTATTTCTTTTACAACACTACAGCATCATTACAATCACTTTCTCAGCTGCTTCAATGCAACAATGACTTACATTAAATGTATTTGGTGTACTTCATGCTCTGTATATTGTGTTACGATAAAAATATTTCATGGAAAATATTTATTTCTAAAGAATATACATTCGAAACGGTAAGCATATATATATAAAAATGAATGTTTATTTGTTTGTTTGTTTGTTCGTACTTTATGCGCAACCATACCGTTGATCCGATTGTGACGGTTTTTTTTGCAAAATGTTCAGGAGATTCCCGGGATGAACATAGACTATAAGAGAGTTGTGATACTCAACTCCTACACCCTTAAAAATCACCCTTTGTAGTCAAAAACGCGAAAAAAATATTTTTGACGCTTAAATAGCTTACGCTGCCTAAACCACAACAAATACTCGAAATTAATGTAGGCCTACACAGAATTGAATATCTCAAAAAACTCTACAAAAAGCCCGCGACAGCATATGTTTATCTTTTATGAATAACTCACAATAACCATTTTTGTCTTTCATTGATGCCAAGAAGATCGAGATAAGAAGATCCCCGTTCACGCAGAACAGCAGCACGGATAAGTCAAAATAAAAAAAAATTGTCTTTAAGCTCATTAATGCCAAATACATCGGAATACGTAGATTCCCGGGCAATGCCGGGTAATCAGCACGGGGTATCTAAAAATAATAATGATATACATTTATAATGATTATACCTATTACTTATTCAACTGTACGTAAAAACACATCATTTATTTAGGCATAGCAGAGAACGCCGTGTATTAGCTGGTACATATATACTTATGTGTCGTAAGACATAAAGGAGTTTTTTTTCACAAAATAATACCGCACCTTGGAAAGAAGACGGCCAAAAGTGTAAAAAGTTTATTTCCGAGTTATTCGCGATTAAAGTTTTAAAAAAGGTATAATAAATTCAATTTTTGATATGGACACAATTTTATCCTGTCTCCATTTTCTTGCACATCACTTGTGGTCATAAAGAAATCAATTTGTAACCATTTTTTCTAATAATAGAAAGTAGTCTTAACGCAATTTATGACATTTTTATACACTTGTGGCCCTCTTCTTCCCAAGGTGCGATATGCGCAAAACCACTATTTGTTTTCTATTTGATCTTAACAACTCAAATATTATTGCGTTTGGATCATGACAACCCGTGCCGACTTCGTTCCAAAAATAAGACATCAAATTCTGTACTGGGTTGGTATAGAAGGATTCTGTAACTAAAATATTGTTTAGTAAATAAAAAAATGTTTAACTATTTACTATTTTACAATAAAAAAAATATTTTCTTCAAATTTCATTTGCCTTATCAAGTACTGACATGTTTTGAAGCAAGTCGTCACTGGTTGCCCTGGGTCTATGTACATCAAATTCTACTTACAATTATTTCAACGTTATCGTTTATACATATAAATTAAGGGGGTTTGCGTTAGACATAAGAAATTTTGATTATTTGGGTCACCCTAATATATATATATATATATATATATATATATATATATTATTTTATACCTCTTTGTCCCGTGTGGGGAATTTCTTAACTAATTTAATTTAGGTATGCATATTGTAGCTACCCAAATTCCTCACTATGCTGGGTGAGAAACCGGTCATATACTGGCCGAAATTCTCTAAAAAATATTTCCGCATTGGAACTCCAACCAATTCAGGTCTCGAAACTCTACACGAAAGCATCAGCTTAAAACAACTTATTTTGTCACAAGAGTATGAAGACGTTGAACATATGACCCGAAAATAGATTCAAGAATATAATAAATGGGGACTAAAGGTGAATATAGAAAAAAAAAACAAGTATATTGCCATAGGCGACATTCATCAAGATTTGATACTGGAAGATGAGGTGGGGTAATTAAACACATAGAGGGATACAAATATTTGAGAGTAAAAATTACAGAAGATGGGAAGCAAGAAAATGAAATAGATCAAAGTTAAACCCAGGAAAGTATGTAATGTCTGCCCTGAATGGAATATTATGGGATAACATATCAAAAGAGAAACTAAAGTTAACATTTTAAAAACAATACTTAGAAGTATTAGGACTTATGGTCCAGAGGTTTGGACTATAAATTATCAGATGAAAAGAAAATTAATGGTAGCAGAAATAGTCTATTGGAGATCTACTAGGATATCAAGGAGAGAGAAAATTAGAAATAGAGTTATAAAAGAGAACATGAATGTACAAAACTCAATTTTAGAATTTATCAAGAAAAGCAACTAAAATGGTACGGACATATTAGGCGATTGGAGGATCAAAGATTACAAAAAATTATGGAATGGACACCATCAGGAACGAGAAGGAAAGGACGACAAAATCATATGTAGAACCAAGGGATTAGACAAACTTTGAAGGACTGGAAAAAAATAGATGAAGAAATGTGTTACAGTAGAGACGAATGGAGGAAAATTATAAAGCGAAATTGAAGACATCATTGGTGCCGGAAAAATGTATCAACATTGTTAAAACCGGAAATATGTATTATTATTATTTTAGAGAAAACGAGAATTATGGCATTTCAAGGTGTTCATCCTTGTCAGAAATAAAATTGTACTTGACAATAACATTTTGGAGCAGGTGAATAATTTTACATATCTAGGATGCAATATCCCATATCAAGAAGAAAAGGATGTAAATGCAAAAAATCTAAATTTTTAAGAATTTTAGGGTTAATAAATTCTATCTTCAAGCCACAGTTAGTCCAAAAACATTCAAGACTAAGAGTGTATAAAACACTGGCTCTTCCAACTCTTTTGTATGGTAGCGAAGTATGGACGTTGAAACAGAAGGATATACAGAGACTTAGATCTGCTGAAATGAGATACCTTGCGGAGGACTGCAGGATATACACTACTAGATCCACAAAAAAAATGAAGACATCTCAGAAGAATTACACATGGAACCTTTAGAAAACAAAATTTCTGATTATAAGTGAAGATGGATGCAACATGCTCATCGAATGGAAGATCACAGGATACCCAAACAAATGTTAAGATACGAGTATCATCCTGCAGGAAGAAGAAGACCAGGACGTCCACTCAATAGACTTCTGGATGGTGTTTCTTTTGAGACCGAAAAGTGTCAACAAATGGCCTAAATTCGTGAATGTCCTATGATGATATTTATTATTTTATTATTATTTACTCAAATTATATACAAAATAATAAAAAATGATTATATAATTACATCACTTCTCCCAAAAAGGTGAATTCAGAGTATCAGAAGACATTAAATTCTGAAAATTCAGTATGGCGTCTAATATTTAATTTACACTATAATTATGCAGATAAAAATAATACCATGTGTAATTTATCTTGCATGAGACAAATATTTCTTTTTTACATAAGTTTTAATTATTTCAATTACGTATTTTGAAAGTGTAACTTTTTTTATTCTGCAACATTTAGATTGTTTTCAATATTTCTATAGCTATCCTTTTCTATTAAAACAGCTTTTTAGAAAATTGCTTATATTACCTTGAATTATAATTGCAGACATTTAATAAATTGAATTCTTACGTAAATTGCACAACGTTATTGAGATTTGACTTTTTAAAGCAGATGTTAATCGATGCTAATAGAGCGGTTCGGCTAAAACATGTACGTATTACTTTTAGTATCAACTGCATGTCTTTGTGACACAATGAGTCTTTTTTTGGCGAAGAAACGCCGGTTAATGGTTTTAGAAAAACAAAAGGTTCCGAGACAAGCGATTTAATAAACGTGTAATGTAAAAACACTTGCACAAAGGTACTCAGTTTTTACTTGATGACCTAAAGAACAACTTCTTGCTTTTCTTTATTAGGAAATGGCGCGAATAGCATTCATTGGATGAAGTGTTTACTTATATATATATATATATATATATATATATATATATATATATATATATATATATATACTTATATATGTCCACCTCTGTTGTCTCGAGGTACAGTGCTGCCTTGTCACGCAGCGGGGCCCGGGTTCGATCCCCGGTCGAGGCAGTTTTTCTGGGTGAAGTTTTTATCGGGGTTCTTCCTCACCTATAAGACAAATGTCAGGAAAACTTTAAGGCCCAAACGGTCCCCGAAATCATATGGCCATCATAATCATCATCATCCTTATCATTATCATCATCATCCTTCACCGGTGTGGCAAGGAACGGGAAGCTACCACACCTACAATTTCCTAGTAAAGCTGCAAGCATAGTATGAAAATCCTATGATTGCAGTGAAGGACCTGCCTTCGGGCAGAATTATTATGGATATATATATATACACACACCCACACACACACACACACAACACACACCACACACACACACACACACACACTCACGGTATGAATTCTAGTAAAACATCTATTGTACGATTATTTGACCAATCTGCAGTCATGATCATGATCTTGAGGCTTGTAGTTCCCCGAATTTTCGCCAGAGACTGCGTCCGACATCCTCAAGGGATGTCGACAGTCTCAAGTCAACCTTTGAGGATGTCAGACGCAATCTCTGGCGAAACGTCGGGGAAAGACAGTCTCAAGTCAACCCTTGAGGATGCCAGACTCAGTCTATGGCGAAATGTCGGGGAACTACAAGCCTGGAGACCACGGCCAACAGCCCGGAAATCTTCTACAAGATCATCATAGTAACTCCGGCCGTGAATGCCTAAGTCAATATATGAATCTGCAGTCATTTAAAAACGATTATGTTGTTAGTCAGGACTCGTTTCAAGATGAATTGTATGGATTACAGGCCAATTGGACGATGTTATGCATCAACCGGGTAAACGCCATTTAAAAAATAAATTTGATGTCATATGTCGCACTGGCTCATGAAAAACTGTACGCACACTTTCAGTGCAAATCTTTACGCACACTTTCAGTGCCAAATCTTTAAATATAGTCTTATTAGATTCTATTTTTTGTAATAAACGGAAATTAAACCAGATCTTCATAAATGCTAATCTAAGTTTTGCATCATGCAGCTAAGCGCCAATGTTCCCTCTCTTAGATTGTTGATGCGTAACCGTCAAACAAGAAAAACAACCTGTCTGTTGTCGAAGATACATTTTAAAATTTTGAAAAATAGATCATCTATAATTAATTTACATTAAAACATTTTTTAATTATTTTTTGCGCAATAGTGCGTTTTGTCGTACTTACAGCAACGGCGACCATGATTGAAAGTTCAACTTCCAACATTTCGGGGTTGCCAACCTAAATAACTATACTGTAATATTACATTTACACCCACGTGCGGGAAGTAAAACCGCTGTCCTCTATCCATACTACGTACAATGTATATACAGAAAATATCCAAAAGTTTGTGTTAATATAAATAAATCACTGCATTTTAAATGAACTGAACTTTATTTGAAACAATATAAAACAATAAATACGTACTTGCGGCCGTGTTATGAATAATTGTTCTCATGGCCTCCTGTTGTTTCAACTAATAAACATTGCCCACACTGTTAACGTTAGTCTTTTGTTTACAATGAACGCAAATATTTCCAACAAATATATTATTTTACAATTATTTATTATTTTGAAAACACAATCGCGCAAAAAATAATCTACAACGCACGTTTGTGAAGTATTTTACAGAATCTCGGAAATTCCTCGATTCTGTAAAAACCACTTCCCAACCTCGCATCGTAATATACTATTACATATAAAACCAATCAATCAAAATGTTTTTATACAATTTATTGTACAATGTTTTTGTACATAACGATACCAGTCTTTATTCTATTTGTAACAACAAAAGTTTACAAATAATAGAATGGACTTTTGACTTATAATATGTATAGAATAAATAAAACATTATTATTATTATTATTATTATTATTATTATTATTATTATTATTATTATTATTATTATTATTATAGTCTCCGCCGCTGTGGTCTCGAGGTAGCGTGCTGCCTTGTCACGCAGCGGGGCCGGGTTCGATCCCCGGTCGGGGCACTTTTTCTGGATGAGATTTTTATCGGGGTTTTTCCTCACCTGTAAGGCAAATGTCAGGAAAACGTTAAGGCCCAAACGGTCCCCGAAATCATATGGCCATCATCATCCTTATCATTATCATCATCATCATCATCATAAGCATCCTTCACCGGTGTGGAAAGTAACGGGAAGCTACCACATCTACAATTCCCTAGTAAAGCTGCAAAGCATAGCATGAGAATGCTATGATTGCAGTGAAAGACCAGCCCTCGGGCAGAATTACTATGGATGGATTATATATTATTATTATTATTATTATTATTATTATTATTATTATTATTATTATTATTAGATAGCAATTACTACCAGTTCTCTTAAGTCAGAAGTTCTCAATTTTGACAATTTTTTTTCAATTTAGCCAATTCCTTCCAGATGCTTAAATTTTGTAGGCTCGTCAAAACTAAGTATTGCTATTAGATCTTTCCTGGGGACAAACAAACAGACTGTCACGCGAGTCTAACGACCTGGTTGACAACCCAATACCGACTGTCAGCTGACGAAAAGGTAATATCTTACCCACGGGCACTGTAAGGGCAATTTCCACTGTGTACACATTTATTATTGCTTTAATGTTTTGAGGAGAGTCGTTTGTGAAGAAGGGTAAAAAATAACCATAATAAATAAATAAATACCTTTAATACTAGTTATCAGATATTACAATAATTTCTGTTAATATTACAGGGGCTCTTGGCGTCCCAACTCCTTTCAAAAAAAGTTAAACTGAAAATATATGAAACTATTATTCTACCAGTTATATTATATAGATGCGAAACATGGACTCTTACTTTAAGGGAGGAAAGGAGATTACAAGTATTTGAGAATAAAGTTCTTAGGACAATGTTTGGACCAAAGAGAGATGAACAGACAGGTAAATGGAGAAGACTATACAACAGTGAACTCGTACATTGTCTTTATGGGAAGCCAAATATAATAAGAACGGTTAAGTCTCGTAGACTGCGATGGGCAGGACAATTGGTTCGAATGGGGAATGAAAGGTATGCATGGAAGCTTCTTGTAGGAAAACCAGAGGAAAACGCCCAGTTGGTAGACCAAGAATGAGGTGGGAGAATAGCATTAACTATGATTTGAGGGAAGTAGATTATACAGGGAATGATTGGAAAACATTAGCTCAGGATAGGTTTGTATGGAGAGCTTATGCCCGCGAGGCCATAAACCTCCGGGTTCGATAGTGCCAGTGAGTTAGTTAGTTAATCGACAAGAATGTCAAGAAGGGATAAAGTCAGAAAAAACACAATAAGGTACGGTATATTGTGCAAGTTAAAAAAAATAGTAGTAGAAGAAAAACGTTTGAAATGGTATGGACATCTCACAAGAATGGAAGAAGATAGAATACCAAAGAAGATCCTTGAATGGAAAGCTAATGGAATAAGTGGGAGAGGCATACCTAGAGAACGTTGGAAAGTTGGGAGTGAGTGGAAGCATGGATAATAGATATTTAAGGATGCTTTAGACAAAAACCTCTGGCGACAATTCACTTTGGGTTGAAGGAGAAACACTGTTTTATGGAACATTCTTTAAAAAATCGTAAGAACAACCTGAAATTCCTCGGAATTAGCTAAAAACTGATTGGTACAGAGGACGTAATTACACTGACTGTTTCAATAGAGTCATATATTTGTCTTCCTGTAGTTCCAAATTAAAAACAAAAGAAGAAAAAGAAACAAACATAAGTTAGCGTTTCCTGCACAAAGTTTGTTAGGAATTACGACATTCGATACAAATTACAAACAACATTACCACACTCGTAACAAATTGCCTGAAGCATTAAAAAGATAGCAGCATTTTTATTTCACAGTAACTTACGTTAGAAAGCTAATTTCAAATTCATTTGGTCGTAGTAATGTATTTTCTGTCATTAGAGTTCAGAAAATCAATTAACAAAAATGAGGCATGGCGAAAGTTACTTAAAAGGAAGTATGAATTCTCCTGATTCCAAGCAACTTTAATAATTACAAAGCACGCCTACAGATATATTACTATTTAGATTATGCGAAGTAAACTTCTTAAGGGGAGGCGGATGTAAAGAGAGGTAAAAAGTAGCTTATAATAAATAAATAATAGTTTTAAAAAACTAAAACAACACGCTTTTTTAGAAAACCGAAGTAAAAAAATGAAAACTAATTTTAATTTCCAACACGCTTGGGATAAATAATTTTACCATCAAAAGCGTGGGATGCTCTTTATCAATTAATATATATGATAATAAACAGATATTGGTAAAAGTAAAGTATCTAAGAAGAACATGTAAAAATCATACAAAGCACCCCACGCTTTTGATGGTAAAATTATTTATCTCAAGCGTGTTGGAAATTAAATTATTTTTCATTTTTTAATTCGGTTTTCTAATAAAGCGTGTTGTTTCAGTTTTTTAAAACTATTATTAATTTTTTATTTTTTAGTTTTAATATTTTACGGAATAAGATAAAAATGTAAATATCTTTAAATTCGATACTATTGTAGTATGAGCTAAAAGTAATACTCTTCTAAAAAAAAAAAACCTCCCAGCCGGATTTGAACCAGCGACCTATTGATTACTGAAATTATATACTACTAGAGTTCACCGATCTACCAACTCAGCTGTTACAACGATTGACTAAAAAGTCGACAAGCCCGCAACCTATTATACCAGTTTTCATTTTTTTGATTTTCTTATGATTCTGGCCAGGATTTTAGAAACAAAATATGACATTATTGTATTGTCACGGGTCCTTTACAAGTATACAAAATTTCAAGTCGATCCAATGTTTCTAAGTAGGTGAAAATCGTGTTAAAAAATTCCGTAACATAGATACAAAAACACTTTTCTTTTATTTTCTGATGGTTCTGGCCAGGATTTTAGAAAATAAATATGAATTATTGTATTGTGATGGGTCCTTTACACGTATACAAAGTTGCAAGTCGATCCAATGTTTCGAAGTGGGTGAAAATCGTGTTAAAAAAATTCCGTTACATAGATCCAAATTTTTTTTTTATTTTCTGATGACTCTGGCCATGATTTTAGAAACAAAATATGAAATTATTGTATTTGCCACGGGTCTTTTACAAGTATACAAAGTTTCAAGTCGATCCAATAATTTTAAGTAGGTGAAAATCGCCTTAAAAGATTCAGTTACATAGATAGATACAGGTCAAGCTAATATGAAGCGTGTAAAAACTGATATACCTCATCACAATTAATTGACATTATATCATTATTGTCCACCGCTGTGGTCTCGAGGTAGCGTGCTGCCTTGTCACGCAGCGGGCCCGGGGTTCGATCCCCGGTCGGGGCAGTTTTTCTGGGTGAGGTTTTTATCGGGGTTTTTCCTCACCTGTAAGACAAATGTCAGGAAAACTTTAAGGCCCAAACGGTCCCCGAAATCATATGGCCATTATCATCCTTCTCATTATCATCATCATCACGTTGTGGAAAGCAACGGGAAGCTACCACACCTACTATTCCCTAGTAAAGCTACAAGCACAGCATAGAATGCTATAACTGCAGTGAAGGACCTGCCTTCGGGCAGAATTACTATGGGTTGGATGGATATCATTATTATAGAGGAACCTAAGGGTTCGATAGTGCCTGTCAGTTACTATTATCACTGTCATTAACATAACCATCAAAACCATATTATTATAATCATCATGAATATAATTTTAACTATTATTATCAACATCATTACTATATTACTTCTTCTTCATCATCACGGTTTAGGCTTATTTACTAGACTGTTCCGGCTCCAAATTCCTGCTCCTTCCATCTTTTCTTTGGTCTTCCCAAACTTCTTCTTCCTCGTGATGAATAGCTGTATGCTGCTTTCGGTATTCTATTCTCAGTCATCCTTGCCAAGTGTTCTTTCCAGTTTGTTCTGAATTTCACTATTGTTGTGTTTAATTCCTCCACTTCTAGTTGTTGTCTTATTTCTGTGTTGTGTTTTTTGTCTGTTCTTTGATATCCTGATATTGGTCTGAGGAATTTCATTTCAGCAGCTTGTATTGTGGCAAATTGTTGTGTTGTCACTGTCCATATTTTGGATCCATAAGTAATAATAGGCACTACCATTGTCTTGTAAAATTTTATTATAGAGTCTTTCCTGGCTTTATTTTTTAAAGTTCTTTTTAACGTTCCTGTTATATAATTAAACTTATTTAGTTTGTTATTTATATCTGTTTCCGCTGTGTATGATATTTCGCAACCTATATCTTTACAGTCAGAATTAAGGGGCGGATTTCTATGACCTAAAAATGGAAAATATGCAAGTATCTAAGACCTAAAAAAACGTTTAAATATGACCTAAAAAGACAATAATATGATCTTATAATTGAATTAATTGTTTACCATACTATATTAATTGTTCATTCATATACATTTTCAATTGTATCAAAGAAAAAGGAAATCTTCTTCTATTGTCCAGTGCAAACGTTTGCTACCTGTTAACAGAAACCTTCCAAACAAGTGAACTGTGAAACTGACGATTTTTATACAGGTACAATGTTGGTTATTTACAATCGCCTGATGACTGGGCTATTAAAAAAACCCAAAATATGACCAAATTATGACTTTATCATAGAAATAAGCAGAAGTATGACCAAAGATTTTAAAAAGTGAGAAATATGACTTTTAAGACCCAATAAAAACCACTTAATCTTAATAATAAGGCATATATACATGTTTTTACTTACTTGAAGCTTAGAATAAGGCTTTGGGAAAATACGACATGTCATAGGAGTCCGCCCTTTGATCATTATCAATCGCTATCATTATCACTATCAATTTATTATTATTATTATTATTATTATTATTATTATTATCATCATCATCATCATCGTTATTTTAACAGGAATATTCCACACTACAGTCGTTCTGCTCTAACCCAAAGTGATTTGTCGCCAGAGGTTTTCGTCTAAAATAATGCTCTGAGCTGTTCAGAATAAAAGGAGGAACTTTCTTTATCACAAAAGCAGGAGCTGATAAAGAGAAATCGATAAATATCGAGGTGAAACACGACTGTGATTGGTTTACTCTTACTCTTACTCACTGGCACTATCGAACCCGTAGGTTCATGGCCGCACGGACATAAGCTCTCCATACATCCCTATCCTGAGCTAATGCTTTCCAATCATTCCCTGTATAATCTACTTCCCTCAAACTGTGATTGGTTTTTAAAACAAAATTAATTGAAACGTGATTGTTCATTGACTACCATTTGTGGTATGAGTTAAATAGTCATCATAAATTTCCATAAGACCCTAAAACGGGGAGATGAGGGTACGCCCTGCATCTCATCTCAGACACGTGACCATTCAACTAAATCAGTTAGCCCTTAAATTCCTAGTGCATCCTATAGGATACATCAGTTGGTTTAATTAATTTGATATTTTAAATAAATCAGAAGAAAACGAACAAAAATAAACCACTTAAATGTGTGTCTAATTATACAATATACACTAAAACGTGTTTAATCCGGACGTGAATAATGTGGAAATCTGTCCAATGTGAACAAATTTATTGGTCCCGGCGAAATAATAGTAATTTTTACGATTATTTATTTTACATAAAACGGAATCTGTCCAACGCGGAAACGGAAGGATATTTCTACATAATACATGGAATCTTTATAAAGCGGAAAAGCAAAAACCCCATTAGACCAAAAAAAAAACAATAAGGAATAATTCCTGCTGCCGGGTGAAGTAGATATTCTATTTGTACCTGAAATTTTATTTCGGCCTCACTGCACACCTGTTATGCGAAATACAGATACCTGTCTTACAAATAAACATTGCACTGTAAAATCTTAAATTAGTTTAAGTTCTGAGTCCGATCTTTCACAGGTAGTGTTCTGAATTTACGGAATAAGGATGGCTAAAACTTAGGCATATGTGTCATTCTCATTAAACGAAAAAGTGAAAGTGATTGGAGATAAAACCTCCAAATTTTCGGACCGATGCTCCAAAGGCATGCTCTAGCTGTTGCTAAATTCCAAGGTAACAACGTTATGAATGCATCTTCAGGTTGGCTCGACAGTTTTAAAAGACGACACAATGTAGTGTGGAATGAAATTTTCGGGGAATCAAGGGATGTGGACAAAAGTGTAGTTAGTGAGTGAAATTGGCACACTTTAATTTCAGGATACGCGTCAAAGAGACATTTTTAAAGCTGACGAAACGGGACTATTTTTCGGTACTCTATAATCTACGATTAATAAGTTTTAGTTTTTTTACAATGCGAAATTTTGTCGAATGTGGAAAAAAAAAAAAAAATGGTCCATGCGATTCCGCTTTGAGCAAGTTTTGCTATACCCTAATAATAATAGTTATACAAGATTCCGTTTTCACTGCGGTCCGCCACATTTAAATAACTGTCACAGGAAATGTGTGTTTTGCCAATATAAGAGTTTATAATAATGATGAAGGGCAGTGTAATATTTCCCTTAAATGAAGAAAAATCAAGTATTTACTGATGTAGCTCCAGTCTCGACATTTTACAATCGACGACGCATCTTTTCAGTTGACTGTGTTGCGGACATAAATCACGAAGAAAGAACATCTCGTATCGTAAAGCTGCTGTCATCAGTGCTAACATCCTATCATTGCCAAAACCGGACCACAACTGTCTTCTTAAAGTGATTTATGAAATCCTCTTACACACGGATTTTTACTACTTCTCTTCATCTCCTCGGATTTCTCTTCAAATCTCTTGCACGTTACAGAAAACCATTACACAAGAAAAGAAATTGACATTCAAAGCATGATACAGTTGACAGAAAACAAATTACACATATTTAAACGATATACGACTTTCTTAATATATAATAAGGGCAATTATATAAAATTAAATATTATGGTCGAAATACAAACAGTTGTTGTTTCACATATTACTGAGGCCTATGAGGAATTGAATTTAGCGTCCATAAACAGATTACATCTATCAAAACCAACAGAACGGGCGCCAAAACGTGGATCGTATCTCCATATCCAGCATTTTAAAATAATTTTAAGTACTAATCAAACGGTAAAAGAAGTTGGGACGGCCTGGGAACAGACGGTTAAAACGTTTTGTAGACCATAACGGTACTCAAGAACAACTTCAAAAGATTATTATTATTATTATTATTATTATTATTATTATTAATCTTCAAGGTATGGGCCTGTTGCCAGTTCCGTTCCCCGGTGCACTGTATGCTGCAGGTGCAGGCCGTCTTTCCAACGACGTTTTGGTCTTCCTACCTTTCTTCGGCCTAGAGGTTTATAATGAAACAGCTGTTTTGATAAACGATTATTTGGCATTCTTTACATTTATTTATGTATATTCTCTCGTTTGTATTATATATCTGTAATTTATCTCTGATATCTTGACTTCTCTTTTTGATCTCTTAGAGATACACCTGCAACTGATCTGAGAAATCTCATTTCTATTGTCTCAATTTTATGTTTACTATTATTATTATTATTATTATTAAAGTAAAGTAAAGTGATCCCACAACAGACCCGGAGGTCCTTGGGGTAGTAGGAAGTTAAGGCTCCCACTTTTTCTAGACAATCGGCACTTGATGTCAGCCGGGTTGTCAGCCCTGCGTGACGGCCGCCTTTACCCCCAGAACAAGCGTCTGGTACTCATTTCCGTTAGAGGCTGAGTCGACCCCAGGGCCATAGTGCCGCCAGAGGATTTGGGTCAGTTTAAAAATCCTGACCCCAACGGGACTTGAACCCTCGACCCTCCGGCTTGTAGCTCAGTGCCTTAACCACTAAGCTACGGCGTGCCCCTATATTATTATTATTATTATTATTTTATTATTATTATTATTATTATCATTATTGAGTATTAGATATACAATAGTAGATTATATAAGATATAAGAAATTCAATTGGTATGGGCATGTACGACGAATGCATGGAAGAAAGGTTACTCAGAAAAAACATTAGAATGGTGTCCACCTGGAAGAAGAAGGAAAGGAAGACCTTGAAACTCGTGTATGCAAGAACTAAAAACTGGAATGAGAAAAAGAGGACTGGAGGGCATGGATTGGATGGATAGAGACGAATGGAGAGGAAACTAAAACTTTAGGCACAAAAATATGTGTAAACTTTAAATAATCTGTATATAAATAAATAAAAAATAAAAATTATTATTATATTATAATGATAATTATTGTAAAATGTAAACCCTCTTCTCGTGTCAGGTCGAGGAATATGATATGAAATCTATACAATTGAAGGTCTATGATATACACTGGTGCCTGTCGCGCCATCACAGTACCAGATCTAATGAAACTAAATGGATTGTATAAGTATGGAGGGGGTACTTAGGCCTACTTACTCACTAGGCACTATAGAAAGCCGGTAGGTTCATGGCTGCGCTGGACGTAAGCTCTCCATGCATCCCTATCTTGAGCTTATGCTTTCCAAACATTCCCTGGTATAATCTACTTACATCTACGTTCACCTCAATCAGGGTTAACGAAACGTTATTCTCCCCACCTCATTCTTGGTCTACAAATTGGACGTTTTTTCTCTGGTTTCCCTACAAGAAGCTTCCATGCAAGTATTTTCATTCCCATACGGTGGTCACATGTCCTGCCCATCCGCAGTTTACGGAAACTTCACACTTGGTCTTATTATAATCTGGCTTCCTATAAAGAAGACCATGTATCTTTATTGTTATGTAAGTCGTCTCCATTCCCCTGTCTGTTCATTCTCTCTTTGGTCCAAAAATTGTCCTAAGTACTTAATTCTCAAATACTCGAAATCTCCTTTCCTCCCTTAAAGTAAGAGTCCATGTTTCGCACCCATAATCATGTAACTGGTAGAATAAAAGTTTTATATATTTTTCAGTTTAACTTTTTTTTTTTTATTTTCACGGTCGTTTGGAATTCATGGTAGTATTGGGCTCCATGCAAATGGAGCATGCAGTAATTTATCATTAAAGAAAAGGAGTTGGGAGATCAAAAGTCTCTGTAATGCATAATAGCACGTAAGTATGGAGGGTAATGGAATTAAATATTTCTGGCAGGGGAAAACAGGAAAACTTGAGAAAAACCTGTGCTGGCCTGTATTCTCCTGGATTCTCAGGACATTCGTTTTATAGGAAATTTATCTTCTCAGATACCTTTAAACTTCATCTTGTTTGATAATTTCTAATCCACCACGAACCCCATGTGGAGTAACCGAGACGCGAACTCGGGACTAGAAGTGGAGGGCAAGTGTATAATCACTTATAACATGCAGCCGCATAATAATGTTTACTAATAAAACATATCAATGTAAAAAGTGTAAAGAAAATGCTAGCAGAAACAGCAGAAACATTGTCAAAAATTGCTTAAATTCGTGACGAACAAAATTATAACAGAATTAACCAGTAAATGGCCAAGAATTACATACAAACTTGCCTACTACTTATTTAGTTATAAGAGAAACACCGAAACTTAAGTCAAGCCTGCAATTTCTTAAAATTACATCAAATAGACACATCATTAGCAATTAACTGGAGATTCTCTCAAATCAAGCAATTTCGTTGAACCTCAAATCAAAGCAGCAGTGCCTATGGCTAATGGCAACAGAGTGTACTATTTGGAAAGTCCCCATGGGCAAGTTTTAAAATGAAAATTAAGCTCATAGCAGTGTGTGAATAAAAACACGTACTAACAAAGTAAGCCTTCCTAATGACTGCCTTGCATGTATTCTTCAACTTTTCCTACGAACCAACAGAAATTACATATTGCTTTTTTTCCTTCTCTCTCCCTTTTTCAATGTTAATTTTATTTTTTCGCTTTATTTCTTTACTGCTCTTTCTTATTATTTCAAACTAATGAACAATCTTCCAAAAATTGAGATACATACTTCCATGTTAAATTTAGATAGAACATGCTTGCTCATAGGTGAATAAAAAATTGATCCACTAATGTGTAAAACAGACAGGATGCTTACTTATATTAGATGATTTCTCGGCGTATTTATTTATCCCATAAATTACACTGAGCAACAACAAAAAAATAAACTTTTTTTTTTTGTCTCAGAAAGAGAAATACGTGATGCTGATAGTATTTTTTCTCCTGAATTCAAATATGATATCGGGTTTTCTCCATCACGCAAGGTTTCCGAGAGAGACAGGAATTTATAATTTCAAACACTTTAATATTTTCTACATTCGTAACTACACAATATTCGACATTCGGACTTACCTAGAAAGTAAGAAATGACGATTTTCTGCTATATCTCGCCTGTGGAGCATCCCTCTTGATGGTCCAACAATAATCGGCCAGCATATTAAGATTCCATTTGCCTTGATGTCTCTTTTCCATAGCTGAAATCTCCTGATGAAAGTGTTCCCCGTGCTCATCACTCACTCAACAAATGGACGAAAAAACGTTTATTAAAACATAATTATTTAAATTCATTAATTGAAATTGAAATAAAAAACTGTTGGTGATGGAGAAATTCCGAATACATATTTGAAAACACGATAAAAAACTGCATTAAGTACAACTATTGGTACTCATGAGACAAAGAACATGTTGACCAGTGATCTCGTAAACTATAAAATTCTTACGTATGAATTGCATAAACTAATCGAATTTATGGCATGATTCTGCTGGTTTAGGGAATATATGGTATTTGTTTTGTATGGGTGATGTTTTTTTTTTTCCGGGGTGTTTTCCTCATTTGTAAGACATGATTTAGGAAACTATAAGGTAATAATGGTCCTTGAACATCATAATCGTCATTATCATATTCGCCATGTTTAGTCCTGCGCGGTAGCCGAGTGGTTAAGGCTAGATGTCTTTGGTGCAAAGCTACAAAACTTGCGCTGGTTCGAGTCTCCATGGGGGAAGAAATTTTCTCATGGAATTTCGATCAGTAAAGAACCGGTGCCGACGCAGCATCGTGAGGCATTCGGGTAGCTACAATAAGTAGTGATCAATAATGAAATAATAGAACAGATAGCACACTTTAACTACCTTGGTTCAGATATAACATATAACTATAATTGGGATATACATAATAAATTAAACCGATATCAAATGATGTGTGACACCATAAGAAGAACCCTCCGAAAGACTCGAAGAGAAACTCAGCTCAGGTTTTATAAAATTATGGCTGTACCTGTTCTTTTATATGGATCTGAATCTTGGGTACTTACGAAGGGCCCAAATACCAATGGAAAGAACATTTAGTCAGAATTGACAATACAAAATTACCCAAAAAGATCAACACCTACAAACCACATGGAAAAAGATATTTGGGACGGCCAAGGAAACGATGGACTTGAGATCGGAACAGGTCGCATTGACCTAATCCTGGAAAGGAAGAAGAAGAAGAAGAAGAAGATGAAGACAATAAGTAGTGGCTCAAGGTTGAGAAAATTAGTTATAACAGCTGGGGGACGCGATATGGTGACATACACAGGCTGGGTGATTGTCTACCTCTGTGATTAACACATCTGGATGTGATGCGAGCGGCCGGCTGGTAGCAAAGGCTCTTCTAAGCCTATCGCACCATGAATGCGTGCGTGTGTTTGATTGGTGTGTATGTGTGTTTCGTGTTAATGTTGTGTTGTCCTCAGAGGAGGCACTGACTTTTGAGCTGATCATTCATTGAGGGATGCCCTCTATGTCCTTGTGTGGTCAAAAAAATATGTATGTGATCCATACGTTATAATCCCTCTCTCCGGACAGGTCGTGCCACTTGTAAGGCACGGGTGACATATGGAACGTAAAAGTACCTATAAGGTGAGAGGTTAAACTGCGTTTATGGAAGAAAATACTGATTTTCTTAATTAAATCGTACATATTGCGAGAAAATAAACACTAGCAGAACTATCTTTACATTTCGGATTTCAGGGAAGCCCTTATTTCTAGTAAACGGATTTCGTTAATATTATAATGATATTGTGAAAACAAAAATTAATGTCTGAACCACGAATCGAACCGTGGGCCTCTAGTTCTACGTACTAGTGTGCAGCCCACTACACCATACTATATTTGATACAAACATTAACAATTCTTTCCACATATACAAATCTATAATTCTCATTTCGTCCGCTGCCAGCTAGGTGTCACTACTATCGCCAACGGCCGGCTTTGTTTAGAAGTATCTATATTTGAGAATTTTACACCACCACTTTTATAAGCAGTAAACGATGTTATTTAACATTTTCCAATACTGTTATTTTACACAGTTCCAATAATGGATCATATTATAATATTATAATCATATTGTGAAAAGAAAATTAATGTCTGAACCAGGAATCGAACCGTGGACCTCTAGTTCTACGTTCTAGTGTGCAGCCCACTACACCATTCTAGACTTGATACAAACATTACCAATTCTTTCCACATAAACAAATATATAATTCTCGTTTCGTCCGCTGCCAGGTAGGTGTCATTACCATCGCCAACGGCCGTCTTCGTTCAGAAGTATCTATATTTAGAATTTTACACCACCAGATTTGTATATGTGGAAAGAATTGTTAATGTTTGTGCCAAGTCTAGAATGGTGTAGTGGGCTGCACACTAGTACGTAGAACTAGAGATCTACGGTTCGATTCCTAGTTCAGACATTAATTTTTCTTTCACAATATCATTATAATATTATAATATGATCCATTATTGGAACTGTGTTATAATAACAGTATTGGAAAATGTTAAATAAGGATTTCGTTAAGTTTTTGAAAATAATTCTCGTTTTATTTCAACGAGATATTTTGAGTTTCGTTATGAAAAAATCGAAAATTTCGGCCGCTAGAGCAATTTTTAAAGTTTCTCTAAAGACTGCTGAATCCTAATGGTCCGATTTTGTTGCTTAAATAATTCGACGTGACTTTTTTTAATTAATTCCTGTGTAATTTTTAAAAAATATATTAATGAGAAGAATTTCAATAGCTTGTTTTCTTCGAAATTCCCTGAAATAGGGTCATTTATTTCGCTATATACATATGACATTATATATATTATATAACATACTAGCGGACCCGAAAGACGATGTCTTGCCCGAACGTTCAATTCTCGTGTCGTGACCGGACGATAAAAATATAATTTACTTTTTACCATAAAATTAACTAATTAGTATGTTCACAAGAAAACTCCTCACTGCCATCTGTTGTGGCGCAAGAAGCGTGCATTATGACGTAACATTGTTTACGTGCGGAATATGTCGGTAATGCAGATGACTATAGTCTACATCTGACATAAAAAATATATTTTACTCGATCGCAGCGCCACCCATCAGGTCCAGTTGTGAATCCAAACCATCCAGGTACCGACTCAAAAACACACACACAAAATTTCATAAACATCGGTCCAGTCGTTTAGGTAGTTTATAATTTTGGATTTCAAGTAAACCTCCACTTCTAATTATCGGATTTCGCTCATTATTAATAATGCCTACCTCGGTTTATTTCAATACGATATACCAAGTTTCGTTGTGAAACATCGAAAATTGCGGCCGGTAGAGCAATTTTTAAGGTTTGTCTAAATACTACTAAATTTTAATGGTTCGATTTTGTTGCTTAAATAATTCGACCTTACTTTTTTTAATTAATTCATACGTAATTTTTAAAAATATATTCAGGAGAAGAATTTCAATAGCTTGTTTTCTTCGAAATTCCCTGAAATAGGGACAGTTATTTCGATATTAAAACTTAAATAAGTAGATCCTTGCTCTTAGTACTGTAAAAAAGTGTTACACTAATGTACAAAACAGAAACAGAATGGCTGCCTGTATTAGCAATTAAGAATCAACTGCATTTATAATCCACTTCGTCAGATATACCTATTTTTTCTCAAACTAGTATCATTCCATTACTCAAAATTATTTTCAATGTTTAATACCACATTAGTTCGGTGCAAATTGCATCAATAAAAACAAATTTTAACTTGTTTTTACTACATTCAGATGTATATATGCAATTAAGTTCTTCAATCTTGTTAGGACTTCTGCATTTTTTATCAATCCGCGTGATATCATTACCATAGAGCATGCTGCAGGAAATAAATGCATTTTTTATCACTACTCGATAGCATTCTACAAAAACGAAGGAGTAATCTTGTCAGATTTAAATAAGTAACATGATAATCTGCAAAATTAAACATTTCATGTAAGAAAAGTAAATTTATGTAAAGAGTATTCAAAAGAAACTTGTAATATTTAGACGTAAAGTAATAGGAATCATTACTGAAAGTCTGTAAACAAGCCTAAGATATAATCAATTAATTCTTTACGGCTACTGTTAGTTTGCGCTACAACAGCAATAAACTGTGTATGCTAGGGTGGGCCCAAAAAAAACTTTTTTATTTCGAAGTTGTAATAGCGCGGAAAAGTTGCCAATCATATAGACAAAAGAAAAGAAAATAATTATCAAAATCGATTGACATCTTCCGGTCGCGCAAAGGCTCTGAAGTTTGGCAAAACTTGAAAAAAAACTTCATTTTTGTAATTATTTCTTTTTGGCCGCGGTCGATGGATTTTTTAGCATGGAAAAATCCAAGGAGCGAGTCCTCCAGGATGGACTTTAAGCCGTGGGTCCCGAGTCTGAAGATTTTCAGGCTCGTAAAAGATCCTTAATCCTGAATGAAAAGGCCTCTAAGCAAAATTTACCGAATTTACCCGTCCTAGTACTACCTTGGTTTCCTAGATGTCAGTATGAGGCGGAACGCTGACCAAGGACCACTCAAATGACATCTACACGAAAATAAGTGTAACTAAATTAGTATGGCTCAAATTCTTTCCTGTAGGGGGAGAGCGCCTAAATCTCTGTTAAGGGAAATATGGGCTTGCAAGATACAAGAAGATTTTTAATATCAAGTAGGTATTGCTGATCTTTGCTAAGCACGTTTATGTCTATCTGTGGGATCTGACAATCAATACTCTGGAAGTTATTTATCAAATACCAAGGATGTGTAAAAATATAACTTGTTCATTATTCTGGCAAATTTTGGAGCTTATGCGCGAGCGGAAGATATCAACTGATCTAAACCAAATTAAAACAATGTTTTTAGATTCTATTTGAAGACGTTACAAACTATTACATTACGAAAACATCTAATTAAAAAATTTTAAAAATAATTTCAAAAATGAAGTTTTTTTTTTTTCATATTTTGTCAAACTTTAGAGCCTTTGCGCGACCGGAAGATGTCAACCGATTTTGATATATATTTTTTTCTTTTCTTTTGTCTATATAATTCGCAACTTTTCCGGCTATTATAACTTCGAAATAAAAAAAATAGTTTTTTTTCTGCCCACCCTAGTGTACGCGTACTTATCTATAGGCATATATATATAGGCTATACACACACATACAAGCGTACAAGAAAAAAAACCAGGTATGTCACTTTTTTTAATGGGGTTTGAAGTGTCATTAGGATCTCAATGGAAAGCACTATTATTAAGAAGCGTAAAACAGTAAAATATACAATTGACTGTCATGGATTTATCTTCCTCCAAAGTTTAGCATACGGTAAGGAAGTATGGATAGTGTGAAAGAGTTTTTTACCTTTATCTTTAAATTATTTATTATTTTTTATAGGTATGAAGCTTTTTTGTACAAGAGGAAGTATAATTAAATAAAATATTAATATAGGTCCACGTACCTAATATATCAGTTTTCCTCAATTAAAATGGATTTTTTGTTTAAAAAATGAATTTTACAACTATTGATAACTAGAAGTACGTTTCCAAGGTTTCAAGGATAAAGAGACATATGGTTTCTTCCCTGTACCCTGTATATATAATAATAATAATAATAATAATAATAATAATAATAATAATAATAATAATAATAATAATAATAATAATAGCTTTATTTTACCTGGCAGAGTTAAGGCCTTAAGGCCTTGTCTACCACTCAACCAGGTTTAAAAAAATACAAAAGAAAAGTCTTAAATCTAAATTACAATATATATATATATAGGCCTATATATATATATATATATATATATATATATATATAAACGATTACAAGTTATGAATACAATACAATTAATATTTATAATGTATTTTGATTTACTCTAAATTTAACGAATTAAATATATAATATGTACAAGATATATAAAAAAACGAGGAAAAGATTAATGACATAGCATAAAATTAAATAAATAGAGAAAAATTAATTATTAGACAACAGGTAACTGTATAAGCGTGACTTAAAGGTGCCAAGTGTGCTGCAACCCCTGATATCTTGAGGAAGGAGATTCCAGGAGCGGGCAGAGGCTACTGTGAAGGAAGTAGAATAGGAGGAAGTGCTATGAAGAGGAATTGTTAGCAGACTGCTATCTTGTGACCTAGTGTCAATATTGTGGTAGGAGGATAACTTCTCAAATCTGGACGCCAGGTAAGTAGGAATGTAGGAATTCAGAAGCTTGAAAAGTAGTGAAAGAAAGTGCAATTTACGTCTGTCAGTAAGACGGAGCCAAGAGAGGTTATTAAAGTGTTCGGAAATATGGTCATAACGGCGGATATTGAAAATGAATCGAACACAAGCATTATGAACACGCTGCAGTCTCTGCGACAAGGCATAGTTTAGATCATTATATATAATGTCACAATAATCGAAGTGTGGTAACACAAGATTCTGCATATATATATATATATATATAGGCCTATAGACATTATATTTTTTGGAAACCAGATATAATATGAACAGTTAAGTTTCGTACACTGCGATGGGCAGGACATGTTGCTCAAATGGGGAATTTAAGAGCAGGTTTGGAAACTCATTGAAGGGAAATCGAAAAGATAGCAACCAGTAGGTAGGCCAAGAATGATGTGCGAGAATAACATTAAAACTACGATTTGATGGAAGTTAATTATACAAGGGATGACTGGAAAACATTAGCACAGGATAGGAATGTTTGGATAGCTTATAACCGCTCGGGAATGAACCTATTTATCTGATAGTCCCAATGAGTTATAAATATAGTCCTATAATGTATTTTTTATTCCATGGCATTAACCCTTCAAAATATTGTACACACCCCCCAAATGTGCGCCTGGTAGGGTAGTATAAGGGCGGGTCTGATTACGTGCTATTCAGTTTCCGCCCACTTTCAAGAGATAAAGTACATATTTGATATCGGTGATTTCTCGTTGTCGATTCGAGATTCGCAGGTTTACACCCGGTCGAGATAGATGAAGTTCTACAGGGAGTAAACATTTTAAACATTTATTACAGAAGGGAGTGCTTTAACCCCTAAAGTTGGAACTATTCAGGTTACATCTGGGGACAAGGGTGTTCCCTGGTGATATCTACTTAACCAAGCTAATTTTGTTACACTGTATTTCTCTATAGATGTCAGAGAGTGACATTTGATTAACACATTGGCTCAAACTCACTTATTGTAAAAGATTGAAAAACTGTACCTCAATATCCTGTAGGTAGGCCTCTGCAATATGCAAACTTCATTATTTAAAATTACTTTAGACTAAACGGTCTAAAGATATATATTTTATTTCATAGCTAAATGTGAATTGATTAGCACAAAATAAATAGTGATTTTTTCTAATCATATATTCTAAATCTTCCTAATCTTGTGCAATATATAATAAATGGGGATTAATTTTTAATATAAAATAAAAAAAAAATAATTATCAATTGATGAACGAGAACTAAATTTAATGTTGGGGACTGGATAAACAATAAAATCTTGTAGTGAGATCACATATTTAGGAATTAA
This sequence comes from Diploptera punctata, assembly GCA_030220185.1. Taxonomy (NCBI): domain Eukaryota; kingdom Metazoa; phylum Arthropoda; class Insecta; order Blattodea; family Blaberidae; genus Diploptera; species Diploptera punctata. The sequence goes on along the minus strand of JASPKZ010009355.1, from coordinate 2,494,609 downwards.
AATAAATAAAAATGGAAGTTATGAAGAGGAAATAACAAGTAAAAATAATAAAGTAAAATTTACAATTGCTTGCCTCAATGGAATATTGTTAGATAAAAATATAAATAATAAAAATAAAATAATATATATCATACAATTGTTAAAAGCATCATTACTTATGGAGCAGAACTTTGGCCATTAACAATAAAAACAAATAGGCCTAAGTATCTTCATGAACGGAAATAGATTTTATACGAAGGGGAGCAAGAATTTCAAGAAAACATTAGAAACTCAGTTATAAGGGAAAAAATGAAGATTGAAGACACTGTTTTAGATTATATTAAAACTTCGTAATGAAGATGGTACGGACATATCCAGCGAATAGAAGAGGATCGACTACCGAAATATGTTTTGGCATGGAAACCTGAGGGAAGACAAGGCCGAGGAAGACCTAAAACTTCCTGGAGTCAGGAAACGCCTCTCCTTAAAGATTATTGTTAAACAAAATAATTAATTTAAAAATATTTCAGTATTTTGTAGGCACTATATATAGGCTAATGTTTCGTGTATCAATTGTAACTTAATACATGTGTACCTGAGAACTATAAGTCTACATATTGTATTTTATGTTCCTGTTATTGAAGTTATTTACTATTTGAGGCCTAATAAGAAAACAGTAGTTTAATTGTGTGCATAAAAACTCCACCCGAAAATTGTTAACGGTATATGTCAAAACAAGTCCACTTGTTTGGGATTTTCCATTGATTTCAGAGAGACAAGGGCAATGACTTAGAGAATTTGTTAAATTATTACTTAGGAAATAAGTAGGAGGCTGTCAAAAATTTGTAAACTTGTATACTTTTTCGCATAAATAATCATGTTAACCAAAGTTCATATTGTGCCTTCAGCAAACTCGCAATATTTCTAAATAAAAACCTGTTTGCATTAATCAATTTTAATGTCAGCTTCATTTTTTTGCACTTTTTCGTGGTACGACGTTGTTTATAACATTTATGTTTGTTTCATAATCGTCGGTAGCAGCAGCATCTTTTCATGTGTTGGTCTTAGAGGAGCTGTTAAATCATGGGTAAACGTCTCAAGCCATATCTTCCTCAAACACAATCTCTTACCACGTGGATGATTATCTGATGGCACTAGTCACACTCTTAAGATATTCCTATTAATCAAGAATTTATTTTAAGACGGTGTCATATTCAGATGATTTTTTTGTTTATAATAATAATAATATTAATAATAATAATAATAATAATAATAATAATAATAATAATAACCAAGGAAGTAAAATGTTGCTGGAACACTAAATAAAAAATTGGAATAAGAATATTAGAACATACCAAATTAAACGCCCTATTGTTTGCAGATGACCAAATAATAATTGCAAATTCAGAAGATAATCTGCAGAAAGGTCTGTATGAACTTAACAAAATTACAGAGAATATGGATTGAAGATATTGATTTTGGAAATAAAAAGGTGAAAATCTTACAAATTATGTATAAGAATAAGAAGAAGAAGAATATTTAACGAATGTAGAAGATAGAAACATGAAAAAATAAAATAAATATGTCCTGATATTTGTGCTACTTTATCAGCTTCTTTCTTTCTTTTATTAGATTTTTAGTTGTTTGTTATTAATGCACATAATTAATTAAATTCTTTCCACTTTTAATTTGCAACTTACTTTTATTTTGATATTGTTAAGCATCATTTAAAATAATACTGGCTAGTTTTTATTCCTTAGACCAATTGGCGTTAGTCACATAAAATTACTTATAAGGAGAAAGGTTAGATTAAGGTAAATAAAGAAAAAATATTGAAAACAAGCGTCCCTGTTAAATTTCACTTGATGTAACAGTGTACTGGCACTTATATGATCGTCAGTGTCAATGGAGTTTGATATATCGCCAATGTGATGTTTTCTTGCTGCTATGTTCCGGAATACAACCACAAATCTTTAAGACAGGAATGCGCCTGACGACCAACATATCCAATTAACACTGTTTTATACAAAGGCTCAATTATACTTAAAACAAATATCTTAATAATTTGACATTGGAATGTCAAAACATGGCGCCTGTTAGACACTACACCAGAATGTACAACTACAAAAAAATTGAAGTAAGCGTGACTATTACATTCCAGTGATATTACTAGAGCTAGGAATTTTAAGTGCAAAATTTTGGTAAAAAAGGTGCAAAAAAGGTGCTTTAATTTAGCAGAAAATGTGCAAAAAAAGTGTATTTTTTTTTAGATAAAAGGTGCAAATTCCCCACGTAAATAATCATTAGAGAGCACCAAAATCAATTACATCAAATAACTGACGACACAACATTTACTCATGTTCTCACGTATTAAAAACTCTGCGTAAGGAAAGTCCCAGAACATTATGTTATTGAAATCTCAAGTTCAAATAATTGTTAAAGTATTTTTTTAACAACTCAGTGTTTTAAGATAAAAATTAAAATGTACCTGTTGGCAGGTGCTATCATCCTCAACTTTGTTAAAATTGTGTATTTAAAATATCAGTTGGATGCCTTTCAGAAGTTAACTTCCATCATCAGCAGGATGATGAAGTGGAAGTAATGTGATGTGGAATGATACCACACATCATTACCAACCCTTGAAAACGTATTTGAAGAAATATATATATTGCTTTGGGAATTAAATGCTGCAAAGGAAACAAAAAAGGTTTGAAAAAGTGCAAAATGTGCTTACACTGAAAAAAAAAGTGCTAGCATTGGAAAAAAGGTGCTACAATGTGCAACTAAAACACAGTTAGGGACATTTATTTAATATTTTCTCTGCAAGACAAGCTAATTTGTGCATTGTAGTAACAAAAACAAAAAATAAGGTTCAACACCGAAAATTCCTAGCTCTAGATATTATACTCGTTAATATTAGGCATAACATATCAGAATTCTCTCAAAAAACGTTGCATGTGGTCATGCATAGAAATCCATTATTAACTCTTAAATTTGCAATGTATCCTGTAGGATACATCAATTGTTTTAATTTATATAACTGTTTTAATAAAACAGAAGAAAGCTAACAATAAGAAATTACTGAAATGTGTGTGAAATTACACAATATTTAATACACAAGTGATCTTCTTGGTGATATAATATTAAAATATATATGTAGTCAATATGCCCATTTCACCAATTAATGTTTTAAAATGGTCAACAAGTTTCTACAGCCAAGCTGTCATTCTCAAATTGAGTCAATATCTGGTCTTGAGAATGACAGCTTGGCTGTAGAAACTTGTTGACCATTTTAAAACATTAATTGGTGAAATGTGCATATTGACTACATATATATTTTAACACAATATATAGAGTAATAACAATTATGCACGATTTCGTTTTCAGTGCGGTCCGCCACATTTAAATAAATGCTACCAGAAATTACTGTCTACTAAACCATCAGCGACAAGGCTTGTTAATGTCCGACTACCGGATCTTTGTCTCCTAATCTACGGCTAGTTGTCGGCGGGCGGTGGATAAACGCTCAAACGTAGACTGATATATAATCAAAAGAGACTGAAGAGAGCATTTTCAAGTCCCTAAAGCAGTCGGAAGATGCCGGAGCCTGCGAGCCCGCAGTTGGCCGAGTAGGCACCTGGGAAGCCGGGTGCCTGTTGGACTGGCTGGAAGGTGAGCATATGGCCCTGCACTTCCAAATACAGTTGTGGTGGTGGTGGTGTTTTGACAATTTAAGCTTCAATTAGGAATGGGCTAATAGAACAAAAGATAGCTAACAATAAGAAATTACTGAAATGTGTGTGAAATTACACAATATACCCAATAATAATAGTTATGCACGATTTCGTTTTCAGTGCGGTCCGCCACATTTAAATAGCTTACCAGAAACTACTGTTTTGGCAATTTAAGGTTTATTTGGGAATGGGCATGTAAGTTAATAACTCAGGAAAAATAAAAAAATGGCGGAATTCAAATACTTAGGAACAATGATTAACAGAAATGAGATACAGAAAGGAATTAACGAGATCCGACTCTGATAACGCATGTTATTTCGTTTTCAGTGCGGTCCGCCACATTTAAATAACTTACCAGAAACTACCGTTTTGACAATTTAAGGTTTACCGTATTTGGGAATGGGCATGTAATAACTCAGAGAAAATTTAAAAAATGGCGGAATTCAAATATCTAGGAACAATAATTAACAGAAATGAGATACAGAAAGGAATTAATGAGATCCGACTCTGTAAACGCATACTATTATGTATCGCAAGGATCTCCCTTGATCCTAACATCTGTAAAAAAATTGATTAACTAAAAGTTATTTAGACGAGTGGTTACAAAAGCAGAGGTTTAGTAACGAGATGCTCAAGTTAGAACACGCCTGAAGGGTGTAGAGAGTTACTAAACCTAATTTTGAAACGTGTTGTCTACAAATATTTTCACATCCATATAATATAACTGGCAGAATAATAGTTTTATATATTTTCAGTTTAACGTTTTTTGAAAGGAGTTGGGACATCAAGAGTCTCTGCAATGTATAATAGCACACATTTCCAGAATTGAGCCTATGTTTAATTTCTTTGTGCATCTCATTCCTATTTGTGATTATTGTTCCTAGGTATTTGAATCCAGTAACGTCCTCAAATTTTCCCTCATTTGTCATTAGCTGTCCATTTCCATTATACAATGTATTTCTACGTGTGACCATATATTTAGTTTTATTGATATTTACTTCTAGTCCAAATTTCTTAGTGTTATTCAGTAGGGTGTGCATGTTGGCCTTCTGTATATCTTCGCTATCGCCCAATAGTACTACATCATCAGCACAAACTAACAGCTTATTGATACCATTGAGTTGTAGGCCTCCTTCATCCTCTAAAGATTTGATGGCATGCTCTAGTACAAAATTAAATAGTAGAGGAGATAGTGCATCTCCTTGCTTCAACCCATTATGAATTTCAGAAGTATCCGAAAACTGTTTGCCTACACGCACCCTACTCTTTGTGCCATTTAGACACATTCGTATAAGTCTAACTAACTTTTTAGGAGTTCCGAACTCTAGCAGGATACTATATAACTTCTCCCTCTTAATTGAATCGTATGCCTTTTTTGAAGTCTACGTATAGTTGACGTACAGTACCATTATATTCCCATTTATTTTCTAAAATCTGTCTTAGGCTAAAAATCTGATCTGTTGTAGACCTGCTTCTTCTAAATCCACATTGATGATCTCCTAGAATGTTATCAATATAGGGAATATTCTGCTTACTAATATATTTGTTAGAATTTTGTACGAAGTTGAAAGTAATGAGATGCCCCTATAGTTGTTGCAATCAGTTTTATCTCCTTTCTTATAAATTGGTACGATAATCGATTCTTTCCATTCATCTGGAAGAGCTTCACTATATGAGTCTAAATCAATAATTAGTCAAAATGACTGGAAAGTGGCCATCAATTTATGCAAAATTAGTTTCTAAGAATGTGGTCAGTCATTTATTGCTAATTAACGTAGCCACAACACGACTCTAATGGTATTCTCATGCGAAAAGTATTAAGTTCTCGCGTGATCTTTTGTTGTTCTATGAACAATCTTCAATAGGCGTGTTTTCACTTCATGTCTCCTCAGTAAATTGTGATAAGTCATAAAATATCCAATCTACTGTATCAAATTGCACTCAAGGATAAACCATCAACTACCATTCAAAATTTGATTGTGTATCTGCTCGCTTTAAAAATGTACACAACTCAATCTGCTGATTTTTCCCCCTCGTTTATACTGGTTTTCCTTCTTGTTTTATCTTCTTTTTTGTTTTACCTGTTTGTTAACTATCTTTTAATTCTCACATAGACACAAGGGCAGGACACATACACCCAGATCCAAGGTGGAGATTTAAAATCCCCTACCCCGCCAGGAATCGAACCCGGGTCGCCGGAATGGAAGGTGGGGACTCTACAGACTACGCCACGGCGACGGACTTCTTTAAAAATATGCACAACTCGTGTAGCCTGTTAGAGAAGTCCATCACGCAGAAACTGCTTAAACTAACGAATTCTTATGATGATCTTGAAGAAGATTTTCGGGCTGTAGGCCGTGGTCGTGAGGCTCGTAGTTCCCCGACGTTTCGCCAGAGACTACGTCTGGCATCCTCAAGGGTAGTCTCAGTTACCAGTCGTGAGGCTTGAGGATGCCAGACGCAGTATCTGGTGAAACGTCGGGCAAATTTACAATTATTGATAAATTTGCAAATTAGATATATTCCAACTTAAATTCTACTACAAGCCTCACGACTGAGACAACCCTTGAGGATGCCAGACGTAGTCTCTGGTGAAACGTCGGGGAACTTCAAGCCTCACGACTGAGACAACCCTTGAGGATGCCAGACACAGTCTCTGGCGAAACGTCGGGGAACTACAAGCCTCACGACTGAGACAACCCTTGAGGATGCCAGATGCAGTCTATGGCGAAACGTCGGGGAACTTCAGGCTTCACGACTGAGACAACCCTTGAGGATGCCAGACGTAGTCTCTGGTGAAACGTCGGGGAACTTCAAGCCTCACGACTGAGACAACCCTTGAGGATGCCAGACGTAGTCTCTGGTGAAACGTCGGGGAACTTCAAGCCTCACGACTGAGACAACCCTTGAGGATGCCAGACACAGTCTCTGGCGAAACGTCGGGGAACTAGAAGCCTCACGACTGAGACAACCCTTGAGGATGCCAGATGCAGTCTATGGCGAAACGTCGGGGAACTTCAGGCTTCACGACTGAGACAACCTTTGAGGATGCCAGACGCAGTCTCTGGCGAAACGTGGGGGAACATCAAGTCTCACGACTGAGACAACCCTTGTGGATGCCAGACAGTTTCTGGCGAAACGTCGGGAACTACAAGCTTCACGACCACGGCCTACAGCCCGAAAATCTTCTTCAAGATTATCATAGCAACTCCGGCCGTGAAAGTCTACGTGAATACATTAACGAATTCTTGTTCTTCGTCTTCTTTCATCCAATGTAGACAAGGTGTCTGTCCCTCTTCAATGTATTGCCTCAATTGTTGTTGTTGTTGTCTAATGTGCTGCATCTAACACAGAAGTCATTATTACCCGTTTAAGGAGTAAGCACAGTTGTTGACGGAGGGGGCTGCAGCTGTGTTTAAGCAGGAACCGAACACGTGACACTGCTGACTACGAAGTGCAGAGGGAAATGCGACGCGGGATTCTGACAGTGCAGCTCTAGTTTGTTAGCGGTGCACATTGCAATATGTAAATTATCTTTCTGCGTTGTGAATTAATCACTTTTCTTGGAGACTTTTAGGCAGCTCCATACTTATACAATACAAACAAACGTATCTCTATAATACAATATGTTGCATTGACACGAAATCGCTGTTCAAGAGTGTACGATGTGGTTACAAGTGATATTAAAAGGCAACTGTGATTCTTTGCCTACTGTACACTGCCTTATATGACGTCACGTGTAGCAACAAACAGTGCTTCGCGATGCGTACGCCTGCAGAGATATTTTGAATGACTAATAGCAATCTTGCTCTCCAATACTTTGAGGTCTTAGAATTGCCTCAATTGTACTTTTTCATCTTCTATTAAACCAATTAATAGTAATTTAGCGCTTACTTCTGATAAATGAAAAAGAATTAGTTAACATTATAACATTAGTTTCTCAATCTAAAATAATAATTTCGTGTGATATTCTTCTATACCTCAAATAATACCATTAAGTTGATTAAACCTCTATATATTCTTTATTATTATGCTTATAATTTTCTCATTGATAAACTATTTCTCTTTCCTCCCTTATCCATTTTCTAAAAAAGAAAAATTAAGATCTAAAGTAATGGCCTCAAAATGATAACAAATATATTCTCAGTATTTGATCCTTCAACAAGAATTTATAATCTACCACTATTCCCAGTTGGGAATTTATCTCTAGTTATTTTAACTCTTCTGTCATTTGACATTCTATTTATATGCTCATTCCATTCTTTCTTTCATTTATTTATCCAATTTGAAATATGTTCTATTTGTAAATTTTCTCTTATCACTTCTAATGTGATCTTTGCGAAAACTAACGAATTCGTAAGTGAATTTATGATCTAATTTTGCTACTATATGCAATATAGCTTTTTTTTATTACATCGTATGCATTCAGTTTTATGAGAAAATAAACATGGTAGCCGCTACAGCAATTTTTAAATTTTGGTTTTCACTTGAAAATGTCGGACTTCGCTGATATTTGGAGAACATATTTTTTCTTTTTCATCATCATCATCATCATCATCATCATCATCATAATTTACAAGGTAGGGGCCTAGCCCGTTCCGCTCCCCGCAACACAATATGTTACAGGTCGGCCTTCTAACGTCGTTTCGGTCGTCCTACATCTCTCCGGTCTTCAGGTTTATAATTAAGTATCTTCTTTGATAAACGATTATTTGACATTCTTTGTATATGTTCAAACCATTTATATTTATTTCTGTATATTCTCTCGTTTATATTATATACTTGTAATTAAATAAAGATACAAAAGTAAGTATTTACAAATCTGTCATAAGACCAGTTCTAACATATAGTTGTGAATGCCGAACAGAAACTCAAAAGCAAAACCAATCAATGAAACAACCGAAGTGAAAGTTTTAAGGAAAATCATAGGAAAATCGCTGAGAGAGAAAATTCGCAGCTCTGTTATTAGAGAAGAATGTGAAATTGAACCTATAAACCTCTGCATAAATGATAGAAGACTAAACTGGAACGATCGCATTAGATAAAATGGAGAACAGTAGATTAGTGAAGAAATTACATGACTGGACACCTCATCAGAAAAGGCCTTTAGGAAGACCACAACTACGATGGAAGGACGTCACCATACCCCGAACCTGTAGTGAATAAACACGCAACAAGCTGCCAGCTTTTATGCGTAGAGGAAGAGGAAGAAGACGGAGTAATTAATCTCTGATATATTGGCTTCTCTTTTGATCTCTTAAAGATACACCTGCAACGGATCTCAGAAATCTCATTGCTATTGTTACAATTTTCTCTTTTTATTCCAATAGTATATATCAAGGTTCGTTCGAAAATTGGGACCGAATTTTACATTTTCGCTTCACGTTAACTCCTACTGCTATTGACATAATTTAGCTGGTTAACGAACTGACACTTACTTTTCTTAATTCATTGTTATACGCCTGTGGGGAGTTCGATTCAATATATATATATATATATATATGATCGCTAGATCGTTGATACACGTAACTTATTGTAGGGAAATTAGAAGGAAAGCTCTCGGTAGGTATGCTAAAATTCAGATGTCAGAATAACATGATTTGAAGGAGATGAATTATACAGGAAATGGTTGGAACATATTAATTCATATTGTTTCGCGTTTGAATTGCGCCGGCGGGGCGAGAACGGTGATCTCACATTGTTTAAAATAGATTTGCGTGTCGCTAATCGCGAGTTAGAGGGCTCGCACAAACGGGCCGAAGTGTCTGGAGTATCTTGCCAGACGTTTCTACCAACATCTCCTTCCTCCCATTTCGGGAAAGATCCGTGGCCAGAGGCTTCTACGCTTTAGGCCAGTCTTGTTTTGACAGCGATAAGTGACTTGTGTTGTGTACGAGAAAATGTGGTGAATAGATCCATCAGCGGGTGTGCAAATAATTGTGAGTGAGATAAACATTTAAAGAAGATCAACTATGAGTGAAAATTGTAATAAAGTTTACTGATAATTCGTGAAAAGAAATAAAGCGTTAAGTGAGAATTTAACCAACATATGTGTCTTCATTAACATGAAAATTAAATAAACCCCAACTCGGCTATTACTGTCACAATATGGTGTATGGAGAGCTTATGTAGGCGCGGTCATGAACCTCCAGGTTGGATAGGACCACTGAGTAGACCTAAATGAGAGAATGAGTGAGTGGGTGAAGGGGAATAATTGAATGAGTCATTAAACGACTGAGCGAGCAAGGAATATTTATGGTTATGAACTTACGGTTACATATATTGTTTTCACTGCGGTTCGACACATTTAAATAGCTGGCCCTACAAATTAGCATATCGCCAGTTAAGGGTTAAGATCAGAGAAGTTTGGACAATGACACAACAAGCCAACAGAATAACAGCGGTTGAAATGGATTTTTGGAGAAAAGATGCCAGAAAATTTCGACTGGAAAAAATTAGAAATACAGAAATTAGAAAATGGATGAGATTGTACACAGAATATTGGATGAGATTGTACACAGAGTAATGGACGAAATTGTACACAGAAGGCTAAAATGACATGGACACGTAACAAGAATGCAGGATGGAAGACTACCAAAGGCTGTCTATGCATAGAAAATTGAAAGGAGCAGAAAAGAAAGACCAAGAACATCCTGGAAGAACAACATTCAATATTCAATGAGGAAATTTGGTGTAACGGATGAAGACACAGAGGACAGAGAACTTGAATTAAGGGATATTTGTGAATGTTAGTTACAAACTGATAGTTTATAAGTCCTTAGTCATTTACGTATTTTTTAAATTCATGTTAATTACTAAGACTGGTTGGAGAAAACCCTCAACAATGATGAAAATTCTCAAATAAAAAAATGAAAAAAGTCAGAGATATTTCAAAATATTTCCCATAACAATGGATCACAAACATACCTTTTTTGACCACGCAAGGACATGGAGGGCCTCCCTGAATGAATGGTCAGCCCTCCTCCGAGACAACACAGCTATAAGACGAAACACACCATTCACACTAAACATGGCGAATATGACAATGATTATGATTCCCAGATGATGTTCGGACACCGTCTGGGCCTTAAAGGTTCCTAACATTTGTCTTACAGGTGAGGAAACAAACGAAAAAAAATTCACCTACCCTTCCCCAATAAATATAAAATCATATAAAACTTTAAGTTTTATTACTATTTAAGTAAATAAATATAAATTAAATTAAATTAAATTATGACCTTGAGTTGGGATTTAACTGTATGCTTTATTTAAATAGAATCAGTTAAGGATAAATTGGTAGAAAGCTGCAAGCAGTATGAACTTGCGACACTTTTTTATTGTAAAAAAGGACAAGGAAACACAATAGCCAAAATGTCAAATGTAATCAATTTATTATGTTGTTTTAAGTGAGATACTTTTGGAGATGGTCCAACTTCTCCCGAGTCTTAAAGATAAGAGGAGTGGGGGGCATTAAGCACTTGTCACGCCCTAATTTAACAGCAGGAAGTCACCAAAACAAATTATTACCGGAAAAGCCAGGTGAAACTTTTCTTATTTTGATTTGCAATATCAATTTCAAGCAAGTGAAACCTTTTCAGTCAATTAAGGGATTTCCTTTCTACCGAAAACTCGTGATATAGACACTAGTTCAAATAAAGTATCATCAACGTCTTTTTTATAACAAGGTGGTTTGGTTTTTAGGTTAGGCGGAGCTTAAGGCTTCAAGATATCTCATTAATTCATATATTCAATGTGTTTGGTTTAATTATTGTTGGGTGACATTTCATTTTTGTACGCCTTCGTGATATACTTGGTAGCACACTACTTCAAATATGTACAATAGGGTGGGCCGAAAAAAACTCTTTTTTTTTATTTCGAAGTTGTAATAGCGCGGAAAAGTTGCAAATTATATAGACAAAAGAAAAGAAAAAAAATCTTCCGGTCGCGCAAACGCTCTAAAGTTTGACAAAATATTAAAAAAAAAACTTCATTTTTGAGATTATTACTTTAATATTTTAATATGAAAAATGGGGACTTTATATAAACATTGAGAAAACTAAATACCTGTGTATAGGAGAAGAAATGGAAAATATAAATTTCAACAATGGAGAAGAACTAAAACCTAGTATTGAATGCACTTATTTAGGAACAAAATTAGACCATTCAGGCGATAACACAGTGCAAATTAAAAATAGAATCGCACAAACAAAACAAGCAATAAATGCTTAAAACTCTGTTTGGTGGAGAAAAAATATTACAAAAAATAGAAAATTACAAATATATCAAACCATAATTCAGAGCATTTTAACATATGGTGCTGAAGTCTGGCAAATTCATACCAGGGAAATGAAAAGAATTTTAAGTACAGAAATGGTTGTTTTAAGAAGATCAGCTGGAAAATCTAGAATGTATAGAATACGAAATAAAGAAATAAGGGAAATTATGGGTGTACAACAGAAGCCGGACATCATAGACATTATAGAAAAGAAAAGATTACAGTGGTATTGCCATTTCAAAAGAATGCCAGAGCAAAGATTGCCAAAAATTGTTATGGAATGGATCCCAATAGAAAGGAGGAAGAGAGGAAGACCGAAGGAAAAACTTGGATAGAAGGGGTACAAGCAGCTATGAATATCAGAGGAATTGAGGAAAATCAAATCAATGAATGGACAGAGAGGAATTGCGTTCGGTTTCCGGAAGACGGCGGCAGCTGCCATGATACCGGATGATGATGATGACGATTTTAATTAGATGTTTTCGTAATGTAATAGTTTGTAACTCTTCAAATAGAGCCTAAAACATTGTGTTTTAATTTGGTTTAGATCAGTTGATATCTTCCGGTCGCGCAAAAGCTCCAAAATTTGCCAGAATAATGAACAAGTTATATTTTTACGCATTTCTACTGCTAACAGCAGATTTGTTTTCAACTTACTGTCCCATATAATAAAATGCCTTTTAACAGAACTTGAAATATAGTTTCATTCTAGATAACACTGAGCTATAAAAATACACCTTTTTTGTGTCAGAAATAAAAATATGTTATTCTGATAGTATTTTTTCTCCTGAATTCAAATATGATATCGGTTTTTCTCCATCACGCAAGGTTTCCAAGAGACAGGAACTGATAATTTCAAACTCTAATATTTTCTACATTCGTAACTACACAATATTCCAACAGTAGACTCACCTAGAAAGTAAGATATGACTATTTTCTGCTATATTTCGCCTGTGGAGCATCCTTCTTGATGGTCCAACAATAATCGGCCAGCATATTAGGATTCCATTTGCCTTGATATCTCTTTTCCATAGCTGAAATCTCCTGATGAAAGTGTTCTCCGTTTTATTTCACAATGGACAAATGGACGAAAAAACGTTTAATAAAAAATAATTATTTAAATTCATTAATTGAAATTGAAATAAAAAACTGTGGGTGATGGAGAAATCCGAATACATATTTGAAAACACGATAAAAACTGCATTAAGTACAACTATTGGTACTCATGAGACAAAGATCATGTTGACCAGTGTTATTTGATTGCTTTAACTGCATATCAGCGTCACCATAACCTTCCTGTAACTTATAAGAGCCTGTGCAAGTGTGTATTCACCTCCCTAAATGCGTATTGATTGGTCTATATGATTGCATACAGAGTGTAAAGTATCATGGTCTTGATTTCAGATTACATTTCAGGCAAATTCCCAGGTCTAGGCCAGAGGGTAAACTAAATTTAAATAAAACCTATGAATAAGATATGAAGGCATTATAAAGATGTTATTGCAGCTCTATTAAAGCTCGAGAAACAAACATGGCAGATTGAATTTCATTAATACCTAATGGGTAAGTTGACACCAGAATTCAAACAATTTTCTTTTTAAGGCGAGATCTTCTGAAGAGAGAGAAAACAAGAAGCTCGTAAACGTAACATTATATATCTCATTCTAACTAACTCACTGGCAGTATCGAACCCGTAAGTTCATGGCCGCGCGGACATAAGCTCTCCATACATCCCCAACCTGAGCTAAAGTTTTCCAATCATTCCCTGTATAATCTACGTACTTCCCTCAAATCATATTTAATGTTATTCTCCCACTTCATTCTTGGTCTACCAACTGGGCGTTTTCCCTCTGGTTTTGCTAGAAAAAGCTTCCATGCAAGTCTTTCATTTCCCATTTGTGCAACATGTCCTGCCCATCGCAGTCTACGAGACTTAACTGTTCTTATTATATCTGGCTTCCTATAAAGACCATGTAGTACACTGTCATGCAGTCTTCTCCACTCGCCTGTTTATTGATCTCTCTTTAGTCCAAAAATTTTCCTAAGAACTTTATTCTCAAATACTCGTAAGCTCCTTCCCTCCCTTAAAGTAAGAGTCCATGTTTCACATCCATGTAATATAACTGGTAGAACAGTTTTATATATTTTCAGTTTAACGTTTTTTGAAATGAGTTGGTACGTCAAGAGTCTCTGCAATGCATAATAGCACACATTTCCAAAAGTGAGCCTATGTTTAATTTCTTTGTGCATCTCATTCCTATTAGTGATTATTGTTCCAAGATATTTGAATTCAACCACTTCCTCAAAATTTCCCTCATTTGTCATTAGCTGTCCATTTCCATTTTTGCAGTATTTCTATGTGTGACCGTATATTTATTTTGATATTTACTTCCAGCCCCAATTTCTTAGTGTTACTCAATAGTGTGTGCGGATTATAATCACATGTACTTTATCTCTAACATAATATAACCTCTCACCTCATAGGTGCTTACCGGGCCTTTACAATGGCATGACCTGTCGGGAAAGAGATTTTAAATTTTGGAGTACATATATGCTGTGAGGGTTTGTTAGATTGACTTTTGAAATTCTGTGATAACGGCGAGAGTCAGGACTGGCGTTGAATGACATAAATGATTCGACAGCTGATGGCTCACGATCGGACATCCCACTGAGAATATTCCACATGTGTCTATGTCACCATTCTCGAAAAGTCGGTTCTCGATACTTCCAGTAGGGAAAAGTATCGAACTGGTATTCAAGAATGTTCCTGCCCTAGCGTATATAATGTGCAATCCACCTCTTGTTTCCCCTAATACAATAATGACGTCACGGATCAGCCAGTTAGAGCGCGCGAGCTATAGTTAGTTAACCCATTCGCCTCAAAAGACGGGGGGATTCGCCGGCAGTTAAATGGCCTTCAAATCAGAAGACGAGGTACACTCGCTTAACCCTGCTGTTATACATTTTGCAATATTTTGTACATCCCTTGGCAGGGTAATCTTTTATTAACATTTATGAATTGTTGGGGAATGTGTTTGGCCTTCACCCTTATTGCAATCTCAAGTACCGTTATCTTTGGTTTGTTTTGAACCGTTATCTTTGGTTTGTTTTGAACCGTTATCTTTTGTTTGTTTTGAATGTCTGAAAATATACAGTAATTTACGGTAATTTAAATCTGGTTTCTGGGGAAATGCTTTAAGCATTTAAACATGTAGCGAACGGGTTAAAGGGGAGAATATACGTATATATGATTAGCTGAGGAATTAACTTGTCCCGCGCCGTAGCCGAGTGGGCAAGAAGTTTTGGCGCAGAGCTACGGAACTTGCGCTGGTTCCAGTCCCCATGGGAGAAGAAATTTTCTCATGGAATTTCGGCCAGTGTGGGACCGGTGCACACCCAGCATCGTGAGGCATTTGGTAGCTACAATAAGTAATAACTCCAGGATGAGAATACCAACAACAACGGTTGAGTGACCCGACATGCTGACCACATGTCACCCTTACGCTGGCTAATGATCGTCTATCTCTGAGATTAACACGTGTACAAGAGACCAGCAGCCAAGGGACTCCTAGGCCTGTCGCGCTTGGAGAGGAATTAACTTCAGAAACAGAAAATAAAAAAGTATTTAATAGTGGGATCCCCAGGTATCCATTTCAGAGTTACATTAAGATTAAAGCATACGTAATACCGCCCAATGAATAAGTTCTTAAGGCAAAATTGGTGATCAAATAAGTCATACAAATTATTTCATACAAGAAAGTGCGAGTGACACTAATTAAATTACACTGGTCAACATGATTTTTGTCTCATGAGTACTAATAGTTGTACTTAATGCAGTTTTTTTATCGTGTTTTCAATATGTATTCGGAATTTCTCCATCACACACAGTATTTTTATTTCAATTTCAATTAATGGTTTTAAATAATTATTTTTTAATAAACGTTTTTCGTCCATTTGTCTATTGTAAAATAAAACCAAATGAGCTAACTCAAATGATTTCAGCTATGGAAAAAGAGATATCAAGGCAAATGGAATCCTAATATGCTGGCCGATTATTGTTGGACCATCAAGAGGGATGCTCCACAGGCGAAATATAGCAGAAAATCGTCATTTCTTACTTTCTAGATGAGTCCGAATGTTCGAATATTGTGTAATTACCGCACATAGAACATCACATCACTCCATGTCATATACCATCTCCACTTCTCGCAACTGGAATTCCCTACCACAAGAAATAAGGGGCTGCCGGACATTGGCATCTTTTAAAAGAAATCTAAATTTATATTTGCTCTAACGTCGACTTCATTATGACCCAGTGTAAGGTACATATATTAATTGGTGTTTCTCGTATAATTTATCATGTTTATATTATATTATTATTATTATCGTAAGTATTATTATTGTTATTATCGTATAAAATTTTGGTTTGTACATGAAATATACATTGCTATATTTAATGTATCTTTAACTATTTATACGTAGTTAGTATAGTGTATATCTATATTAGTCAAATATTTATTTGTATTTGTGCTGATTCAGTGGAAGAGAAGGGCTTATGGCCTTAACTCTGCCAGAATAAATAAAACATTATTATTATTATTATTATTATTATTATTATTATTATTATTATTATTATTATTATTATTATTATTATTATTATTATTATTATTAGTTACGAATGTAGAAAATACTAAAGTGTTTGAAATTATAAATGCCTGTCTCTCTGAAACCTTGCCTGATGGAGAAAAACCGATATCATATTTGAATTCAGGAGAAAAAATACTACCAGAATCACATATTTTTCTTTCTCAGACAAAAAAAATCATGTTTTGTTGCTGAGTGTAATTTAATCAATCTGCGAAACGTAACCTACTAGTAGAGTAAGTGCAAGGGGATGTTTTAGTAAAGGAGAAATTTTGGGAGGCGAAGCACAAGAAGTGGACATAACAAATACAGCTGCTGTAGCCAGTCCGCACCTGCTGTCCTTTTATAATAATAAACTACATCCAAATGAACAGGTACAAACGTCTGTAATAATTCTCTCAATCTCGCCGTCTCTTTCCAACATTTACTATTTCTTACGAGTTGTCACCATTTTCTTAGCATATGGATGTTGCACTTGCTATCTTCTTAGCAATTAAATGCTATCGAGACATAAAACATGCCTTTCTTTATCCTTTCTTTCCTTAGTTATTCTCTATTTATATACTTTTAGTCCACCGCTGTGGTCTCGAGGTAGCGTGCTGCCTTGTCACGCAGCGGGCCCGGGTTCGATCCCCGGTCGGGGCAGTTTTTCTGGGTGAGGTTTTTATCGGGTTTTTTCCTCACCTGTAAGACAAATGTTAGGAAAACTTTAAGGCCCAAACGGTCCCCGAAATCATATGACCATCATCATCATCATCCTTCACCGGTGTGGAAAGATACGGGAAGCTACCACACCTACAATTCCCTAGAAAATAATAAGCATAGCATGAAAATTCTATGATTGCAGTGAAAGACCTGTCCTCGGGCAGAATTACTATGGTGGATATACATTTACATTCATCAAGACCTCTGGGTCACAGGAACACCACCCGTCAAAGAAACGATTTTAAAATCTGGATCACATACGTATTTTTTATCGCACGAGGACGTGGCGGGGCTCCGTGAGTGAGTGATCAGCTCAAAATACGAATATTAAAGACAAAAAAAAAACACTTCATTATTTCATATTAAAAAGGGGCGAATAGGGTATGGATGGCGGCAATTTAATGTCAGGAGATTATTTTGGTCTTAAATTTATCTGACATTTGTCTTAGATGCGAGATTAGACTCCAAGAAAAGTCTCACCAAGGGAACTTGTTTCGACCATAGATCGAACCTGGTCCCAATGCGTTCGAGACGAGTTACCTCGAGAATTTACCATAAAGGTCATGTAACTCAGTGTTATGTAGTCTTTCTCCATTCACGTGTCTCTTTGGTCCCAAATTTTCCTAAGAATTTAATTCTCAAATACTCGTAATCTTTCCTCCTCCTTCAAAGTAAGAGTTTTTTTATGCCGTATAATATAACTGGAACATAATATGTTGTGTATATATATACATATCTACCGCCGTGGTCTCGAGGTAGCGTGCTGCCTTGTCACGCATCGGGCCCGGGTTCGATTCCCGGTCGGGAACGGCTCCTGGGTGAGGTTTCTTTTTCGGGGGATTTTGCTCACCTGTAAGACAAATGTCAGGAAGCTTAGGGCTCAACGGTCCCCGAAAATCATCCGGCCATCATCATTCTTATCATTATCATCATCCTTCACCGGTGTGGAAAGCAACGGGAAGCTACCACAACTACAATTGCCTAGTAAAGCTGCAAAGCATACCATGAAAATGCTATGATTGCAGTGAAAGACCTGCCCTCGGGCAGAAATACTATGGGTGGATGGATCGATATATATATCCATAATGCCATATATATATATATATATATATATATAATTTTAATGTGGTTTTAAAAATAAGTTAGAATGACAAGTGTCCCTGTAATGTGCAATTGCATGCATTTCCAGAATAATTGAGCCTTTGTTTAAAGGCCTAACTGTATTCCTTGTAATTGGATCATTCACACACACACACACACATATATATATATATATATATATATATGCTTTAAGTTTAAAATTTTAATACGTATAATTGCCTTCTGTCCACCACTGCCTTGTCACGCAGCGGGCCCAGGTTCGATTCCCGGTCGGAACAGGCTCCTGGGTGAGGTTTTTTCGGGGTTTTTCCACACCTGTAAGACAAATGTCATGAAGCTTAGGTCCCAACGGTCTCCGAAAATCATCAGGCTATCATCATCATTATCACCATCATCCGTCACCGGTGTGGAAAGCAACGGGAAGCTACCACACCCACAATTCCTTAGTAAAGCTGCAAAGCATAACATGAAAATGCTATGATTGCAGTGAAAGACCTGCCCTTGGGTAGAATTACTGTAGAACAGAATTTCCTTCTAAGTACTGCAAATACACACACAGTTCAAGCATAGTACAAAATGTATAATTTATTGTTAGAACTGCTACTTTTTTATAGTTTGCCACGTTCCTAGATTTATGGGAGGTTATAATAAAGATCCATTAAAATACAAATTCAACTTTCCATAATTTAGCAGAGAATGTGTGAAAAAAATAAAAATATTATCAGCATTATAAAAATTAAAATAAATATTAAAATGCACTAATTAAATAAACTTTAAACCCAATTTGCCTTGAAATTATCGGTGTATCGAATTGTAGTTCATTTCGTCCTTACTCCTAATCTAAATTACGCCAAATATGTGTTGATATTTAATTTTATAACTTCATTTCCTCCTTATTTCTAATCTCAATTATGTGTTGATATTTAATTTTATAACATTTATGGAGATTATCAAAACATTCAACATAAGAATTTTAGACTTAATGTAATATTTAACAGTCCGTCGCCGTGGCGTAGTCGGTAGGGTCACTACCTTCCACTCCGACGACCCGGGTTCGATTCCCGGCGGGGTAGGGGATTTTAAAATCTCCACCTTGGGTCTGGGTGTGTGTCCTGTCTTGTGTTTGTATGTGTTAATAAGATAAAACGGTTAACAAAGGTAAAACAAAAAAGAAGAACTGTATAAACGAAACAAAACGAGAAAGAAATGAATTAAAAAAATAATGTAAACTCGGAGTCCGTCGCCGTGGCGTAGTCGGTAGAGTCCCTACCTTCCACTCCGACGACCCGGGTTCGATTCGTGGCGGGATAGGGGATTTTAAATCTCCGCCCTGGGTCTGGGTGTGTGTGTCCTGTCCTTGTGTCTATGTGACGATAAAAGAAAGTTAACAAAACAAGTGAAACAAAAAGGGAAAAAAAAAGGTAAAACAAAAAGGACATAATAAATATTGCAGGATAATTAAAGGTTAGAAAGCTAATTAGCAAGGTTTCAGTTAATAGTTGGATCTGATAGATATTGTGAAGGTTACGAGATGGCTTCATCACGTGTTACGTGAATAAAAACTTTTTTTTAACTCTTACCAAATCTTTTTTATCTTTTCAACAAATGCGTGTGTTTGTCATTTTAATGATTAATAGTATATTACGATGTGAGGTTGGGAAGTGGTTTTTACACAACGGAGGAAAAATGTTTAAAAACCGAGCGATAGCGAGGTTTTTAATTTCCGAGATTCTGTAAAACACTTCACAAACGTGCGTTGTACATTTTTTTTGCGCGATGGTGTTTTCAAAATAATAAATAATAATAAAATAATATCTTTGTTGGAAATATTTGGGTTCATTATAAACAACTGACTAACGTTAACAGTGTGGGCAATGTTTATTAGTTGAAACAACAGGAGGCCTTGAGAACAATTATTGATAACATGCCGCAAGTTCAGTTCATTTAAAATGTAGTGATTTGTTTCGTATAATGTATATTAACACTACCTTTTGGATAGCCTATACATTTGTATATACATTGTACGTAGTATACATAGAAGGCAGTGGTTTTACTTTCCGCACGTGGGTGTAAATGTAATATTACAGTATAGTTATTTAGGTTGGCAACCCCGAAATGTAGGAAGTTGAACTTTCAATCATGGTCGCCATTGCTGTAAGTACGACAAAACGCACTATCGCGCAAAAAAAAATATTTGAATATTTTACTATCTAAAATAACGTTAGAATTATGGTTTATTCTTACATGGTAGGTTTTATTTATCAATATGTATACACCCCATACGTTCTACGTGCTCTCTAGCGGGAATTTCTTAACCAAGTTAATTTAATTACATTTATTTATCTATAAAAGTCAATGAGTGATGTGGTTAGCACATCGCCTCAATTATACATCTAGTAGCAAACTAATGTATACTTTGGATGGACGAAGGTCGATTAAATTGTACACAGAGATCCATTATTCAGGCTTGCTGTTCTTTTTAGATTTTGGAAAACCTTTAGACTCGGAACCCTACAGCAGGCCTTCCCCTTTGAATCTTTCCATTCTAAAAATCCATTGACTCAGGCCGGTTTTAACCCGCGACTCTCAGAACCACAGGCAGCAAATCCTACTAGACCAACGCGGCAAACATTTATCAAGAAAAATATGCAAAACTGTTTACAATGATGACTAACTTTTTTACCAGTTTAAACTTCCTGGAATGATGTTACCACATTAGTACAGGATGTTATATAAGTAATGAAACTTACAACTGAACAGATAATGAACAAAACACAATTTTCTTGATGATGCATTATGTTAGAGATTATTAAGTATTACTTAAGAAGCTTAAAATATTCTTGCTGAATTATCACAAGAAACAAACTACAAACTGGCCATTTCTATAAAAAATATTATTTTAATCTGAAATACTTATACGTCTTAAACCTGACATTAAAAAATATTATAATAATTCAATATCTTAATAATAATGTTTTATTTATTCTGGCAGAGAAAAGGCCTTCTTTTCCACTCAACCAGCATAAATACAAATAAATATTGACACTATACTAACTATAATGTAATGTAAGCCCATGTTTTCCCTTAATAGATATTTAGGCGCTCTCCCCCTACAGGGAAGAATTTGAACCATACTAATTTAATTACACTAGTTTTCGTATAGATGACATTTGAGTGGTCCGTGGTCAGCGTTCCGCCTCATACTGACATCTAGCAAACCAAGGTAGTACTAGGACGGGAAAATTCGGTAAATTTTGCTTAGAGGCCTTTTCATTCAGTCTTAAGGATCTTTTACGAGCCTGAAAATCTTTAGACTCGGGACCCACGGCTTAAAGTCCCTCGCGGAGGACTTGCTCCTTGGATTTTTCCATCCTGAAAAATCATCAACCTCGGCCAGGTTTGAACCCGCGACCCTTAGGACCAGAGGCAAGGAGCATAACCACTAGTCCACCGCGGCCAACTATACTAACTATAAAGAGTTAAAAATATATTAAATGTTCCAATGTAAATTTCATGTAGAAACAACATTTTATACGATAATAATAGTAATAATAATAATAATAATAATAATAATAATAATAATAATAATAATAATAATAGTATAAATATGATAAATTATACGAGAAACACCAATTATATATATATATATATATATATATATATATATATATATATATATATATACACTGGGTAATGATGAAGTCGAGGTTAGAGCAAATAAATTTATATTATAATTTACAAATTTATATTAATTTAACCGGTAATAAAACTGATATAATATTTATTTTGTTGAGATCATGTCTAGATTTAAGTGATAAATATTAAAGCCTACACACTCATTTAATAAAAATACTAGTTCATAAATTTCATGCAATCCAAATGTTAA
Source organism: Diploptera punctata (assembly GCA_030220185.1). Classification (NCBI taxonomy): domain Eukaryota; kingdom Metazoa; phylum Arthropoda; class Insecta; order Blattodea; family Blaberidae; genus Diploptera; species Diploptera punctata. The sequence goes on along the minus strand of JASPKZ010009355.1, from coordinate 2,472,285 downwards.
AAAGTTCAAATAACTTTTTGTCGTGTTACTGGAGCGTGGTTCGATATGACAAAAACAGTTTACATTACAGAGAATAAAGTTTGGATTCGTGAAGTAGAAAACAAAATGATAGAAAAATGTCGAGAGACCGAACTACAACCCGCCCCTAATCTACATACAATGTGTAAAAAAAAATATTATGTAAATCGAGCAATTCCGTTATACGGCGTGTCCTGGTAAAATGATATTCTCAAGGGAATGCATAAACAATCATCTTCTATATAATTCGTTCCAAACTTTTTGTTCTAAATTCTGTGGTTTATTTTAAGAAATGTAACTGGAGCCATCTATAGCCGTTGGATATTCAACACAGCAGGCATTTATTCAAAGCAACACACATTTCTAATATTTCTTTAGGGCGTTGTGCATTTGTTTCAACACACCTATATTGTTAATTGTATTCGTATTTACACTGTGAATTAATAATTCCTTCGTTTGTATTTTATTTCTTATTTTTAGCGAATTTCAAAGCAATATTAGATATTGAGGATGCTCTCATAAAAATATTTTTGCAAACATGTTTACAAGTCTCCATCCAAACTTACTTACTTACTAGATATCGAAAATGACTAAGATGAAAAAATAGGTTATATATATATAGGTCCCACTTCTCTCCTAAAAAAAGTCTAAAGTATAGGCCAATATGACTCGCGCTTTAGCCGAGTGGTTAAAATGTCTTGACGCAGAGTTACGGGACTTGCGCTGGTTCGGGTCTCCATGGGGGAAGAAATTTTCATATGGAATTTCAGCCAATTTGGGACCGGTAGCTACAATAAGTAGCTGCTACAGGTTGAGAAAACCAGTTATACCGGCTGGGGGACCCGACATGCTGACCACATGTCATCCCTACACTGGCTGGATGAAGTTTACATCTGTGATTAGTACATGTGGATGTGATGCCAGCAGCCGAAAAGTACGCCATTGGCCTTCTGGGAATGTCGCGCCATGGGGGAAAAGTGCACATGCACACGCGCACACACACACACACACACACACACACACACATATATATATATATATATATATATATATATATATATATATAATATATATCCCCACTTTTCTCTCAAAAAAGCGTTAAACTGAAAGCATATATTTACATCCCCACTTCTCTCCCAAAAAAGCGTTTAACACACACACTTTTAGTTTAGTATATATATATACACACATCCTCATTTCTCTCCCATAAAACGTTAAACTAGAACTATATATATATATATATATATATATATATTTCTTTTGTGCGTATGTCACTGAACTACTACTAAATGACTGGACCGATTTTGATGATTTTTTTTTTTTGTGTGTTTGAGTGGATCCGTGGATGGTTTAGATTCACAATTGGACACTCGACAGGTTTCCTGGTTGATGCTTTTTTTTTCTGTGTTTTTCTTCACCTATAAGAAAAATGTCAGGTAACTTTAAGGTCCTAAGGTGTCCGATCATCAACTCACCATCAAAACAATCATTTGCCAAGTTTAGTTCGAATTCTTGTTTCGTCTTGATGTTTTGTCTCGGAGGAGGCCCTAGATTGAGCTGATTATTCATTCAGACAGCCCCTCAATGTCCTTGCGAAATCAAAAAAGTTATGCATATAATCCATTGTTTAAAATCCCCCTCCCGACGTTCGTGCCACTGAAGGCCCTGGAGATGTGGGGCATGTAAAAATACCTATAAGGTGAGAGGTTAAACTATGATGGAGAAGAAGAAGTATCTTCTTCTTCGTCACGGTTTAGGCTAATTTACTAGTCTGTTCCGGCTCCAAATTGCTGCTGTTTCTTCTTTTTCGTGGTGAATAGCTGTATGCTGCTTTTGATATTCTGTTCTCAGACATGCTTGCTAAGTGTTCTTTCCAGTTTGTTCTGTATTTCACTATTGTTGTGTTTAATTCCTCTACTTTTAGTTGTTGTCTTATTTCTGTGTTATGTTTTTTGTCTGTTCTTTGATATCCTGCTACTGGTATGAGGAATTTCATTTCAGCAGCTTGTATTCTGGCAGATTGTTGGGTTGTCACTGTCCATGTTTCGGATCCATAAGTAATACATATGAACTGTCATTTTCTTTTATAATTTCATTATAGGGTCTTTCCTGGTTTTATTTTTCAAAGTTATTTTTAGTGTTTCCTGTTATAGAACACTGGTCGACAAGGTTTTCTTCCCAAGAAATCTGATTAGTGAATCTAGTGCACTTTTTCATACATATGTAGTCAGAATTTTCCATCAGGCACAGTTTTTTTTTGTGACGGCTACTTTTTTAAAATGAATTTTAGCATTCTCTTTGACCTGTCATAGGAACCTTTACCTTATATGTAGCGATTTTTATTCAAGCTGTATTTAAGGGCTATCTCTGATGAGCACGGTGAGCATTTTCATCAGCAAAATTCCACAATGGAAAAGAGGTACCAAGGCAAGTGGATTTCTAATTTGCTGGCTGACTACTGTTGGACCAAGAAGAGAGATGTTCCAGATGCAAAATATGCCCGAAAATCGCTATCTACCACTTTCTAGGTAAGTCAGAATGAGTTAGAGTTAGATGGATTTTATTAAAAATTATAAAAAATGTAAATGAATATCACAGAAAATTCTTGCCTGACAGGAAAAAACTGAAATGATATTTAAATGTAGGATGAAAAATACTTATAAAATCTCTTATTTTTATTCTTGTGAAAGAAAAAAAAGTTCATTTTTGTCGACCAGTGTATTTAAAGTTATTTAGTTTGTTATTTATATCTGTTTCCGTATGGTATGATATTTCGCAACCCAGGAAGTTATATCTTACCACTTGTTCTGTTGGTTTATTTTCTATTATTATCTTCGTCCGAGTTGGATGAGCGCCCTTGAAAACCATTGTTGTTTTTTCTGATGATAAGGAAGAATAATACAAATATAATTTAACAGTATTTTAGCGTTTTTAATGTAATAGAACACCCGTTATAGTGTAAATATACTTTGACCTTTTACAAGGAAATGCTGTGAAACAAAACTGGACGGATTTTGAATACAAAATTATACCTGACATCCATTGAAATTCAGACACAAGTAACATTAAAGAAATCGGGGACTTGAAATTATCATAACATAAGATGTGATATTACCTCCTCTTCAGTGTTGCGATAAGTGCACAGTAATTATGGCACACGCAGCACCGTATCACCTTACAAAACAACAACAAGTACTTATTCCATTCATTGCATACAACAATTTAAAATGCATAATTAAAATTTTGACCTAATATACCTACTTACTGCCTGCCTTCACACCAATAAACATTGTATGTCTATTATTCTGGTTGTACTTACGAAACTATTTTTTATTCTGTTTTTAAATTTTAATTGATCTATTTAGTAGATACTCAAAATGCTCATCATCAGTTATATGTCGGGTCTATATATGAAGCCGTAGGTCCCAGTCTGAATATTTTTGGGCTCGAAAAAGAGCATTTCCATGGATGCATAATATCTTCTCTCAAACTTTAAGAGGAGAAAAATGCTTAAGAAAGTGTTTGGACCAAAGACAGACTAACAGGTATCTGAATGGATAAAACTACATTATAGTGAACACAATGGGTTGAAGCAAGGAGATGAACTATCTCCTCTACTATTTAATTTTGTACTAGAGCATGCCATCACATCTCTAGAGGATGAAGAAGGCCTACAACTCAATGGTATTAATAAGCTGTTAGTTTATGCTGATGATGTAGTACTATTGGGCGATAGCGAGGAGATACTATAGGCCAACACGCACACACTATTGAGTAACACTGAGAAATTGGGACTGGAAGCAAATATCAATAAAACCAAATATATGGTCACACGTAGAAATACATTATGTAATGGAAATGTACACAGCTAATGACAAATGAGGGAAATTTTAAGGAAGTGGCTGAATTCAAATACCTAGGAACAATAATCACTAATAGGAATGAGATGCACAAAGAAATTAAACATAGGCTCAATTCTGGAAATGCGTGCTATTATGCATTACAGAGACTAATGACTTCCCAAGTCCTTTCAAAAAACGTAAAAATGAAAATATATAAAACTATTATTCTATCAGTTATATCATATGGATGCGAAACATGGACTCTTAGTTTAAGGGAGGAAAGGAGGTTACTAGTATTTGAGAATAAAGTTGTTAGGGAAATTTTTGGACCAAAGAGAGATGAACACACAGGTGACTGGAGAAGACTACATAACAATGAACTACATGGTCTATATATGAAGCCAGATATAGCCTAATAAGAACAGTTAAGTCCCGTAGACTGCGATAGACAGGACATGTTGCGCGTATGGGGAATGAAAGACGTGCATGGAAGCTTCTTGTAGGAAAGCCAAAGGGAAAACGCCCAGTTGGTAGACAAAGAATGAGGTGGGAGAATAACATTAACTATTATTTGAGGATAGGGATGTATGGAGAGCTTATGTTCGCGCGGTCATGAACCTACGGGTTCGATAGTGCCGTACCATAAGTAAGTAAGTAAATACATAAGTAAGTATATGGCCTATTTATAGTTTAGTTATTTATACTTACAGAGAAGTTGAGGTGATACATTTTCTTGTAATGCATAATTCAGGCACTATAGGCCTACCACGACATACAATTTTATTTTTAAGTAAATTGTGCTGGAGTCGAAACTATTTTGAAAAAAAAAACCTGACGCATTAACAAATTTCGGAAATTCATTATTAGAGAATTCAATATTCCAGAGCCATAACAACACGTTGAAACACATAACGATTGCCATAATTTGGCTGCCTGCGGTCGTGTAGAAATACAGAATTGTACATGTATGCATCTGCTGATTGCTTTACTCACAGCTGCACTTTACAAAATAACACCGCTTTTCTTTTCTTTTTCCTCGAATCTTAAAACAATGAGATAAGTTCAAAAAACAGGGAACAAAACGAGGAAAAATCTCTTCATACAAAGTCTTGTTCAAGATGATTCTGTAATTGTTTAAGCTTAGTAAATGTACTGTATTCAATCGAAATGTATCTATTTAAGAAATAAAAAGTATCCTTCAGAGTAATCTAAGATGGAAAGAAATAATGTTTTAGAAAACATAAAATAAAGTAAGCCTTAAGGCAATTATGAAGTAATGATGCTGATTTCGAGTCCCATAATTCGAACAATTTATTCTCTTCTTTATTAGGAATTTATTTGTAATACAGTAGTTTTCCAACAACACAATGCAATTGTTACACCTCCATAAATCCTTATTCACTGCATCAATCTGTTAATCCTCTTGACACTATACTACTATGCACTCCTTGAATCCACGTTATTTTGGTCTTCCTTTTCTTCTGTTGCCCTCCGCTTGAAAATTTAATAACATCTTACGTATCCTGTCATCTGACATCCTCTTCACTTGGCCACAACATTTCAGTCTTCTTTCTTCTAAAACTTGTAGGACATTTTTTAAAACATCTATTATTTCTATGATTTTAGTATTTCTAATTTTGTATCTTCATGGAACAAATTATTAAATTGTTGTTATTATCATCATCATCATTATTATTACATAGTCCACCGCTGTGGTCTCGAGATAGCGTACTGCCTTGTCAGACAGCGGGCCTGGGTTCGATCCCGGTCGGGGCAGTTTTTCTGGGTGAGGTTTTTATCGGGGTTTTTCCTCGCCTGTAAGACAAATGTCAGGAAAACTTTAAGGCCCAAACGGTCCCCCAAAATCATATGGCCATCATCATTATTATTATTATTATTATTATTATTATTATCATCACCATCCTTCACCGGTGTGGAAAGCAACAGGAAGCTACCACATGAACAACTCCCTAGTAAAGCTCAAGCATAGCATGAAAATGCTATGATTGCAGTGAAGGACCTGCCTTCGGGCAGAATTGCTATGAATGGATTATTACATGTCTTAAAATTTACGATGTGTTCAAGAGATGCAGAGAATTTATTTCTCAGAGCTTCATAAAACAAGTAAAATCAATCATGTTTTTTTTATGTTTACGAAGATCGGGAGAGGGCTTTGTGTAGCCTATATAAAAATCATGTACCACATGAAAATATGTATTTAATATATACAATATAAATGTTAGGTCTGTATTTTGTGTTTCAAAAGGAATTTCTTGGCCAATTAAAAACGAGGCGTGAACCCAAAAAGAAAGTATATAATTATTCAGATTCTCAACAAAACGAATAATTCAACAAAACGATTAACGTCATTTTTAAGTCGATGAACTTGAGGTAAAGCCATAAATGTAATAAAATGGTTTAGGAATAGACACAAAAAAGCGTGATATAGTGTGAGAAAAATTATGGAGACGAAACGGAGCAGGCGGAAAAAAATAACTTCAAAATGCCAAGACAAAAAAGATTCTTGTGTGCAAATTATTCACTACTTTTCCTCTCTTTCTTTCTTTTTAGGGCATTTTTTCTTTCATATCAGAGTATTGTGTACAGGGTCACTACAAAAGAAGTAAACAACTTTAACCTTATACAATATAATAATTATTTATAGTACCTGGAAAGACTTTGCAATTTGTTTAAGAAAGTACTGAAGTTATAGTTTCCCTGAATCACACGATACACATTAAGTTCATTCCAAAACCGATTTAAACATTTCTACACGGATACTTTATACAGCACTTCTAACACATTCTATCATTTCATTTAAAACATGAAGAATTGGAAGGACGAAAAATCTATTTTTCACAAAAAAAAATCACAGAAGAGCCTGTGGCCAGTCAATGAATGTATGTTACGTCATAAATAATGTATGAAATTGATATTATGTGTCGTGTGAAGCAGGAATCACATACTGAACATTTGTACTTCAGAACCTAAATTTTAATAACCCTTAAATTCGCAAATTTGACCATGTTACACCGTCCCTGGAACAATTATCGTGGCTTCGTCTAAGAGATCGTAGGACTGTCCATTCCCTATCCCTTCTTTATAAAATACTTCACACATCATCGCATAATTATTTATCACGCCGCTTCATCAGACTATCCGACACACATAATCTTGACACTCGATCCCATCAGCACATTGTCCTTTATATCCCTCCTCATCACACTTGTATTATTCATTTATCTTTACGGTTTCACTTACCAAAACATGGAATTCCCTTCCGACCTATGTCAGAGACTGTCAAACTATAACATCCTTCAAAAACAAACTAAAGAATTATTTAATAACTAACTTATACACCTCACTGATAGAATATTTTAACAATTAACAAATTTAATTATTAATGAAAATATTAAATTAACAAATATTTTCATTTGTTTAAATATTGTATAACCGTAAAATTAGTTTTCTATATCTCATTATTTTTCATTTGTTTTCATATAGGCCCCTACATTAGACAGGGACGATCTACCAACAATTTAATTTATCTAGCTTGAGTACATTTTATTTTTAGTTTTAGTCTCAACCTTAACTATCATTAACTGGTTGTATTATAGATCGTAATATAATATATATCTTATTCATCTACCAACAATTTAATTTATCTTGCTTGAGTACATTTTATTTTTAGTTTTAGTCTTAATCTTAACTATCATTAACTGGTTGTATTATAGATCGTAATATAATATATATCTTATTCATCTACCAACAATTTAATTTATCTTGCTTGAGTACATTTTATTTTTAGTTTTACTCTTAATCTTAACTATCATTAACTGGTTGTATTATAGATCGTAATATAATATATATCTTATTCATCAAATCTTCATTTAGTATTTAATATTAGAGTTAATTGTGATTGTTATATTCTGATGTAATATATGTTTGTCCTGGTGAGTGGAAGAGAAGGCCACATGGCCTTAACTCCACCAGGCTAAATAAATAGATAGATAAATAAATAAAACAAATAAAAAATAAATAAAAAAAGAAAAACAAAGAGAGAGGGGAAGAGACTTCGAGGGCCATAAATAATTTTAGCGAATTCCGAAGAAATGTACCTACTGAGTTTCTAACGAAAATATTTTTGAAAAGTTTTTTACAAATCTTCATGGATATTTATTAGGTATCGAAAATTATGAAATATATATATATATATATATATATATATGTGTGTGTGTGTATGTTTTTTTTAACACTCTACAGGGCGCATTTTTTTTTCAGAACTCAAAACTCGCAATATACCAATGAATTAAGAAAAATAGGGCCGAGTTCATTAACAGTAACAACGCAGCATTCAAAAATAGCTCTAGCGGCCGCAATTTTGGATTTATCGCAAAGAAAACTCGGGATATGCCATTGGAATAAAAATAAAAAGGTATTCTCAAAAATCAGCTACATCCGACTATTAGAAGCTGGGTTTTAACTGAAACACTTAATTTAAAATCGTTCTACTGTCCGCCATGTTGTTTACTCATAAAATATTATTTAATTAACAAAAGAAAGATACATTCTGCCAAGCAGCAAAATCAAGCCATATATTCAACTTGGTGAAACATTCAGTTAGCCGGTACAGAATGTATGTGTGACGGACTGTTTCCTATAGCATCATCCAGGGATTAAGCCTGTTTCGGTATCATGAAAGCTAGAATTGTTAAAATTGTTCAGACCATTTCTGTGTGGGCGTCCAACATTTCTCCTTCCGTGCGGTTTATAATTTAGTAAAAATTATGGAAATTTTCCTTCTGGCATTCTATCAATATGTTCTTTCCAGTCGTTCCTATATTTAATTATTCGGTCTGTAAGTTTCAAAATATTTAGTTCCTTTCTTATATCTTCATTTATTTTCTTATCCAGCAGAGTATATCCTGCTTATTTCTTAAAAATCTCATCTCAGCTGCTTCCAATCTTTATTCTTGTTTTTAGTGATCGTCCAACATTCTGATCCATACATCAATACAGGAACAGCCATTACTTTATAAAATTTAATTCTTGTTTCTTTTCTTGTGTTTTTAAGGTTCTTTTAATAGGCCACACATTAGATTAAATTTATTTTAATATTATGATGATATTGTGAAAAGATATTTATTTTGTCATTAATATCTTCAATTTTAACATATAATAAATTGAAACCTAGATATTTAAAACTGTTCACTTGCTCTAAAATTTCCTATAGCATTACAGTTATTTACGTATTTTATAGTAGCCCTGTATTTATAAACAATACAATTTTGCGTGTGAGAATTACATAGAATAAAACAACAGAAAAAATCTATTAAAAAGAAGAAGGGATTCCGTATTGTATGTGTTTAAATATCATTAGTTGTACCTTTTTTTTCAGTTCCTTTGTTTTGCGTGGTTTAAATTGCGTGGAAAATGGGAATTGTATGTGATTTTTATGTTGATATTGCATCACAATGCTTTCTGGGACTTGTAAATGGAAGTATGCAATCATTTAGAGTAGAAACCATAAAGCAACTAAGATTGTAATGCAGAATCGCCTAATATGGACAAATTCACTAAAGCTAGTCGACACTTTCTAATAAAAGACTTCGTATTCTGAATCTAGATGCATGTCAGGCATTAAAACATTAATAGATATTGTGATATTAAGCAAGCAAAAAACATAACATATTATACCGGACGATTCATAAGAACTATTACTAGGGCTCGGAAGTTCAGGACCTATAAAATAACTTTAAAAATACCTAAAAATATCCTAAATTAAGATTCTTGTGAGACATTTATGAGTTATTAAATATTATATTTTTAAAAATTGCATATATTGTAATTAAATGGGTTCCACAATTTTTAGTAAAATTGTCTATTTTTTTACAAGACTCCTATAATATTTAGAAAAAATATCATGCATTAGAATTCTTATAATGTGAATACAAAGGGAGAAAAAAATGTATCTCATGCGTGGAATTACAAAAAAATAATTGCATATATTTTATTTTCTATTTCTTAAAATACTACTTCAAACATGAAACCCGTACACTACTTTGTATTAGGACATGGAGTAAAAATTGAACCTTCTAGGACAAAATTTCTGAATTCCATTCAATTTGAATGTACAAAAATGCAATGAAAATAAAATTGTGGAAAAACAAGTTTAAAGATTTGCATGCAGGTGGCATTTAACTGGCGCAGCCTGTTAACTCTGACGTAATTAAGGGCACTTAGAAGCGCCGTAGGCCTCTGAAACTTTGCCAACATATACATTGGAGTACAGGCTATTTTTTTGTACAAAAAAACAAAAAAAAATCCAATTTTGTTCTCAAATGGTCAATTTATCACCCATCGCCACCCTTAAGACCTAAAACTGAAAAAAAGGTCTAAAAAGGCAATTCAAATTACATAATAATAAAATGAGTTTCAACTGCACTTTAATCAATGTAATAAAAATGTTTAAAAAGTACAAAATTCTAGTGAAATGCAACATACAATGCGAAAAAAAAATTGATGACTGAAAGGCTTCTTCGATGATATTTTTATTTATTTTTTAATTCAACATAGTTTGAAAAAGGAATTCTGTGTTCATTAAAAGAAAATTTAGAATTAACGATTTTTTCCCAACTTGAATTAATTCGGCGAACCCGCAATATAATTATATCTGGCAGTCAGTAGGCTGGTTAAAAATAACAATAATTATTCTCTCTGCAACAATAAGTGCTACCATGCAAAAAAAAAAAGTATAAATAATAGAAAGCGTTTTAATTGCCGTTTGTGCTTATTTGAAAAGGCAACAATGAGTGCGGGTCTAATTTTGCTTTTCTTTCCGTTTTGATTGCGATGTTGATGTAGTCCTTTACGCAACAAAGTGCAAAGTTACGTTAATACTTTTGGATTCCACTTATTTCGTACTGAGTGTAAAGTACTCACACACAAAGTATGATTTTAATAGTCTTTTATTCCTATTTTAGCTATTTATAATGCCTGTCTATTTTAATGATTTACAATGCCTAAACTTCCGGTCTCTGCTAACAACGCTGACTTATATTATTTGCTTTATGTTATTTCTATCACCGCTCCGTGCTACAGTGTTCATGTTGAGTTGACAACACTGGACTCCGCAAGAAGGCTCAAAATTGTGAGTAGTTGGAGGGGCGAAAGAAGAGAGAGATAGGAATGCAGGGAGGGAAATGATTTACCGAGGCAGAAAAGGAATTAGTGTTCAGTACGCATATCGTACGGGGGCACAGATACGTTGGTCAGACAATATGTTCTATATCCCCTTGTAAAAGCATAACAGTAAGTTTGAATCGCCCTGTACTGATATTAATTCATTACTTGACACCACGGCACATCGAATAGCAGTGTTAAGAGAGACATGAAATATTAATTTGCTGATATTTATCTGAGTTGTATAAAAAAAGGTAGGTTCGCCTTGTTCGCAGTTTAACACGACGAACACTTTTTTTTAGCATTTTTTATAATGCGATAAATATCATAATGATATTTGTTTTCACGTGTTGAAGTGCTGTATGAACGATATCACGTCACTGTTTCACAGGGTGATGAAAAAGCTTCATGTCACAGCATGTCAATTCCAAGATCCTCGATTGTGAATGACATCGCTTACAATTAAATACAAGCAATATGGCCACCTATGAAATTATTACTGCAGGAAGGGAGAAGAGAAGATCCAGATAACATTGCAAAAAAATAATATTCCTTTGAAGGGAAACGATTGTAAAGAGCAGTAATATATATGTGTGTGCGTGAGTGTATATATATATATATATATGGTATGATAAGAAAAATAAATGCCTGGACGGGATTCGAACCCGGACTCAGCATTGCTCAATGTTAAATATTTAATTATAACATATATATATATATATGACATGATAAGAAAATAAATGCCTGGACGGGAATCGAACCCGGACTCAGCATTGTTCAATGTTAAATATTTAATTATAACACACACATATATATATATATATATATATATATATATATGGCATGATAAGAAAATAAATGTCTGGACGGGATTCGAACCCGGACCTCTGAGTTGATATCTCAGTGTGTTACCACTTACGCTATCAGGCGAATCCAGAACAAACATTTATTTTTCTTATACATGTTTGTTCTGGATTCGCCTGGTAGCGTAAGTGGTAGCGCACTAAGATATCAACTCAGAGGTCCGGGTTCGAATCCCTCCAGGCATTTACTTTTTGTTATCATGTCAATTTAAGCTTGCATTGCTCAATGTCAAAAATGTAATTATAACATATATATATATATGTTATATAAAACATGACGAAATAAATAAATTTAATCTAATGTGTGGCACTATTAAAAGAACCCTTAAAAACACAAGAAAAGAAACAAAAATTAAATTTTATAAAGTAATGGCTGTTCCTGAATTGATGTATGGATCAGAATGTTGGACGATCACTAAAAGACAAGAACAAAGATTGGAAGCAGCTGAGATGAGATTTTTAAAAAATATAGCAGGATATACTCTGCTGGATAAGAAAAGGAATGGAGATATAAGAAAGGAACTAAATTTTTCAAACTTACAGACCTAATAATTAAATATAGGTACGACTGGAAAGAACATATTGATAGAATGCCAGAAGGAAGATTTCCAAAATTATTGCTAAATTATAAACCGCAAGGAAGGAGATATGTTGGACGCCCACACAGAAGATGGTCTGAACAATTTTAACAATTCTAGCTTTCATGAAACCGGAACGAGCCAACAGGCTTAATCCCTGGATGATGATATATATATATATATATATGTATATAAAGTAAAGTAAAGTGATCCCACAACAGACCCAGAGGCCCTTGGGGTAGTAGGAGGTTAAGTCTCCCACTTTTTCTAGACAATCGGCACTTTATGTCAGCCGGGTTGTCAGCCCTGCGTGACGGCCGCCTTTACCCCCAGAACAAGCGTCTGGTACTCATTTCCGTTAGAGGCTGAGTCGACCCCAGGGCCATAGTGCCGCCAGAGGGTTTGGGTCAGTTTAAAAATCCTGGCCCCAACGGGACTTGAACCCTCGACCCTCCGGCTTGTAGCTCAGTGCCTTAACCACTGCGCTACGGCGTGCATATATATATATATATATATATATATATATATATGCCTAACTAACTCACTGGCACTATCGAACCCGCAGGTTCATGGCCGCGCGGACATAAGCTCTCCATACATCCCTATTCTGAGCTAATGTTTTCCAATCATTCCCTGTATAATCCACTTCCCTCAAATCATAGTTAATATTATTCTCCCACCTCATTCTTGGTCTACCCACTGAGCGTTTTCCCTCTGATTTTCCTACAAGAAGCTTCTTCAATAAACAAGTATGTCAGTGGATAAAACAGTCGTGGTCTAGAGTGAGAGAAGACATTTTTGTTAAATCTTTCAAGAAGTGAGGCGTAAGTAACACTCTCGATGGCAGTGAAAACCATTTTATATAAGATGAAGAGAACGATGACGAAGAAGAAAAGGAAGTTCAGATTACGATTTTCAGGGATTTAAAGATCAGAACGGTTTTATAAACTAAGATTTGTTTTTAGTCTAGCTTTGCAATCTAATGATAAAAAAGGTAAACATGTTTTTTCTAATTGCTTAAAAATTAAAGTGCGTCTAATAGTCCGTAGCGTCTTATACTCCGTAATATACAGAGAGTTACAAGCACATGATTTTGTAGATCTCAGTGTAGCACCAGTTTTATAAATGACTTGCTAATACCCGGCGTGCGCTGCTACGCTTAAATAAATGACAATTAATGTGCTTTATGTTTAGTTGAATAAGCAAAAGTAAAAATAATTAAAAATTTATATTTTAGATATCCCGTGCTGATTACCCGGCGTTGTCCGAGAATCTACTTATCCCGATCTTCTTGACATAAATGAGCTGAAATACGAAAATTAATGTGTTTTATGTTTGGTTAAATAAGTGGTAGAAAAATTTTATATCCTAATTATTTTTAGATACCCCGTGCTGTTTACCCGGCGTTGTCCGGAAATCTACTCATCCCGATCTTCTTCGCATAAATGAGCTAAAAGACAAAATTCGTTATTGTGAGTTATCCGTAAAAGAATACCCACCATGTGCTGCTATGCTTACACAGGAATCTCGTACGTACTTGTCTCGATCTTCTTGGCATCAATGAAAGACAAAAATGGTTATTGTGAGTTATTCGTAAGAGATAAACATATGCTGTCGGGGACTTTTTTGTAGAGCTTTTTAACATATTCAATTCTGTGTACATTAATTTTGTGTTTTTGTATGGTTTAGGCAGCGTAAGCCATTTAAGCGTCCAAAGAGCTACTTTTTTTTCACGTTTTGCACTACAAAGGGCGATTTTTAAGGGTGTAGGAGTTGAGTATCACAACTCTCTTATAGCCTATGTTGATCCAGGGAATCCCCTAAACATTTTGCAAAAAGCCCCATCACAATCGGATCAACGGTATGGCCACGCATAAAGTACAAACATACAAACAAACAAACAAACATTCATTTTTATATATTAAATTATCGCATTGAATGTTAATATGGGATAATTAAAAATTCCAAGAATTGTTTTCCAGTATTTTAAATTTATATCTGCTTCCAGCATACTCATTATCTGTCTTCTCGTCATCTTGTAGATATCTGCTCTGAAAGCTTGAATGCATTATATTAAGCAATTTACATTTTTTATGAAGAACTTGTATTTTTAAATTCTGGAGCCATGTAGCTGAGTAATGTTTGAATAGAGGTGCTTAAATAGTATTTGTACACACAAAAAGAAGCTAAGATGGCGGAGGGGCGACAAAACGTATCCCATTACGACCACCTTATGCATCACTGTATACCAGACAAAAAATAAAAGTAGTTTCTAAATATTTTTACGAGTTGTATATTGATATATACGTACATTACGTAGTTTTCTGCCCAAGCATAGGTCTTTCACTGCAAACTCAGCATTCTCCATTCTTTCTTTAACTCAGCTTTCCTTTTTGTATCCGCACACAAACCATTTATTTAATATTGTCTATCATCTGATGTATTTTTATGCCTCTAACTTTCTTTCGTTGACCATTCCTTCTAGGGCATCCGTCAGCAGGCAGTTTTTTTCTTAGCCAGTGGCCAATCCAATTTCATTTCCTCTTCTTTATGAGTTCCAGCATTGTTCTTTCATCACTGACTCTGTCTAGCACATCTTTATCTTTTATTGTCTGTCGATTTTATACGCTCCATCCTTCTCAAAAGCTTCCAGCCACTGTCTCTCATCCCGTCGTAATGTCAAAGTCTCTGCACCATAAAATGCTACACTCCAAAAAGCATTTCACTAGCCTCTTCTGAAATTATTTTGCCAATATTATCTCACTTGACTCAACCTCTAACGGAAATGAGTACCAGACTCTTGTTCTGGGGGTAAAGGCGGCCGTCACGCAGGGCTGACAACCCGGCTGACATCAAGTGCCGATTGTCAAGAAAAAGTGGGAGCCTTAACCCCTACTACCACAAAGGGCCTCTCAGGGCCTGTAGTTGGGATCACTTTTCACTTTTTTTATATTATCTCACTCACGTTATAAGAGGTTATCGGGTTCAAATCCCGGTTGAAGCGTTAATTTTTCTGATCATATATATATAAATACTTACTTACTCACTCAATGGCACTATCGAACCCGTAGGTCGTAATGGCTGCGCGGACATAAGCTCTCCATACATACCTATCCTGAGCCAATGTTTTCAATGTCATTCGCTGTAGAATCTACTTCCTCCAAATCATATTTAATGTTATTCTCCCGCCTCATTCTTGGTCTACCAACTAGGCGTTTTCCCTCTGGTTTTCCTACAAGAAGCTTCCATGCAAGTGTTTCATTCCCCATTAGTGCCACATGTCCTGCCATCGCAGTCTACGAGACTTAACTGTTATTATATCTGGCTTCTTATAAGCATTCATGTAGGTTCACTATTATGGAGACTTCTCTATTCACCAGTGCTGTTCATCTCTCTTTCGCCCATACATTTTTCCTAAGAACTTATTTGTAATGGTCATTTTTCGTGCCCTACAAAGGAATTATCGATGAGGGTTTGTAAAACAATTAGAAGAGTGATGACAACCAGTCTTAATACATTCATCCCTACGAATTCGTTAACAAATACACGCTAAATTCATCTTAGAATTTAAAAAAAAAGTTATTTTTAAAAAGGAAAATGAGACGCAATCTGGAAGCGTTGGTATGAATAGATAAAGTAATGAAGTAGGGAACGTGTTAGATATGATTTGTCCCGCATTTCTTCACAGCCAGAGACCACGAATTAACGCACAAGTACTCAAGGATAACTTCTTTTCATATTACCGGGTTTTTTATGTATAATTACACAGTAGAAATAGTTTTAAAATAGATTAATAGCGATTACACAAAACATCTAAACTACAAACTCATAATAAATTGATCATAAGTTATGCTTCACTAGTGAATTTCAAATTATCTAGAGGATTTGAAAATCAAGAGTGGCATTTGTTAGGACTATTTAACGAATAAAATTAAGCTGTTTATTCACAAATCATTATTTAAATATAGTTACCGGTATTTAAAAATATTTATATATTTAATGTAAACGGCGATGTTTCAAAACAAATCAGAAATGTCAGGTTATGCACATTCACTGCAACTTGATCATATTATTTATTGCCAAAATAGGATCGCAATATTGTAATGATGCACCCTAGTGGAGAAATAATGAAACACATCAAACTGTATATTATAATCAAGATTACAGGTTATTAGTTTATTTTTTATGACAAAGAACTCAGTAAAATCAAGGAATCTGTTCATTATTTGCTACATTCAATTGCATTTGTTAGAGAAAGTAATGTTTTGACCTGTTCAAAATATTAAAAGGAGCTTTCTTTATCACAAAAGCGGGAGTTGATAAAGATAAATCGATAAAGAGCGAGGGTTTTGAAACACGACTGTCCATTGGTTGTAAAACCAAAATTCGTTGAAACGTCATTGGTCATTGACTACCATTTGAGACATTGAGTTAAAAGTTACCAAGAAGATCATATTTATTAAATACAATTTAGATGTTGGAACAATATGATTTGCTCAAGGTTAGGTTTGCATTTTTATAGGAGAGGCCTAAATAAGTTCTGCTTACAATGTAGATATAAATAACTGTATATGATTGGCAACTTACCCTGGGATTCCCGATGATAGAGTTTGGCTGTAGACCGGCTAGTTTCGCCATGCTGTCTGCCATTTTATTACGTAATGTTTCATAAACACTCGTAGACTGATGTTCTCCATGAGGTTGTATGAGGTGATGTCCTGGATGACTGCGCGGGTAAAGGAAGAGGACTATTGCTCGACTTGTGCTGAGGTGGTGACAAAGGTGTTCTTGGGGGCGTTGGGGGTTGCGACGGAGGGCTTGGAGGTGGTCGTACAGTTAGACTTAGAGGATGGAGTGGATGATGAGGAGAAGGATAGATGCCTTGGAGACAGCGTTTCCAGTATTTTACCTGAAAATAAAAAACAAGTGTTTTAGTAATACAATAGACTCTCTGAGTTTGTAGGATAAGTTTTGGTTAATTTCATGATCATTTTTTCTTATACACTTTTACAAATAACGAGTTTGGAATAAATTTCGTAAATACTTTACAATGTTTTAGTAATACAATGAGACTCTCTGAGTTTGTAGGATAAGTTTGGTTTAATTTCGTGGTAGCATATTTCGTGATTCTTTTTTTCTTATACATCTTTACAAATAACGAGTTGGAATAAATTTTGGAAATACTTTACAATGTTTTTAGTAATACAATAGACTCTCTGAGTTTGTAGGATAAGTTTGGTTAATTTCGTGGTAGCATATATTTCGTGATTCTTTTTTTCTTATACATCTTTACAAATAACGAGTTGGAATAAAATTTTTCGTAAATACTTTACAATGTTTTAGTAATACAATAGACACTCTCTGAGTTTGTAGGATAAGTTTTGGTTAATTTCGTGTGGTAGCATATTTCGTGATTCTTTTTTTCTTATACTACTTTACAAATAACGAGTTGGAATAAATTTTTGGAAATACTTTACAATGTTTTAGTAATACAATAGACTCTCTGAGTTTGTAGGATAAGTTTGGTTAACTTTCGTAGGTAGCATATTTCGTGATTCTTTTTTTCTTATACTACTTTACAAATAACGAGTTGGAATAAATTTGGAAATACTTTACAATGTTTAGTAATACAATAGACACTCTGAGTTTGTAGGATAAGTTTGGTTAATTTCGTGGTAGCATATTTCGTGATTCTTTTTGTTTTTATCGTACTTTACAAACACGTGTGGAATAAATTTTGGGATACTACAAGTTTTAGTAATACAATAGACTCTTGAGTTTGATGATAAGTTTGGTAATTTTCGTTGAGCATATTTCGTGATTCTTTTTTTTCTAACTACTTTACAAAACGAGTTGGATAAATTTTTGGGAATACTTACATGTTTTAGTATACAATTAGACACTCTGAGTTTGTAGGATAGTTTGGTTATTTCGTGGTTAGCATATTCGTGATTCTTTTTTTCTCTATACTATTTAAAATAACGAGTTGGAATAAATTTTTGGAAATACTTTACAATGTTTTAGTAATACAATAGACTCTCTGAGTTTGTAGGATAAGTTTGGTTAATTTTCGTGGTAGCATATTTCGTGATTCTTTTTTTCTTATACTACTTTACAATAAACGAGTTGGAATAAATTTTGGAAATACGTTACAATGTTTTAGTAATACAATAGACACTCTGAGTTTGTAGATAAGTTTGGTTAATTTCGTGGTAGCATTTCGTGATTCTTTTTTTCTCATACTACTTTACAAATAACGAGTTTGGAATACATTTTTGGAAATACTTTACAATGTTTTAGTAATACAATAGACTCTCTGAGTTTGTAGGATAAGTTTGGTTAATTTCGTTGGTTAGCATATTTCGTGATTCTTTTTTTCTTATACATCTTTACAAATAACGAGTTGGAATAAAATTTTGGAAATACTTTACAATGTTTTAGTAATACAATAGACTCTCTGAGTTTGTAGGATGTTTTGGTTAATTTCGTGGTAGCATATTTCGTGATTCTTTTTTTCTTATACATCTTTACAAAGAACGAGTTGGAATATAAAATTTTGGAAATACTTTACAATGTTTTAGTAATACAATAGACACTCTGAGTTTGTAGGATAAGTTTGGTTATTGCGTGGTAGCATATTTCGTGATTCTTTTTTTCTTATACTACTTTACAAATAACGAGTTGGAATAAATTTTGGAAATACTTTACAATGTTTTTAGTAATACAATAGACTCTCTGAGTTTGTTGGATAAGTTTGGTTAATTTCGTGGTAGTATTTTCGTGATTCTTTTTTCTTATACTACTTTACAAATAACGAGTTGGAATAAATTTTGGAATACTTTACAATGTTTTAGTAATACAATAGACTCTCTGAGTTTGTTGGATAAGTTTGGTTAATTTCGTGGTAGTATATTTCATGATTCTTTTTTTTTGTTATACCACTTTACAAATACGAGTTGGAATAAATTTTGGAAATACTTTACAATGTTTTAGTAATACAATAGGTCCCCGCGCCGTAGCGAGCGGTTAAGGTAGGAAGCCTTGGCGCAGAGCTACGGGACTTGCACTGGTTCGAGTCTCCATGGGGGAAGAAATTTTCTCATGGTATTTTCGGCCAGTATGGGACCGGTGCCCACCCAGCATCGTGAGGCAATTGGGTAGCTACAATAAGTAGCGGCTCCAGGTTGAGAAACCAGCTATAACGGCTGGGGGACTCGACATGCTAACCACATGCCACCCCTACACTGGCTGTTGATCATCTACCTCTGTGATTGACACATGTGGATGTGCAGGGCCAGCAGCCGGCTGGTAAAAGGGCAACCGCTGAAGAGTGGAAAGACCCTCAATCGGATCGGAGTAATACAATAGACTCTCTGAGTTTGTAGGATAAGTTTGGTTATTTCGTGGTAGCATATTTCGTGATTCTTTTTTTCTTATACATCTTTACAAATAACGAGTTGGAATAAATTTTAGAAATACTTTACAATGTTTTAGGAGTTTGTAGGATAAGTTTGGTTAATTTCGTGGTAGCATATTTCGTGATTCTTTTTTTCTTATACATCTTTACAAATAACGAGTTGGAATAAATTTTAGAAATACTTTACAATGTTTTAGTAATACAATAGACTCTCTGAGTTTGTAGGATAAGTTTGGTTAATTTTCGTGGTAGCATATTTCGTGATTCTTTTTTTTCTTATACATCTTTACAAATAACGAGTTGGAATAAATTTTAGAAATACTTTACAATGTTTTAGTAATACAATAGACTCTCTGAGTTTGTAGGATAAGTTTGGTTAATTTCGTGGTAGCATATTTCGTGATTCTTTTTTCTTATACATCTTTACAAATAACGAGTTGGAATAAATTTGGAAATACTTTACAACATATGACGCGAAAAGTTTTCAAAGTTTCAATCATACATCATGCGCATGCGCTAACAAACGCGAAGCTGTTTACACTATTGGAATCACGGGATGCAGCCAAATAACACCCGATATTTAACGAACCTAAATGCTAAACATGAAGATTGAAGACACTATTTTAGATTATATTAAAATCAGCAATTAAGATGGTACGGGCATGTCCAGCGAATGGAAGAGGATCGGCTACCAAAATGTGTTTTGGAATGGAAACGTGAGGGAAGACGAGGCAGAAGAAGACCTAAAACCTCCTGGAGTCAGGGGATATGTTTATACATGAAGGAAAAACATCTACAACCAGGAGATTGGATGGACCGACAAAATTGGCTATTAGGAATCGGACGATGTCAAAGATATTATCAACCGATGATCTATCTATCTAAAAGCTAATCTAACGCAATTTATGTACTCTAACCTGTGAAAGACTAACATAAATGCTAACCTAACGCAATATAAGCATTGTAACCTGTAAAAGAATGGAACGCCCAAAAAGAATAGTAAGTTCTGGAATTCTGAAGTATATGTGTATAGTTAATTAGTACATACCCTATGTTGGCTGCACTGGAATAGTCTTCGTTGTTGTATAGAATATTCGTTAAAATCAATAAGGCTGCTCGTCTTCATGCTACGTTAGATATCATAGAAAACATATACTCAAATAAACGTTAGAAAAAATGTAAAAATCATTGTAAATGGTGAGAAATAATTGGAAGAATCAAACTCTAAGAATAAAATTTGACAGGAGTTTTTACGAAAGAATTAAAAAGTCGAGTCACAGGTTGTAAAGAATGGCCGAAGTACGCATAAATCATGGCAGAAGTCTCATTTAAGCTATTTTTAAATTTAATTTATTCAATATTACCACAAACATATTTTTTATCATTTTTCGACCAGCCTCATGGCCTAGTGGTCAGCGTTTCTGACTACAATTCATTAGGTCGTGGGTGCGATTCCCTGTCAAACCATTGACTTTTTCCTTAAAACGAATTATTCCTGTGGTTGCCCATGGACTGGAATTTAGGTTAAGAACTCTTCTGATGATTCATTATCATTTATCACCCATCATATCATAGGGATAACGCAACTCCGCCTTCCGCCTTCCAGGTGCTCCAACCTAAGAAATGGATTACAATTCCGCCAATGCCAGGGGAGAAAACCAGAAATGTCATTAGAGAATATATACATTACCACAGAAATAAAACTACTGGATGACCTCTGTGATCTAACAGTGTTCCATTAGCATCCTAGGGTTTAATTCCTGGAGAAGACATAATTAATGAAGTTACTGTACAACACAACTTGTTTAACATTTAAATATATGGAATGAAATGTGTTTTCCAGCAATAATCAACAAACATCTGTTGCTCATGGCCAGGTGGCAGCTAATCTCCAGCAGTTGTACAACTTCCTCCCACTCTCTTGGATTAACAGTTAATATAATTAATCTCTTCAGGGGGTGGTTGCAGCAACATTTTCAATACGCGTCACGAATCTTAATTACATAAACTGAATATTTTATTAAGAAGATCTGAGGCAACATGGAATAATGCCACCAGGGATGATGCTGAACAGGCAGGGATGAGTTGGAATGAAATTGAGGCAAACAACAGAGTGCTTTGGCGGAATTTTATCCAGGCCCTATGCTTCACAGTGGAGTGACCTATGCTTAATATGTACCTATTATTAATAAGTTGTAAATAATTCATAATTATCATAATTATGTATAATTTAACCCTGGTTGAGTGGAAAAGACAATCTTACGGTCTTAATTCCATCAGGTAGAAAAAAATAAATCATAATGCTATTTAGAAGCAGGACCTGTCCCAACCGGGGATCAAAATCGGATCCACTGCTACCGATGCAACAGCGTTACCCGTAGACCATAGCGGTGGACTATTCTTGTAACCAATAAATTATTGAAATAACTAACTCATTGGCGCTATCGAACCCATAGGTTCATGGCCGCGCGGACATAAGCTCTCCATACATCCCTAGCCTGACCTAATGTTTTCCAATCATTCTCTGCATAATCTACTTCCCACAAATCATAGTTAATGTTATTCTCCCACCTCATTCTTAGTCTACCAACTGGACGTTTTCCCTCTGGTTTTCCTACAAGAAGCTTCCATGTACATCTTTCAATCCCCATACGTGCCACATGTCTGGCCATCGCAGTCTACGAGACTTAACTGTTATTATTATATCTGGCTTCGTGTAAAAATCATATAGTTCATTGTTATGTGATCTCCATTCACCTGTCTGTTCATCTCTCTGTGGTGCAAACATTTTCCTAAGAACTTTATTCTCAAATGCTCATAATCTCTTTTCCTCCCTTAAAGTAAGAGTCCATGTTTCACATCTATAAATATACTGGTAGAATAACAGTTTTATATTTTTTCTTTGAAATAAAGATGAGAAAAGAGTAAATAAAACACGTGGTCGACCGATGTGCTAGACAAAGAAGACAAATAGAATTTCCTGACGTTAACATTTAAAGAGGTGAAAGGAAGCAAGTACAATAAAATGACAAAAGATAGCAGCCTAGCGCTTCTCATATAAACAGATGTGTGCATCCGGTTTGCAAAGATTTTATCTGCGTCTTGTAGAACTTCGAAGTATCGAATATTAATCGTGATTACAGAGTGCAGCACGATTATATACATTTACCGAATACTAAATGGTTGTGGCCAGTTCAGTAACTCCTTATCGTTCAAATCAGGGAACTGGTCATAGAACATCTACCAGCAACACCAATAATAATAATTAATAATAATAATAATAATAATAATAATAATAATATTAATAATAATAAAATAATAATTATTATTATTTACTTATATACAGAATTTTAATGTTTACACATCTTTCTGTGCCTAAAGTTTTATTTTTCTTCTCCTCTCGTCTCTCTCCATCCAATCCATGTCCTCCAGTCCTCTTGTTCTCATTCCAGTTCTTATTTCCTGCATCCACAAGTTTCGAGGTCTTCCTCTCCTCCTTCTTCCAGGTGGACACTTCCAATGTTTTTCTGGGTAATCTTTCTTCTTGCATTCGTCGTACGTGCCCATACCAATTTAATTGCTTATACCATATGTAATCTACTATTGAATAACCAATATTAATTTTTTCTCTTATGACAGTATTCCTTATTTTGTCTAATTTTGAACATCTTGCTGCACTCCTCAAGAAATCCATTTCCATCGACATAAGTTTTTGTTCTAAGGTTTTGTTGTATTTCCAAACTTCAGCTCCATGTGTGACAGTACTTCTCACTATTGAATAATAATAATAATAATAATAATAATAATAATAATAATAATAATGTGTGGCACTATTAAAATAACCCTTAAACACATAAGAAAAGAAACAAAAATAAAATTTTATAAAGTAATGGCTGTTCCTGTCTTGATGTACTGATCAGAATGTTGGACAATCGCTAAAAGACAAGAACAAAGAATGGAAGCAGCTGAATGAGATTTTTAAGAAATAGGCTATAGCAGGATGTACTCTGCTGGATAAGAAAAGGAATGAAGATATAAGAAAGGAACTAAATATTTTCAAACTTACAGACCGAATAATTAAATATAGGAACGACTGGAAAGAACATAATGATAGAATGCCAGAAGGAAGATCAAAATTATTGCTACACAGAAGATGGTCTGAACAATTTTAACAATTCTAGCTTTCATGAAACCGGAACGAGCCAACAGGCTTAATCCTGGATGATAATGATGATGATATTAAAATAATAATTCATTTATTTATTTATATACAGATTTTCAATGTTTACACATCTTTCTATGCCTTAAGTATAATGGATACGGTATATCATCGGTTAATTAATATCTTTGACATCGTCCGATTCTTAACAGCCAATTTTGTCGGTTCATGCAATATTCTGGTTGTAGATGTTTCTCCTTCATGTATAAACATATTCCCTGACTCCAGGAGGTTTTAGGTCTTCCTCTGCATCGTTTTTCCCTCAGGTTTCCATTCAAAAACACATTTTGGTACCCAACCCTCTTCTATTCGCTGGACATGTCCGTACCATCTTAATTACCGAGTTTAAATATAATCTAAAATAGTGTCTTCAATCTTCATTTTCTCCCTTATAACTGAGTTTCTAATTTTTTTCGAGCTCTTAAAAGTGGAAAATCAGGGTCGCCTTAGAATAAATTTAGAATTATGGACTCTCCTGATGCACTATTATCGTCATCATCATCACCCATATCATCGCCTTTTACGCGCCCGAACCTCAAAACTGTATTACAAGTACGCCAATGCCAGGAGAGGACACCATATATGTCGAAATAACAACCTGGGCACTGAAAAAAAAACAGCTTGGTTAAATAACACCCGCAAGGGAGCACCCTTGCACCACATGAAGATTTACTGATATAATTAGAATCATTATCTAACATTATTTTTCTCTTCCTGTTATTGAGGGTGTTTTACTCTAGAAATTCAGTTATTTTTAAATATGTTTTGTATAAGAGTCTATATATGTACAGGATATCCTTTCACTTCAAATCACGATTTATTACTCAAGAGACGAAGGGAAGGGATATTTCTTCGATAAGTGTTGGTAATGATTACAGCTCCATTCATTGACTTGCTCAGAAGGTCAACTAACCCTCCTTCGCAACACCTATCAACATTCCGTTAAATTACGACTTAACGGAGACAAGAACTTTTATAACAGCATTCCCCTTGTGCCATTCTTGCAGGACATGCAAACGTGGTAAGGTGTTGTGTAGTAGAAACTTGGAGATGAATGAATGGGTAGAGAGGAAAACAGACAAAGGGGCATTGACCTCTCCTTCAAGAGCAAAATGCATCACAATATATTAAACAAGGCTCAAATATAGAAACGCCTGCTATTATGAATTACAGGGTCTCTTATCACCCCAAATTTTCTAAAAAAGTTATATAAATAATCACCAAATTTACATAAATCTTAGGAATAATAGATAATACATTAGAAGCTAAATTAGTAAAACAAATCCACAAAAATAAAAGTATATAATTATTTAGCATTACCCTCCCTTTTATATGGAAGTGGCATTAAGAAAAAGAGACAGGAGCAGAATAAAAACAACGGAAATGAAATTCTTCAGAAGGACAGCATTAGGATAGAGTGTATCTTTCTAAAATTGCCATCGCTGCCATTAGAGAGTCAATTTCAATTATAAGAAACCATCTTTACAAAATTTCTACTTTAGCCTATAGAATATACTTCATTTACAATTTGAACTGTTTAAAAATATATTTACAAAATGCATTTCATCAATTTCGAAAATTATCTGTATCACTTTGTCCTTTTTGGCAATCCTCTAATGAGTAAAGTTTTCAATAAGATAATAACTATAAGTCATTGCAATGGACAGGAGGTGTAACAGGGGATTGAAACAAGGGATTGAAATTAGTCTCTACAAAGAACAATAATGAAATGAAAGAATACCGTAAAGCAATCATGATTTTAGAGAAGTGAAATATAGAATAGAGTAGATTTATTTATCCTGGTGGAGTTAAGGCCATGTGGTCTTCTTTCCACTCACCAGGATAAACATATGTTAACATATAAATACAAAAAAATACAATAATAGCACATACTAAACAATTAATTATCTGTCAAATTGAATAATCATGAAAATATTGTCTAATAATTCAATAAAAATAAATACAATTAAACTTAAACTACAGATAGAATGTAAACAGAAAGGTATAACAGCTCGAATCTACTATACATCAAAAGAAAAGAAAGAAAAAACACAAAGAAAGTAATAAACTATAATGAATTAATCTATCGCTTATTATACAGAGCATTAGGTTGATATATTGACAAATCTTAAAACCATTTTTATTAAATAATGAAAAAAAACAAATTATTAATTTTTAAAAAGTAATATTAGTGAGTTGTTTCTGTTAATAATTTTATTTTCAATTTGTTTCTGAAAGACGGTAAAGTTTGGCAGTCTCTGACATAGGGTGGAAGGGATTCCATGTTCTAGCAAGAGAAACTGTAACAGATTTCAAATAATAGGTAGTATGATGAGGAGGGATATAAAGGACAATGTGCTGATGGGATCGGGTATCTAATTTATGTGTATCAGAGAGTCTAGTGAAGCGGTGTGATGAATAATAAGGTAATGATGTGTGTAGTATTTTACAAAGAAGGAATAGGGAATGGATAGTTCTACAATCTTGTAGACCAAGCCATGGCATTGTTCCAGGGCCTACAGAGAAACATTTGAAAACATTAGGTCAGAATATGAATGCATGAATACCGTATCTTTTGCCACGAACCTCATATTTCGATAGAGCGAATGAGTTTATTACATACCCTACTCCAATTTAATGATGTTTTATAATTAAAACTACATAAATCGACTTGAAAATGTTTAAGTTGTCAATATATTGGTTATTCTATCGAAATAAGTAAGTTAAATTTAATAATTAGCCATTTGGAAAGTTTTAGGTGGCTATTTTAATTTTACGACACACGGTAATTAAACATTTTTTTATATTGTAAATATAAACAGACTGTTCATCCTCAAGGCAAATTAAAAATGAATGTTTAAAGTTATTTCGTTTTAATTTGAGAACAGGTTTAAAAAAGTGTATTAAAAACAACAAAAAGGCGTTTTTATGACAGTAATGACGCATTATATAATGCCAGTAATTTCGATTATTCTGTTCGTGTCCTTCATTTATTTTAACGTCATTGGGATTAAAATTAACTCGTTTGCAGAATAAAAAACACAGAAATATGAAAATAATAAAAGTGTCTCCTGAAAACCTGATTCCAAACACTTAAATGTACATAAAAACGGTGGCAATGAAATACATTGCAATAAACTTTCATTGTTTTATAATAATATTTTTTTCCCCAAATGTTACTGATTATAGAGAACTGTTTCAAAATATCGTGATAAATTATGGGCGATATTAAGTTTACATAGCTTAGTCACGGAAAGATGGGCCAACACGCGCACGCCATTGAGTAACACTAAGAAATTGAGACTGGAAGTAAATATAAATAAAACTACATTTTATATGATCACACATAGGAATACATTATATAATGGAAATGGATAGCTAATGACAAATCAAGGAAATTTTGAGAAAGTGCCTGAATTCAAATACCTAGGAATAATAATCACAAACAGGAATGAGATGCACAAAGAAATTAAACTTAGGCTCAATTCTGGAAATACGTGCTATTATGCATTATAGAGACTCTTGTCGTCCCAACTCCTTAAAAAAAACGTTAAACTGAAAATATATAAAACTATTATTCTACCAGTTTTATTATATGGGTGCGAAACATGGAGTCTTACACTAAGGGAGGAACGGAGATTATGAGTATTTGAGAATAAAGTTCTTAGAAAATGTTTGGACGAAAGAGAGATGAACAGACAGGTGAATGGAGAAGACTACATAACAATGAACTACATGCTTTTTATAGGAAGCCAGATATAATAAGAACAGTTAAGTCTCGTAGACTGCGATGGGCAGGACATATGGCACGAATGGGGAATGATAGACGTGCATGGAAGCTACTTGTAGGAAAACCAGAGGGAAAACGCCCAGTTGGTAGACCAAGAATGAGGTGGCAAAACAACATTAACTATGATTTGAGGGAAATAGATTATACAGGGAATGCTTGGAAAACATTAGCTCAGGATAGGGGTGTATGGAGAGCTTATGTCCGCGCGGCCATGAACCTACGGGTTCGATAGTGTCAGTGAATAAGTAAGTAGTGACGGAAATATATGGGGGTCGAGGGCCGGTGGCGTCAATTTTTTACATTGGCATAATACCTTTTGGCAGCACCATGGCCCAGATGTAGCTCAGCCTCTAATGGAAATGAGTAAAGATAGCTTGTTTTGGGGGTGAAGGCAGCCATCACCCAGGAATGACAACCCGGTTGATATCTTGTGCCGACTGTCTAGAAAGGTGAGCCACTTAACCTCCTACCACCCTGAAGGCTCCTACTATCCCAGGGACCTCTTAAGGCTGTAGTAGTTTCAGTTTGTATAACAAGTTTCGTTGCGAAAAATAAAAAATTGTGGCCGCTAGAGCGATCTTAAATTTTCGGTTACCTCCACAACTAATGGTAAAATTTTGAAGGTTAACAATCTGGACCTTACTTTTTAATTTATTTCTATGTGCCGAAATTAGTTCCGAAATAAAAATAAAAAGTGCGGCCGGAAGAGTGTCCTCACACACATATATGGGCACTTACACAAATACAGAAAAACACAAACATACCTATAAACTAAGTATAGCTATGTAATGAAGGGTAGAGGAAAATAATCAGGTATGTAATTTTTTTTGTCAAAATGCAATTTGTGATGTCATGATTCTGCATAGAAATCACTTTAATTTAGAAGTGCAAAACAGCAAAAAAAAAAAATAATAATTTTATTCATGGGTTCATTTACCTCCAAGTTTGGCATTTAGGTAAGAAAGTACAAATGTTGTACAAATTAAAGCACGTTTACTGGGTTGAAAATAGAAAGTTTATAAAATATATTGGGGATATATATATATATATATATATATATAATATATATATATATATACATACATATATATTTATTTATTTATGCTTAATTGTTATAGGAGCTACCAGATGGCAGTGGAGACCGAGTTCCCACTACATCTTGGAGTAATGAGAATGTGTAAAGAAAAATGAATGTTTGTACTTGACTTGCTCGATGGCGTAGTCGGAAGCGCACTGGGGTACCAATCCAGAGGTCCGGGTTCGAATCCCGTCCAGTCATTTATTTTCTTATCATTCCATATATATATATATATATATATAAGTGTGTATTCTAAACAACTTCATTGTATTAAGAAAAAGTGGCTTATATGTCATTTTTTTCTCTGTAACCTTCATATGAGAAGCTATTTTCAAAATGAGGTAAATTTTCAAAATGTCTAGTCACTTTTATATATATGTGTGCCCATTTTTTTTTTTCGGAAAGTGACTTAAGGTCGTCATTTTGTTATGAATAACAGCCGATTTTATTTTAATATTCACTTTTAACGGAACTTTCTAGTGATTTAAAGATGTTCTGACATTTGTATATGCACAATCTAAGAAGAATTAATCACAGACACAAAAAGTCAAGACTTTTAAAATACATCACAAAACTCCGTCGAGGTCACTCTTAAAATTTTAAGAAATGTAAAACAGTACCTGATATCTCAATCGTCCTCAATAATCAACAGTGTAGTTTTGTAGGAGGCCTTTCGAAAAACTTAAGTTTCATCTTCTGCGGTCATCTGAAACTTTGAAACTGAAATCAGAAGATGAAACTTAAGTTTCCGAAACGCCTCCTACAAAACTACACTGCTGATTGTTAAGGACGACAGATCTCAGGTACTGTTTTATATTTCTTAAAATTTTAAGACACAAAAAGACAGTTTTGTTACAAAGTGGACAAGAGACGTTTTAAAAGGACTTCATAGGTCATTTTCCGTGTCTATTAAGTAGGTCGAGAACACTTTTATAGTTTTTTCAAAAATATTTTCATGAGAAAAACCTCAATTCTTTTGGAATTCGCTAAAACATTTCCCTTGTCCCTAATTATCCTCAAAACAAAACCTGTATAAAAAACATGTATTGCAACTAACTATCAATTGAAATAAGTGGAAATATCTGAGGAAAGAAAGATTCGACACGAACAGAATCTGGTATTTCAGATGTAATAATAGATTGTAGGAATACAACGCCTAAGGCAGTCAACTCTACTTTTTTCAAACGATAATTTTATAGGTTGATGTTAGAAATTGTCTTTGTATTAATTTACATTGGTGAAAGGTCTAATGAACTGATGTTATTCAAGGTTGTTCTGCTATAGTTATACCATTATTATTAGTCAATTATGAAGAGGGTGTTGATACCAGGTGTACTGTTTCAAGCTTATTTTCACTGCTAATTTATCGTACGGAGCATGAAAAATGTAACTTAATTAACAGCGGATCTCTTCATTTTTACTGATTTTTATTTTATAACAAAGGAGAGAGAATTTCTACCACTTTACATTACAGTGAGATGAATTCAAATACCTAGGAACAGTAATCACAAATAGGAATGAGATGCACAAAGAATTACACATAGGTTCAATTCTGGAAATGCGT
Organism: Diploptera punctata; assembly: GCA_030220185.1. NCBI lineage: Eukaryota > Metazoa > Arthropoda > Insecta > Blattodea > Blaberidae > Diploptera > Diploptera punctata. The sequence continues at coordinate 2,441,734 of JASPKZ010009355.1, read as the reverse complement.
GTTATTATGCATTGCAGAGACTTGTGACGTCCCAACTCCTTTCAAAAAACGTTAAACTGAAAATATATAAAACTGTTATTCTACCAGTTATATTATATGGGTGCGAAACATGGACTCTTACTTTAAGCGAGGAAAGAATATTATGAATATTTGGGAATAGAGTTCTTAGGAAAAATTTTGGAGCAAAAAGAGATGAAGATACAGGTGAATGGAGAAGACTACATAACAATGAACTACATGGTCTTTATCGGAAGCCAGATATAATAAGAACAGTTAAGTCTCGTAGACTGCGATGGGCAGGACATGTGCCACGAATGGGGAATGAAAGATGTGCAAGGAAGCTTCTTGTACAAAAGTAGAGGGAAAAGGCCCAGTTGGTAGACCAATAATGAGGTGGGAGAATAACATTAACTACGATTTGAAGGAAGTGGATTATACAGGGGATCATTTGAAAACATCAACTCAGGATAGGGATATATGGAGAGTTTATGTCCGCGCGGCCATGAACGTACGGGTTCGATAGTGCCAGTGAGTTAGTTATTTCAATAATGTGTTGGTTAAAAGTATAGTCCACCGCTGTAGTCTACGGGCATACCGTTGATCCGATTGTGATGGGGCTTTTTGCAAAATGTTTAGGAGATTCCCGGAATAAACATAGGCTATAAGAGAGATGTTATACTCAACTCCTACACCCTTAAAAATCGCCCTTTCTAGTGGAAAACGTGAAAAAAAACTCTTTTGACGCTTAAATGGCTTACGCTGCCTAAACCATAATAAATACAAAAACTTAATGTGCACAGAATTGAATATCTCAGAAAGCTCTACAAAAAAGTCCGCGACAACATATGTTTATCTCTTACAAATAACTCACAATAACCATTTTTGTCTTTCATTGATGCCAACAAGATCGAGTCAAGTACGTAGATTCCTGTGCAACCCACAATAACAAATTTTGTCTTTTAGCTCATATGCGCCAAGAAGATCGAGATATGTAGATTCCCGGGCAACACCGAGTAATCAGCACAAGGAATCTTAAAATAGTTACGATATACATATATAATAATTTTCCATTTTACTTATTCAACTAATCATAAGAAATACATTAATTTTTGTCTTTCAGCTCATTTATGCCAAGAAGATCGGGATGAGTAGATTCCAGGACAACGCCGGGTAACCAGCACGGGATATCTAAAAATGATTACGATATCAATTGTTCCAATCACTTATTTAAATAAACATAAAAAACATTAATTTTCGTATTTCAGCTCATTTATGTCAACAGGATCGGGACAAGTAGATTCCCGGGCAACGCCGGGTAATCAGCATGGGGTATCTATAAAATATAAATTTATAATTATTTTTCCTTTTACTTATTCAACTAAACATAAAAACACATTAATTTTCATTTATTTAGGTGTAGCAACGCACGTCGGGTATTAACTAGTAAACTATTACATATCCACGTTAACTGTTCACGAGCGGAGGGGAAAAGTTTTAGCGCTAGTGTCGCCGATCTACTGAATCTGTGGAAGGGATGTAGGAGAAAACTGTACATCCGATCACGTATTGACATTTTTCAACTTAAAATGTTGGCGGAGAATCTCTGAACACGTGTGAAAGACCTTAACATGGTTGTCAAATTAGTCATTTAAGCACTGAACGCTCAAGCGGTCGGATCATTTAAAATCACAGTATTTGTCGTCTCTCTGTTACCAGCCTCACAATAAATCACAAGTGGCAACATGTAATAAGAAGAGAAAGGAAGGGACAGCTCATTCCTAGACGTAACCCCAAAAGTAACAGGGTTGTCAAGTTAGTCATTCTGCCACTGACCGCGCAGAACGACGGATTATTAAAATACATAGTATTTGTCAGCTCTCTACCTGCCAATCAAACAACATTAATACAAAGGACAGGAAGTGGCAACAGAGTAAGGAAGAGAAAGAGAAATACAGTTTGTTAGTTAACATATTTTCCGCCTGCACAAAACACTTGGATGGGTAATATAATAACAAAATTCATTCATTTGTAATCATGTCTGAAGAAGGTCCGAAGTACCGAAACAGCTGTTACTAATTTATATTTTAATAAATATGAAAATCACTATGAGAAGGCTTCTGATAAAATTATGCGCTCTAAATTATGGAATATACTAAATAATAAAGGATATCCACCTCAACTAATTAACCCTTAAATTGCCAATACAATATTTTCTCGTGCCATTTATTTAAATATTCCGGACCGCAATGAAAATAAATTCATGTTAAACTGTGTTATTATTATACATTATTGCGTAATTTGACATAAATTTAAGTAATTTTTACTCGTTTGTTTTTCTATTGATCTAAAAACAATATTAAATACATGAAATTAATGTATCCAATAGGATACATTTTTAATTTAAGGGTTAAAGCTATAAAAAGTTTATACGAAAATACAAAAATTCGTATAGATAAAGCAAATGGTCCTGAGAAACTTGCGTAGAAATCAACAATGGACTTCGACAAGGTTGCCCTCTTTCGCCAATACTTTTTAATATATATTTAGATGATATCATTAGTACATGGCAAACTTCTTTAGATGGACATTTTGTGATAAACGGTACGAAAATGAACTGTCTTTTATTCGCAGATGACCAGATCATTGGAGCTTCCTCAGAAAATCAACTACAAAGATCAGTTTATAAATTATGGAAACTAATAAACGATTATAATTTAAATATTCAACAGAGAAAACAAAGTCAATGGCATTTATTGGAACTCAGCATAAAAGGACAAAAATTGTAATTGGAGCAAACATAATTGAACAAGTAACTTGTTTCAATTATCTGGGATGCATGATATCGTACCAGCAAAATTTGGACATGGAGAAGAAATTAGGGAAGTTTCAACAGATATGTGGTTCAATAAGAATATATTTGAGAAATAAGACCACAAGAGAAACTCAATTAAAATTTTACAAAACAGTAGCCGTTCCAACATTAACATACGGGTCTGAGACTTGGCCTTTAACGATCTCTGATAAAAATAAAATTGAGACAATAGAAATGCGATTTCTCAGATCAGTTGCAGGTGTATCTCTAAGAGATCAAAAGAGATGTCAAGATATCAGAGATGAACTACAAATCTATAATATAAACGAGAAAATACACAAATAAACGTAATTGGTTTGAACATATACAAAGAATGCCAAATAATCGTTTATCAAAACAGCTGCTTCATTATAGGCCTCTAGGCCGAAGAAATGTAGGAAGACCAAAACGTCGTTGGAAGGACGACCTGCGCCTGCGGCATGTAGTGCGCCGGGGAGCGGAACGGGGCAAGAGGCCCATGCCTTGAAGATGATGATGATGAAAATCACTGATTGTTCTTGTAACATCAGATAAGAGAAAACTTTATTTTGGGTTCAAGACTCATAGTTTGAGAACGCGGAACTGGTAGTGGCGTATGACAGCCACACGATTAACTCCACCACACCCCAAATCTCTACTTTTTTGTAAGAATGTACTAAAGAGGGGAATCTTGAAAGGAGAAGGTCAGAGAACAAGAACCGATATTTGATAAGGGTCATACCCTTATTTTTTATAAGAATTCTATCAAACGTTTTAAAGAGAGGACTTGCATTATCATCATTTTTTTCTCCACTTCTTGAATATAAAAGACAGACGTACTTTTACGGCCGTCGTGGGTAAGAGAGAGGGGGGGGGGAGAAATAACCGTGTGTGACAGATTTCGTAATGTGGAAATGCGAGACCCTACTTAACCTCTTCTTAAATCGCAAAGACCACAAGGTTGACAAAATGCTAAAACGTATAAAATCCTTACAAATGCTATTCACATATTCTTATCTTTTAAGTTCAAGTGCTCAGGGGTCAAGGTTATGCACATTTCAACACTTCTAAACTATTTCCATTTTTTCTCCGATTTTTTTTTTCTTTAGCGAGCACTGAACTCTTTATTCTGAATGCTGGTATTATTCTCTCTTAGCAAGACTCGAGTATAATAATAATAATAATAATAATAATAATAATAATAATAATAATAATAATAATCAACAAGGATTAAGCCCAATGGCCTGTTCCGATTTCATTATAGATCGAATTGGTCCTTCCAGCTCTTCAATGGTCTTCCCAACATTCTTCTCTCTTTTTGTTTATAATTATACATTAATCTTGGTATGCACTGTTCATTCATTCATAATACGTGCTGAAGGTAAGCATTTTGATAATATTTTATTCTTTTACAGAGATTAAATAAATTAAGTTCTGTTCTTATATCTTCGTTTTTCTTTTTATCGGTCCTTTGGTATCCTGCTATTGCTCTCAACATCTTCATTTCAATGATTAAAAATGTGTATAGGCCTATAAATAAAAAAAATTATGTTTACACATCTTTCTATGCCAAAAGTTTTATTTTCTTTCTCCACTCGTCTCTATCCATCTACTCCATTCCTCCAGTCTTCTTGTTCTCATTCCAATTCTTATTTCTTGCAACCACGACTTTCGAGATCTTCCTTTCCTTCGTCTTCCAGGTGGACACCATTCCAATGTTTTCCTAGGTAACCTGTCTTCTTGCATTCGCCGTACACGCCCATACCAATTTAATTGCTTATATCTTATATAATCTACTACTGGATATCTAATATTCACTTTGTTCACGTATGACAGTATTGCTGATTTTTTTATAATTTTGAACATCTTGCTGCTCTCCTCAAGAAGTCCATTTCCATGGATGTAAGTTTTTGTTCCAAGTTTTTTGTTGAATTTCCAAACTTCAGCTCCATACGTGACAATACAAACTTCAGCTCCATACGTGACAATACTTCTCACTATTAAATTATATATTTGTAACTTAATTTTTTCTAGTTATATGTCTATTCCATAAGAATCCATTTATCAATGCTGTTATTGCTCTACCTTTATTTATTCTGTTCTTATAATAATAATAATAATAATAATAATAATAATAATAATAATAATAATAATAGTTTATGTCAGTAGAATGCATTCCTATTTAGCCAAGATAAATTAGAAACGCTTATTTACCTACAGATGTCAATGAATGACAAGTGATTAGCAACTGATGGGATAGCCTGATTAAATTTTTGCTCATAGGCGTTAATTTAGGCTTAACGTTCTTTTAAGATCCTGAAAATCTTCAGATTCAGGACACACGACTTAAAGTTAATTCATTCCGGATGACGTATCCCTCGGAACCCACGACCCTCAGACCAGAGACAAGGAATTTAACCCCTATACCTCCTAGGCCGAATTAAAAATAAAAATAAACAAATACTTAAAAAATTGAAATAGAATGTAAATAGAATGCAGAAGGCCTTCATAGTTTTAACCACTTGACGAAGTTTTCTTAAACAGAAGTTAATTTATGATGATCTTGAAGAAGATTTTCGGGCTGTAGGCCGTGGTCGTGAGGCTTGTAGTTCCCCGACGTTTCGCCAGAGACTGCGCCTGGCATCCTCAAGGGTTGTCTTGAGTCGTGAGGCTTGTAGTTCCCCGACGTTTCGCCAGAGACTGCGTCTGGCATCCTCAAGGTCTCAAGACAACCCTTGAGGATGCCAGACGCAGTCTCTGGCGAAACCGAAAATCTTCTTCAAGATCATCATAGCAACTCCGGCCGTGAAAGTCTACGTGAATACAGAAGTAAATTTAGTTGAGGACGACTGCTATATCGGGTAATTATTTTAATATGTTAACATCATAATTAAACTATATGATGCAACAAGCCTATAGTGGCAATTAGCCTTCCAACCAGCTTCTAGCCTCACATTCAAATATGCCACTTACTAATATAGACGATCATGCAGCCAGAATGGCGGTAATGTCAGATACCCAACGGTTTCCCCAACGTGGATTGGCTTTTTATTGTAGCCCCTAAATCTGTCAAGATGTGGATGGCACATGTCCCATACTGGCCGAAATTCCACGAAATATATTTTTTTCTGCCGTGGAGAGTCGAAACAATACCAGATTCAGCTCATATTACGTAGTTCTGCGCCAAGACCTGAATCCTTAGACGCTGGTCTATAGCTGCACGGGTCAGCTACAGCAATTTATTATTATTATTATTATTATTATTATTATTATTATCATTATTATTATTATTATTATTATTATTATTATTATTATTATTATTATTATTATTATTATTATTATTATTATTATTATTATTATTATTATTATTATTATTATTATTAACTGCAGTGAAAATTGATTTTTGCAAAAGAGCTGCCAGAAAATCTTGACTGGAAAGAATTATAAATACAGAAATTAGAAAATGGATGAATGCAGAAAGAAGTATAATGGATGAGATTGAACACAGAAGGCTAATATGGTACGGGCACGTAAGAAGAATGCAGGATGGAAGACTACCAAAGATCATCTATACATGGAAAATTGAAAGAAGGAGCAGAAAAGGAAGATCAAGAACTACCTGGAACAATAACATTCAGAATTCGATGAGGAAATTTGGTGTAACAGATGAAGACACAGAGGACAGAGAACGATGGATAACTTTAATTAAGGGAAATTTGTGAAGGTGTATTACAAACTGATAGTCTGTAAATCGGCAGCCACGTATGTATTTTTAAAACTCATGTTAATTATTAAGATTGGTTGGAGAAAACCCTCAATGATGAGGAAAATTCTCAAAAAGAATAAATGAATTATTTAAACAAAATATTATGTAGAAATGTAGATTTTCCCAGGCTTCGCTTATCCCTTATTAGCCTGCATAATTGCAAGCTATTATAGATGGTATTTATACATCCTTCTTCTAGTATAGAAATATTTAAAGGCGATGACATTAAAATATCTTAACACTGCCCACATTTTTTTTTTCAAAAGAAACACCGAAGGACGTCCCTTGCACTTTCCCTTCTTTTCAGGCCGATAATTTTTGGATATGATACCTGCCCTAGTCTTTCACACACAATTGATATCACATTTCCACGATACCTGTCTCAAATTTCCGCAAAATCGTAGTTTTTCAATGAAAAATAGGGGAACGCTGAATGGGTGTAGAAAAAAAACTTGACTGAAACATCCCCTTTGCTATACATCATTCGTATTACAGGCAGCGAACAAAGGCACTGCAACAAAAGGACACCAGCTAACACAACTTGTATCATTTGCAAAATCCTGGAAAGAAAAAAATCTGACAGAATCTAGAGAACAGGTATCGCTAAAAGCGAAAACCTCACGTAAAATGTTGTGTGTCCCCTCTTTTCATGCTAGTTTGATTCACAATAGTAAATGAGTGAATGAATCACCCTATTATAAGGGTAGCTAAAGAATAGGTAAATAAGGGGGTTGCCACATATTAACTCTTTTTACATCCCTCTTAAAAATAACCCCTACCACGTAACCGAACCCACTATTAAGACAGCCTACATCTCACTAATCCACTGTATTTTTACTTTTTTTTACCTCTAACGTTCTTTTTTTTTTTCTGCTTGAGAAAATATCTTCCGCAGTAAATTTTGCTGAAAATAAAGAATACGGCACAATAAAAGGTCTGTTTTACATTTTAATATACGGTCGATTTATCATCGGAACTTGATATGAAGGTAACTCAATCGTGTGGTATTTCGAACCCTTCCTCCTCGAGATAAACCTGGGAAAACTGTAATACACAAGGGGTACAACTGTCATTTCTGTTTACTTGGATTTAAAGCTGAAAGGGGTAATATGAGGATCCTTCAAATATTGTTTGAAATGCTCAAATTTTAACGGTTAAAATTAAAGAGAGAGAGAAAAAAAAAGAAGGAAAATCCTGAAGAGGATCTTGGGACCCACAAATGATCGTGAAGCATGGTGGATAAGATATAAAGATGGAATCTACAACTTGTCATCAGACCCAGATATTGATAGCTTAACATTTGCTGGGGTATCCTGTGATCTTCCATTTAATGAACATGTTGCATCCATCTTGACTTATAATCAGAAATTTTGTTTTCTAAAGGTTCCATGTGTAATTCTTCTAAGATATCTTCACTTTTTTATGATCTAGTAGTGTGTATCCTGCAGTCCATCGAAGATACCTCATTTCAGTAGATTTAAGTCTCTGTGTGTCCTTCTGCATCAATGCCCATACTTCGCTACCATACAAAAGAGTTTGAAGTGCCAATGTTTTATACACTTTTAGTCTTGAATGTTCTTGGACTAACTGTGGCTTTTACTAGTATATTACGATGCGAGGTTTGGGAAGTGGTTTTTACAGAATTATGGAAAAATGATTAAAATCCGAGCGATAGCGAGGTTTTTAATCTCCGAGATTCTGTAAAACATTTCATAAACGTGCGTTGTATATTATTTTTTGCGCGATGGTGTTTTCAAAATAATAAATAATAGTAAAATAATATCTTTGTTGGAAATATTTGCGTTCATTATAAACAATTGACTAACGTTAACAGTGTGGACAATGTTTATTAGTTGAAACAACAGGAGGCCTTGAGAACAATTATTGATAACATGGCCGCACGTATTTATTGTTTCAAATAAAGTTCAGTTCATTTAAAATGCAGTGATTTGTTTCGTATAATGTATATTAACACTATATTTTGGATATTTTCTGTATATACATTGTACGTAGTATACATAGAGGGCAGTGGTTTTACTTCCCGCACGCGGCTGTAAATATAATATTACAGTATAGTTATTTAGGTTGCCAACCCCGAAAATGTAGGAAGTTAAAACTTTCAATCATGGTCGCCTTTGCTGGTAAGTACGACAAAACGCACTATCGCGCAAAAATATAATATATTAACCCCAAAATCCTATTTTTAAAACTTAGGGTTTGCTGATTCAACACATTAATTTTTAATAGTGTAATATATATATATATATATATATATATATATATATATATATGTGTGTGTGTCTATATTGGGTCTATTAGAAGTTACTTTTAGTTCCCTTCACAATCCACTCCCTTAAACAGGCGTTAAATAAATTACTTTTGTTATTATTCAGTGAGGAAATACAAATCCAGCAGTAAGTTGTTAAAAGTTTATGGCATTTATATATAGATGGTTGAGAGCAAAAATACAATATGTAATTTTAAATATATATATATATATATATATATATATATATATATATATGTGTGTGTGTGTGTGTGCGTGTGTGTGTTAAAAGTTATTAACCCATAATTAATTCTGGAGATTGTTTCAATTTCCAATTATTCTAGATTTAATTGTAAACTACAATCATAGTGAAATATAGTTTACAATTACACTGAGTAACAAAATATATTGAGCAACAAAATATATATATATTTTTTTTTGTATCAGAAAGAAAAATATGTGATTCTGATAGTATTTTTTATCCTGAATTCAAATATGATATCGGTTTTTCTCTATCACGCAAGGTTTTTCTCTATCACGCAAGGTTTTCGAGAAACACTTCAATATTTTCTACATTCGTAACTACACAATATTCGAACATTTGGACTCACCTAGAAAGTAAAAAATGACGATTTTCTGCTATATTTCGCCTGTGGAGCATCCCTCTTGATTTTCCAACAATAATCGGCCAGCATATTATGATTCCATTTGCCTTGATATCTCTTTTCCATAGCTGAAATCTCTTGAGTTAGCCCATTTGGTTTTATTTTACAATATACAAATGGACGAAAAAAGTTTATTAAAAAAATTAATTATTTAAATCCATTAGTTGAAACTGAAATAAAAAAACTATGGGTGATAGAGAAATTCCGAATACATATTTGAAAACACGATAAAAAACTGCATTAAGTACAACTATTGGTACTCATGAGACAAAAATCATGTTGACCAGTGTATTTTTTAACAAAATTGTTTTTATGAAACAGGCCTAGCATAATTTTTGTACTTGTTCTACTTGTGCTCTCAACCATCCAATTGCTAGTCAATACACTTTTATTTCTGCCTTTAAGATATAAATATGCAAGTGTACATTAGTGTATGTTATTAGGTGTTGTTAAAGACCAGACCTACTGCGAATCTAAACTGTTACTTACAAGGATATTAGAATATAAATAACTTTATAGCAAATGGAAATATTGCTCAATAAGAAAGCAATTATGAACAATTTTCATGTAGGGTGGTGTGTATTGAATAAAACTTTTTCTAGACCTAACACCATATTACATTTTAACTGTGCCTTAATGTGTGGCGAACGCCCAAGTTAAATTGTTGGCGATATGAAAATATATGTAATAAACACTCTAAGAGGTTTCCAGTTATTTTTCATGAAATAAGGAAAATGTATGTTATTTATTGTCACTTTTTAGACATTATTTTGTGCATGAAAATCTGACACGTAAAAAACGTGTTTATATGTGAGTGGACAAACAACGATACGAAGTAAATTTTGAAGAAGTGGCGCAATTCTGAAACAGTAATTGAGTACCAGCAATCAAAGTCCAGGATATCATGTTTAGGGGGTAAATTATATTAAAGCTTATAACTAACCAACTCACAGGCACTATCAAACCCATAGGTTCATGGTCGTGCGGACATAAGCTCTCCATACATCGCTGTCCTCAGTTAATGTTTTCCAATCATTCCCCGTATAACCTACTTCCCTCAAATCATAGTTAATCTCATTCTCCCACCTCATTCTTGGACTACCAACTGGGCGTTTTCCTTATGGTTTTTCTACAAGAAGTTTCCATGCACGTCTTTCATTTCCCATTCGTGCCACATGTCCGGCCTATCACAGTCTACGAGACTTAACTGTTCTTATTATATCTGGATTCCTATAAAGACCATGTAGTTCACTGTTATGAAGTCTTCTCCATTCACCTGTCTGTCCATCTTTCTTTGGTCCAAAAATTTTCCGAAGAACTTTATTCTCAAATACGCCTACTCGTAATCTTCTTTCGTCCCTTAAAGTAAGAGTTTATGTTTCGCATCCATATAATATAACTGGTAGAATAATAGTATTATATATTTTCAGTTTTACGTTTTTCCAAAGGAGTTGGGACATCAAGAGTCTCTGCAATGCATAATACCCGTAGCATGCAATTCCAGAATTGAGCCTATGTTTAATTTCTTTGTGCATCTCATTCCTATTTGTGATTATTATTTCTAGATATTCGAATTCAGCCACTTCCTCAAAATTTGTCATTGGCTGTCCATTTACATTATATAATGTATTTCTATGTGTGATCATATATTTAGTTTTATTGATATTTACTTCCAGTCCTAATTTCTTAGTGTTACTCAATAGTGTGTGCATGTTGACCTTTGGTATCTCCTCGCTATCGCCCAACAGCAGTACATCATCAGCATAAACTAAAAGCTTGAGTTATATGCCTTCTTCATCCTCTAAAAGATTTAATGGCATGCTCTAGTACAAAATTAAATAGTGGAGGAGATAGTGCATCTCCTTGCTTTAACCCATTCTGGATTTCATAAGTATCCGAAAACTGTTTGCCTACACGCACCCTACTCTTTGTGCCATTTAGACACATTCGTATAAGTCTAACCTTTTAGGAATTCCGATATTAAAGCTTATAACTTACTTAAATATAGATAACACTTCAAATGGATTATTTACGCAGAAGTCAAAATTACAACATGTCAAAAATAAGGAAATTCCTGTGTAGGAGGAAAAAGTCAGATTACACTGGTCAACATGATTTTTGTCTCATGAGTACCAATAGTTGTACTTAATGCAGTTTTTTATCGTGTTTTCAAATATGTATTTCTCCATCACCCACAGTTTTTTTATTTCAATTTCAATTAATGGATTTAAGTAATTATTTTTTTAATAAACGTTTTCTCGTCCATTTGTCCACTGTAAAATAAAACCAAATGAGCTAACTCAATATGCTGGCCGATTATTGTTGGACCATCAAGAAGGACGCTCCACAGGCGAAATATAGCAGAAAATCGTCATTTCTTACTTTCTAGGTTAATTACGAATGTTCGAATATTGTGTAGTTACGAATGTAGAAAATATTAAAATGTTTGAAATTAAAAAAAAACTGTCTCTCGGAAACCTTACGTGATGGAGAAAAACCGATATCATATTTGAATTCAGGAGAAAAACTACTATCAGAATCACACATTTTTCTTTCTGAGACAAAAATAGTGAAGGTTATTAGTTTAATTTAACTTAAAATCTTTTCTGTGAAAGTTAAATTAAGCTTTAATAAATACTAATAACCAGCGTTCTCAAAATTAATCCTAGAGTCGAGAAGGCGGAAATTAAAATAATAATGGAATCTAATTTCTTTTTATTTGTAGTTAAAACTCAACTTGAATCTCTTCTTTTTTTGTTGCTCAGTGTTATAGATTTATAGTATTTTTCTGTAAGAGCAATGAATACACTGTCTGTATGGAGTCAAATAATTAATGAGATTGCAGTCATAAAATTCAATTCATAGGAAAATTACAGATCTGTGTATGTAATAATTAGTGACAAAGAATATCTCTCATCTCTAGGGATAAATGAGGAAACATAAGACAACACTAAATCCCATATACACGCTCTACTGAAGTCGGTCATATTATTCGTCTTCTGTTACTTTATTAATTCTCTGAACAGTGGATGTATCTGTTATTCCAAAATGTTTCTGTTATCATTATAAGCTACTCCCATTTTATTATCTCTTTTTTGTAACGTTACAAAAATTTCATTTTATATTCAATATTAGTTGTCTGCTCTTTCTTATTTTTTCATCCTCAATTTTTTCTCATTTCTAATTTATAAGTTTCATTTAAGCATTAAGATGGGTGATATATCTGAATGGTTGCCTGGAACTAAATTTTTAATCTCGACTTCGAGTCATGTGTTTTCCAACAATGCTCTAAGCGAAAAAGTGGAACAAGTACTTCTATCAAAGGAATAGTTTAACAAATGAAAATAGTTTTAAATTTATTGGGAAGAGCGAAGACGAATGGGTTTGTACCAAGTGTCTTCAACAAATACATAAATAAATGTTTAACAATGTATGATAATTTATTTTGATAAAGCGATAAAACTAGGTACTCTTCAGTTTCCGACTTTATAAATGTATTGACGAATGATACGATCTAGGGTATCTTTCGGACTCCCATTAGAAGTCTCGTGTTCAAATCCCAGGACCGTTCAATAAGGATTTCTTTAATCAATTGAGTTGGTGTTTACTTGATGAAAATCCATATTTATTAATTAAATAAAAATAAAACTTAGTTTTATTTTTATTTAATTAATAAGGACTTTTTTCTTCAGTTGTTAAAAACATCTCACTAATATTACTTTTTAATTTTTTTTTTCATTATTTAATAAAAATAGTATTAAGATTTGTCAATATATTCACCTCATGTTTTATACATAAGCGATAGATTAATTCATTGGAGTTTATTGCTTTGTTTGTATACATTTTTTTTATTTTCTTTTCATGCATAGGAGATTCGAACTGTTATTCCTTTGATTATACATTATTATATTAATTTAATTTTAATTGTATTTAATTTTATTGCATTATTACACATTATTTTCATTATTGTTCAATTTGACAGATAATTAATTGTTTAGTATGTACTATTATTGTAATTTTTTATATTTATATGTAACATATGTTTGTCCTGGTGAGTGGAAGAAAAGGCCACATGGCCTTAACTCCGATTCCGATTGAGGGTCTTTCCACTTTTCAGCGGTTGCTCTTTTACCAGCCGGCTGCTGGCCCTTCACATCCACATGTATCAATCACAGAGGTAGATGATCAACAATCACAGAGGTAGATGATCAACAGCCAGTGTAGGGGTGACATGTGGTTAGCATGTCGAGCCCCCCAGCCGTTATAGCTGGTTCCTCAACCTGGAGCCGCTACTTATTGTAGCTACCCAATTGCCTCACGATGCTGGGTGGGCACCGGTCCCATACTGGCCGAAATACCATGAGAAAATTTCTTCCCCATGGAGACTCGAACCAGCGCAAGTCCCGTAGCTCTGCGCCAAGGCTTCCTACCTTAACCGCTAGGCTACGGCGCGGGACGCCTTAACTCCACCAGGCTAAATACATCTATTCTAAATCTATTCAAAGGAAATTCTGGATTCAAATTTCATTAGGATTCATTCACCATTAATAATACATTTTCATAGCTTATTAAAATGAATACTAATACTTCTTCAGTTTAGCTGTGATTGGTACGTCACACGCCACTGGCACCTTACATTCTTAGGGACCTGTCTGGATAGGAATTTTAAACGGTGGATCCCAATTTTTTTTTGACCACACAAGGACATGGAGGGCTTTGTCTCCTCCGAGACAAAATAACTTGAAGACGAAACACACCATTCGCACACACAATCATACTAAACACGGCATACATTTAATTGTGCTTCCTGTTAAACTCTAGCGGCCGCAGTTTTTTTGAAACCAAACTCGGCACATATAACCATAAAGTAGTAAAACTATAACAAAGTAATAGGGGGTCGAAAATTTAAAAATTGCCCTAGCATCTGCCATGTCTGTTTTATCGCTTTTATACTGGATGCATATGTTTCAGTTGACAAAAGAATGATATATTCCGGAAATCCAGTAAATCGGACCATAAAGTCGACACGCTGAGGAATTCCCTTGGAAGATGTAATACGTGTGGTACATGCATGATATGGTAACAGCTGTTTACAAGAGAGAGCAGCAGCAGTTTAAAGCAGAAATTGTGTTGTAAGTGAAGGAAACAAGTGACGGACGTGATTGATGCGCTGCGGGTTGACAGACAGGGTGGCCCCATGTCATGTGGGTGGGGGGTTTCTTTCTTCTCACGTACACAAGTACAAGTTCCACATACAGTTTAAAACAGTTTGACGTAAAGTCAGAGTGGTCACAGACATAAGTAATTATAAATAAATATATTTATAATATTAACTACTATTTTCTGTCCAGCCTAAGAAAGACAGTGATATAATGTACGGTTAAAAACTATAAAATAGTTACCTTGTAGGTCCGTCTCCTCAACTTAAGTTATTTTAAAACTCTGTAGGCTTTCGGGACTAGTCCCATCATCAGCAGAATGCATTAGGTCCGTACTTGTTGACCCTTGTGAGAATTTTGTACAGAGGATTGTGTGGACTGGGTGTATACTCATTGAGAATCAGGTTGTTGTTGATTTCTCTTAGGATTGCGATTTCCTCCAGTATATTTATTCTGGTTGGAATGTTTTCTCTATGTACTATTGTGAGGGTGTGTTGTCGATGTTATGCATATGGTGTCCAGCCAGAATACATGTTTTGCGTAACTTGATTTTCCTCCATTATAAATGAAATATCTGAAATGTTCCTTGAATCTAATGTTGAAGCTTCTGTTAGTTTACCCAATGTATAATTTATTGCATTCTGTGCATGTTAATTTGTAGATGCCTTTATTGTTGAATTCATCTATTTCTTCGATGTTGTCGTTTATTAAAGAGAAGATATAGATCACATACTCGATTAATATAATTATGTATTTAAAGCTATTTATGTTAACTACAGTTGATCAGAATACAGTATATACCTACATGTTTCTTCGAAGGTCGGAGATTAACCAAAATTCGCATTTGTTTGAAACTAAACGATTCTTGAAAGG
This sequence comes from Diploptera punctata, assembly GCA_030220185.1. Taxonomy (NCBI): domain Eukaryota; kingdom Metazoa; phylum Arthropoda; class Insecta; order Blattodea; family Blaberidae; genus Diploptera; species Diploptera punctata. Next base: position 2,426,175 of record JASPKZ010009355.1, on the reverse strand, counting down.
AAGTTGAATTTCAGTTACAAATATGGCGGCTGTCGGGTAGTTTATATTAACTTAACTCGGTGATAAAATGTGTGATCAAAATTATTAGAAGCACAATGGGAAATTGCTGAAGTGTGGTGAAAAACGGTGTGTTTAAATGTATTTTATAAGATTATGGAGCATAATCCTGGCCCTGTAGTGAACGATATAGTGTATTAATTTATCGGCTTATAACAAACAGCTGACAGAGTTTCACGCCTGCACTCTTACACGTGCTACGCGGAGTAATACATTCGGAAGTTGAATGTCAAAGTGTGCTTCTTACATTGGACAGATAATACTATACTACGGCTCAGAAGTTGAGGACCTAAAAAAATCCTATAAAAGGTCTTTAAAAAGACCTAAAGATATCGTAAAAAATATCTAAAAACTGGAAAACAAAGGATGTAAAAAGTGTTGCAGTTGCTAACGAGAGGATAAACACGAGGTAATTTTCACAAAGAGGCAATTTATTAGAACATTTGAAGACGAAATACAATAGATGAGGCAGTCAGTAGTCGGGTGGTTAAAAACACCGGGATATTTTGCGAGGTATCAATAAGTGCTTGCAATGTGAAAAGTCTGTGAAAGTAAAAATATATAGTATCTTTAAAAGAAGTTGGAATTGAGACTAGACTCTGCTGTTTCTTGAATTATACAAATGGTATAAATGTAGTCAAAACAAGGTAAAGTTGCAAAAAAAACTAAAAAAAGCTGAAATTGGACCAATAATCCAAAAAACGTCGAAAAAGGATAGGAGATAATTATTATCTTCATCATTTACTTTTCGCAGATGATCAGGTGGTGATGGCTCAGTATCAGGGTGACGAATATTCCATGTTAAGAAAATTGGAGATAAAATACAAAAATGGGGATTACAAATAAATTATAATAAAACAGAATATATTTCATTGGATACAACAGATAATACGAGTATAAAATTCAGGAATAATATGCAATATTAAACATTTTAAATATTTAGCATGTATTTTAGATAAAAATGAGAGTTTAACTACAGAAATTGAAAGAAAAATAAAACTGGTGGAAGGAGAACAATTGATATGTTAAAGTCAGTGCTTTGGAATACAAATATAATATACAGAACGAGAAAAACTATATTTCAAACGCTGTTATAAAGCAATTTATTATATGGGTTCGAAACCTGGGCAGTAGACAAGACAACAAGCCAATAAGCTGTTAGCAGTATAATGGATTTCTGAAGGCGATCGACAAGATTTTCAAGACGGAATAAAGTCAGAAACAGCACAAAAAGGGAAATTATGCAAGTTGGAAAAAAAATATTAGAAGAAAAACATTTGAAATGGTATGGACACCTCATAAGAATTGAAGAAAATAACAAAGAAGATCCATGATTGGTGGAAGTGGAATGGAAGAAATGGAAGAGGCGGACCTAAAGAGCGTTGGGTAGATGGAGTGAGAAGTATGGAAGCTAGAGATTTGAGGGAAGAAGGTGCTTTAGACAGAAACCTCTGGCGACAAATCACTTTGGAATGAAGGGGAGCTACTGTAGTGTTGAATATTAAAACAATTAAACCCTAAGAATAAAATTTGACAGGAGTTTATGAAGTAATTTAAAAGTCATGTCACATGTTGTAAAGTTTAGCTCTTTTTTAACTATAAACCAGAAGGTAGAAGAAATGTAGGTAGACCGAAGAAGAAATTGATTCAACTTTTCAATTAAAATCTATGCGGCAGCAACGAAACAAAGACTAAACCTGTGAAATAACAATGATTATTTAAGTAAACTCACAATTTGGATACGGTTGCGAAACATGGAAAGTTACGGAAGCAACAAACAAAAACTTGCAGACCTTAGTAAACAGATGTCTGAGGAGTATTTTAAATATAAGATGGCCGGAATAATATCAAACGAAGAACTGTGTAGAAAAACCAACCAATCTTCAATATGCGACCAACATAAAACAAAGAAAGTGGAATTGGATAAGCCATCGACAAGAATGCACTAGATTGGAATCCGCAAGGAGTAAGAAAGAGGGGACGACCTAGGAAAACTTGGAAGCGATCAGTAGAGGAGGAAGCAAAGGGAAGAGGGAAAGCTGGAAAGTGAAATTGTTGGCTGGAAACAGAATACGCTGAAGGAACTTTACTGCTGCCCTTCTTCATCATCCAGGGATTAAGCCTGTTGGTTCGTTCCGGTTTCATGAAAGCTACAATTGTTAAAATGTTCAGACCGTCTTCTGTGTGGGCATCCAACATTTCTCCTTCCGAGTGGTTTATAGGCCTAATTTAGAAATAATTTTGAAAATCTTTCTTCTGGCATTCTATGAACATGTTATTTCCAGGCGTTCCTATATTTAATTACTCGATCTGTAAGTTTGAAAATATTTAGTTCCTTTCTTACATCTTCATTTATTTTCCCATCCAGCAGAGTATATTCTGCTATATTTTTTAAAAATCTCATCTCAGATGCTTCCAATCTTTGTTCTTGTCTTTTAGTGATCGTCCAACATTCTGATCCATATATCAATACAGGTACAGCCATTACCAATACCATCAATTCTTAATAATTACACATAACTTAATTATTGCATAATGTTATTGTTTTATTATGTAACTGTAATATTATTATTATTACTGAGGAGAATGGCAAGAAATAGACTTCCAAAATTGGCATTCCAATATACCCCAACTGGACATAGGGACCAGGAAGACCAAAACATCGGTGGAAAGATCAAGAACCATCTTCGCTAGGTTTACCGTAGAGGTCACATGACCTAAAACGAATTTGTTCATGATGATGATGATGATTGTAATATTATTCTTTTCTTTTTGTTTTCCTTTATACTATTACCAATTATTACTTTATTGTAACGGACTGTCAACAACACGTACGGCCTACTGCCCGTGAGACCCATATTTGTAAATAATATTGTAAATATCTTATTTTAGTCTAATAAACTACTACTACTACTACTACTACTACTACTTTATAAAATGTCATTACTGCTGCCCTATATTCCATTTAGTAATTACAGGAAATAAATAAATAATAAAACAATTTGGATAAAGACAGCAGTTTTGAATTCATTAACTAAAACAACCGCGTGAACACAGTATCGAAGAGAACAAAAGTCTAATTGCGAGGAAGTTAACGTTTTCTCTCGACAGAATGAAGCTTAGCTACTTCCCCCTTCACGGTAAGCTACTTGAGAGCTTGAGATTCTGTCAGAAATGTAATTTTTATTAAAGCAGGACTTCCGTTCACGAGACTTAAAGAGAACAGAGACATTTACAACCCTCTCACAGGAAATGTTAATGTTTTCCAGAAATTTGAAAGAAAATCATCTTAAAGGGGTTCAGCAACCTCTCGTTTTCTTCAGTCTCAAAAGCCCCTTTGATAAAATTTAACATTCTTCAAATTTGTCGTATGAAATGCTAAAATAATAAAATATATACCTGAGATCCGAGTTGTCCGACCGAATGGCTTACACAAAGTGTTTTAATTAATATTTTATTATTTTAACCTTTTAGCTGATTTGGGTAGGACATGTGGCACGAATGGGGAATGAAAGACGTGCATGGAAGCTTCTTGTAGGAAAACCATAGGGAAAACACCCAGTTGGTAGTCCAAGAATGAGGTGAAAAATAACATTAACTATAAAGTTCTTAACAAAATTTTTGGACCAAAGACAGATGAACAGACAGGTGAATGGAGAAGACTGCATAACAGTAAATTACACGGTCTTTATAGGAAACTAGATATAATGAGAACAGTTAAGTCTCGTAGACTGCGATGGGCAGGACATGTGGCACGAATGGGGAATGAAAGACGTGCATGGAAGCTTCTTGAAGGAAAACCAGAGGGAAAACGCCCTGTTGGTAGTCCAAGAATGAGGTGAAAAAAACATCAACTATGATTTGAGGGAAGTAGATTATACAGGGGATGATTCGAAAACATTAGCTCAGGATAGGGGTGTATGGAGAGCTTATGCCCGCGCGGCTATGAACCTACGGGTTCGATAGTGCCAGTGAATGAGTTAGTCAGTTAGTTAGCTGAATTGAAAAAAAAAACTTAGGAAGAATAATTTAATGATAAATAGGAATGAGATGCACAAAGAAATTAAACATAGGTTCAATTCTGGAAATGCATGCTATTATGCATTACGGGCGCTCCTTTAAAAAAAAAGTTAAACTGAAAATATAATAGGCCTATAAAACTATTATTCTATCAGTTATATCATATGGACGTGAAACATGGACTCTTACTTTAAGGGAGGAAAGATGATTAGGAGTATTTGAGAATAAATTTGTTAGGAACATTTTTGGACCAAAGAGAGATGGACAGGTGAATGGAGTGAACTACATGGTATGTACAGGAAGCCAGATATAATAAGAACAGTTAAGTCTTGTAGACTGTGATGGGAACGAATGGGGAATGAAAGACGTGCATGGAAGCTTCTCCGCGCCGTAGAGTTTTATTCTCCCATTCAACTAATACCTTATTTACTATTAGATGTCTCTTTCAAGCGATGTGATAACCTGTTTTCACTCATTTACATTTATAGATATATAGGGTTAAGTAATTTAGCTTGGTGTAACTGCTCCAAGGGAGCATCATTGCTCCACTTACGTGTACAGATGGAGACAGCTATATATAAGTTTCTCCACTTGAACGAAGCAGCTGAGATGTGATTTTTAAGAAATATAGCAGGATATACTGTGCTGGATAAGAAAAGAATTGAAGATAAAAGAAAATAACTAAATATTTTCAAACTTACAGACAGAATAATTAAATATAGGAACGCCTGGAAAGAACATATTGATAGAATGCCAGAAGGAAGATTTCCAAAATTATTGCTAAATTATAAACTACACGGAAGGACGCCCACACAGAAGATGGTCTGAACAATTTTAACAATTCTAGCTTTCATGAAACCGGAACGAGCCAACAGGCTTAATCCCTGGATGATGATGATGATAATTCACTTGAACTTCGGACCTATAAAGTTCAATGATTGCACATAAGCTTTTTCTGTTTAAGGCGATTAAAGAACAAAAAGCCATAATTGCAGATGCTTGTGAACGTAAGGACAAAGACAACAGGATCACAGTAGGAGATTAATATATATGCAGTAGGTTTGATAATAGCATAATGGAATATATCCAAATACGTTATGTTTGCAGGCACGTGGTCATTTCGGCTGGACTTTTATGAGACAATATTTAACTTTAAACGGCCAGTAGGAAGCACCTTGCGTCCATTTGAACTTGCAGGCAGGTGGATGCTTAAATTCGTTACATACTTACCTGAAGGTGATTGATTGGCTGAAAAATACCACTGTACTTGGAGTCCCATCACGTATAGCTATTATTTTGTTAATAAAAACTCGGAGTTTTGCACATTTTCATGTCGAAAGGGATATATCTGCATAGAAATACATTGTTGCATTGTTCACGGTAATAGAGGACATTATTAAAATGTCAGAGAGGACGGCATTGTGGCAATAAAACTGCACATTTGTGAAACAAACAGTTTGCTCGGAAAATAAATTTCGTATTTAAAGTGACTTTAAGATGCATATTACTCTTTAGCTAATAAAAAGTCTGTCACACAGGAACTGCGTATACTAAGACAATTTCTCAGCAAGTCAAAAGTTATTGTCCGATTTCCCTGGTTTACGGAATATATTTTATTTATTTACTTTATTTATTTTACCTGATGGAGTTAAGACCGCAAGGTTTTCTCTTCCACTTCACCAGGTTAAATTATACATACAATAAGAATTACGATTAATGATACATAATATATATATATATATATATATATATATATATATATATATATATATATATACTACACAATATAAAGTTGACAAGGGAAAGAAAGAAAAACAACAATAATAATAATAATAATTATTATTATTATTATTATTATTATCGGCCGCGGTGGACTAGTGTTATGCTCCTTGCCTCTGGTCCCGAGGGTCGCGGGTTCAAACCCAGCCGGGGTCGATGGATTTTTTAGGATGGAAAAATCCAAGGAGCAAGTCCTCCGGGAGGGACTTTAAGCCGTGGGTCCCGAGTCTGAAGATTTTCAGGCTCGTAAAAGATCCTTAAGCCTTAATGAAAAGGTATCTAAGAACATTTACCGAATTTTCCCGTCCTAGTACTACCTTGGTTTCCTAGATGTCAGTATGAGTTGGAACGCTGATCACGGACCACTCAAATGACATCTATACGAAAACAAGTGTAACTAAATTAATATGGTTCAAATTCTTCCCTGTAGGGGGAGAGCGCCTAAATCTCTGTTAAGGGAAAATATGGGCTTACAAGAAGAAGATTATTATTATCCATCTATCCATAGTAATGCTGCCCGAGGGCAGATCTTTCACTGCAATCATAGCATTTTCATGCTATGCTTTGCAGCTTTACTAGGGAGTTGTAGGTGTGATAGCTTCCCGTTGCTTTCGACACAGGTGAAGGATGATGATGATGGAAATGATAAGGATGATGATGATGATGGCCATATGATTTCGGGGACCGTTTGGGCCTTAAAGCTTGCTGACATTTGTCTTACATGCGAGCAAAAACCCCGATAAAAACTTCGCCAAGAAAAACTGTCCCGACCGGGGACCGAACCCGGGCCCACTGCGTGAAAAGGCAGCACGCTACCTCGAGACCACAGTGATGGACAATAATAATAATGATAATAATAATAATAATAATAATAATAATAATAATGATGATAATAATGCTTTATTTTTAGCTGGCAGGGTTAAGACCATACAGCCTTATCTTCCATTCAACCAGTGAATAGTAAACTCATACAAAAATTACGTATTTATTTCAATTTTAAAATATTATTAAAATATAGACTAAACAAATGATAATGGGGATGTGGTCTAATATTAGCTAATACTAACAAAATATGGAATACAATAAAATAAAAATAATATATAATAAAGTAAGTAAAGCTTCCTAGATGAATATTTATAGGTATATACAAAATTCTGAATAATTATAGTTGCTATGCAGTTAATATTTTCATCGTATGGAACTTAAGATATTAATTAATTTGGATTTAAATAATGATAGCGATTGACAAGAAAGTATCAAATTTTTGGCACTAAAATTTTAGTACCTTAAAATTATACTGTAAAGAGATCATATTACCGTCATAGTGTAAACTATAACTATTAACAGCTGTGTTTACTATCGCTAAATGTACAACAGAAACTTGGAACACTTATCCATGTAGCTGGCCCTTATAAAAGAACATGTTATTGTTTTGCTTGGTGTCTTACTGCAGGCTATATAGAAGTCTAAGTGCTCTCTACTGCAAACGTATATATGTTATAGGAAAGAAAACGTCTTGCAAGTAATTTATGCTTCTTCGCCTGTCTGGAAAAGAATCTGTTTTCTGTCTTCCATGATGTGTAATTCTTTCATTCTCTCTCAACTCGGACTTTTTTTTTATACTTCGCTCCATCTCATCTTCATCAGACCCAAGCAAAATTAAAATTTAACACAAAAAAATCTTCAGCCAAAGATGGTTTGAATACAATAAGTTTCTTTTACTCCAGATCTTCATCTTCTTGTCTCGCTTGTCAGATATTTTAATCCGAGTTTCTGAACGAATTCAATTTTTCTTTCTCGCTTACGGATTACCAGGTTCAGATAAGAAAATACTTTTTTCAATTCTATTTTAATTATATACTACGTTTAATTAAATATACATTTTAATGAATTATAGTAACCCAAACTCTAGCCTCCAGGTTTTAAAGACACTTGTACCAGCTACATCCCATGGTCTGTCAGTTCGAATTCATATTTCACGTACCATTTGACATAACACATGGAAATTGAAATGCCTTCCGCTTCCCAAAGAGGTATATGATTTAAAAGATTTGGCTAGACCAGTGTTGACCTATGGTAGTGAAGCATGGACACTAAAAATATAACATGAATAACAGAATTACGGCTTGTGAAGTGAGATTCATGCGCAGAACAGCGGGTTATACCAGATGGGATCGGAAAAGGAACACCGATATCTTAAAAGAATTGAAGACTACGCCAATTTTGGAATATATTAAACAGTACCAACTAAATTGGAAACACCATCTTGAAAGAATGAGTTCAAATCGGATCCCCAAAGCTGTTTATAATTATTTACCAAGAGGACGAAGATCTCTGGGCCGTCCTATGAAACGCTGGAGGGAAAATTTTCTATAGGATCGTAACAGGCCTTGGCCTAATACTTGGAAGGAAGAAGAAGAAGATTTTCAAGTGCGTACATCTGAAAATATCGCAGAATTTGAACAAACACATTCGTAACACATGACCTAACGTACTGAGAGGAAGTAACTATATCATATACTGTAGATCTATTAGTCCCGCGCCATAGCCGAATGGTTAAAGGAAGAGGGCTTGGCGCAGAACTACGGGAGCTGGTTCGAGTCTCTATGGGAGAAGACATTTTCGCATGGAATTTCGGCCACTATCGGAACGGTACCCACCCAGCATCGTGAGGCATTTGGGTAGTTGCAATACGTTTCGGCTCCAGGTTGAGAAAACCAGCTACAACGGCTGGGGAATGCGACATGCTGACCACGTCATCCCTACACTGGCAGGATGATCGTCCAACTCTGTGATTAACACATGTAGATGTGAAGCGGCCTGTAGCCGGCTGGTAGGCTAAGGATCTTCTAGCCCTGTCGCCCCATGGAGTCTTAGAGGTCTCACGAAATGAGGAAAAGCAACTGGAAACTTTTGAGATGTGGATATGGAGAAGGGTTGGAGCGTATAAAATGGATATACAAAATAAAAAATAAAGATGTGCTAGATAGAGTGGGTGAAGGAAGAACAATGTTGAAACTCGTAAAGAAGAGGAAATTTGATTGGCCACTGGCTAAGAAGAAACTGCCTGCTGACGGAAGTCCTAGAAGGAATGGTCAACGGAAAGAAAGTTAGAGCGAGCAAAAGACATCAGATGATAGACAATATTAAAATAAATGGTTTGGATGCGGATACAAAAAAGGAAGGCTAAGTTAAGGAAAGAGTGGAGAATGCTGAGTTTGCAGTGAAAGGCCTGCTCTTGGGCAAAACACTATGTAGGCCTATGTATAATAAAATGTATCGATACTATACAAATATTTCTTCCTTTACAAAATGACGTTTAATATATTTTTTCATTAAAAAGAGTCACTATTTCAATTCATATATTTTTGAATTTCTATCCTGAAGCGGAACAGGCCAATGGCCTAATCCGTGACTGTAAATGATGATTATATTTATGACAGGTTATATTTTGCAAATATATTATTTAAAATCTTCCAACTCTTTTGTTATGGTAGCAAAGTATGGACATTGAAACAGAAGGATATACAGAGACTTACATCTGCTGAAATGAGATACCTTCGGAGGATTGCAGGATACACACTACTAGATCACAAAAAAATGAAGACATCTTAGAAGAATTACACATGGAACCTATAGAAAACAAAATTTCTGATTATAAGTCAAGATGGATGAAACATGTTAATCGAATGGAAGATCACAGGATATCCAAACAAATGTTAAGCTAACAACCTGCAGGAAGCAGAAGACCAGGACGTCCATTCAAAAGACTTTTGGATGATGTTTCTCTCGAGACCGAAACAGGTCAACAAATTACCTAAATTCGTGAATGTACTATGATGATGACGAACATGAAATCATCTACAGAGCATAAACAATTTTATTTTGTCAAGTGGAACATTTTCAGACGGCTAAATATTTTTCCTGCCTCGTAGATGTGATGGAAAATCAATACATTATTTGAACGTAACAGCTCCATACACAACGTAAATTACTATGCAATAACTCTTAATCCGGCGTGCATAGAGAGTTATGATTCATCTCTCATGTAAATCATAGAATGCACACTTGTTTAATAACACGGGAGGCCAGACATAACACATGTTAGTGGATCAACATTAAGATAACTTTCTTTTTAGACAAACAAATAAAGCTGCGACAACAGGAATCAAATATATAATCCGGCACAGAAAATTTGTGCATTTTACCTACTTCATACTTAAAATCTGAGCATTTACATTACTTCCACCCTGATTCATTAATATAGGCCTAGTACCGACATTAAACAAGATAATGTCCTTTATTTCCTTAAATTAATATACGCCTATTTTAAGAAATTGGGACTGGAAGTAAATATCAATAAAACTAAATATATGGTCACACTTAAAAATGTATTATATAATGGAAATGGACAGCTAATGACAAATGAGGGAAATTTTGAGGAAGTGGCTGATTCAAATACCTACTACCAATAATCACAAATAGGAATGAGATGCACAAGGAAATTAAACATAGGCTCAATTCTGGAAATGCGTGCTATTATGTTTACAGAGACTCTTGATGTCCCAACTCCTTTCAAAAACCGTTAAACTGAAAATATATAAAACTGTTATTCTCCCAGTTATATTATATGGATGCGAAACATGGACTCTTATTTAAGGGAGGAAAGGAGATTAGAGAGATGAACAGACAGGAGAATGGAGAAGGCTGCGTAACAGTAAAATAGATGGTCTTTATAGGAAGCCAGATATAATGAGAACAGTTAAGTCTCGTAGACTGCGATGGGCAGGACATGTGGCACGGATTGTGAATGAAAGACGTGCATGGAAGCTTCTTGTAGGAAAACCAGAGGGAAAACGTCCAGTTGGTAGACCAAGAATCAGGTGGGAGAATAACTTAACTATGATTTGAGGGAAGTAGATTATACAGGAGATGACTGGAAAACATTGGCTCAGGATAGGGCTATATGGACAGTTTATGTCCGCGCGGCCATGAACCTACGGGTTCGATAGTGCCAGTGAGTTAGTTATATATTCGTATCTCTTACTATTGGGTTTTATATATTCACTTGCACTACATATATATCTTCTCCCCTTTTACAACGTGCTTATGACCCTCGTACCACCCTCACCTTTATATTTGGTATCCTACATCCAATGGATCCTCTGAAAGTGTCATGTATTAATTCGTACCCTACATTACATTTTTCTTATAAAAATATATATAATGAGAAGGATTGAAAGTAAGAGTCTCAAACTGTTTGGGCATCTGATGAGATGGGAGGTAATAAATGACCTAAATTAATTCACCAATGGCAACTTTAAGGAGGACAAAGGGAGGGAAGGAAGAAAAAAAACTTGAGAGAAATGAGAAACGTGAAGCAATGAGCACAAGAGGTTTGATTCCTGAAGATGTACAGGACAGAAGGCTTGGAGGATTGGCAAAGGAAGACAATAGCTCTATGCATCCTGACATATAAGTCTTTTTCTTTAGCTTTTTCTTGTATATGTGCCTCTTCACTCTCTCTCTCTCTCTCTCTCTCTCTCTCTCTCTCTCTCTCTCTCTCACTATATATATATATATATATATATATATATATATATATATATATATATATACACACACACACAGAGTGTAACAGGACCTCACCGACAAAACGACGAGGATGATAGGGTATGCAGAGAAGATCATTTTTTTGTAAAGGAACATATAGCCGCAAACACGTCGTTTATGAGTTATGCGCAGAAGAATGCGCAGAAGAATGCGTTCGCATGTAAGGGTCGGAATTGAATACAAACAATTGTACACGTATGATTTTATTGAAAAAAAGACATTCTTTTATGAGAAGTGTTCAAAGAATAAGTGTTCTGAAGATGTCAAAAAGAATCCTGCCATGCTCGGCCCTGCTGGCCGATCGTTGCTGCGGCGATATCAAACATGCAATGAGGCACAGGGTCGACTGTTTGAACACTTATTGTACAAACATGCATTTTTCAATAAAATATGTGTACAATTTTCTGTATTCAATTCCGACCCTTACGGCTGAACACCTTCATCTGCACATAACTCATAAACAACGTGTTTGCGACTATATGTTCCTTTACAAAAAAATTATACTCTCTGCATGGCCTATCATCCCTATCATTTTGTCGGTGAGGTCCTGTTACACCATGAATATATTGCTTAGGATTTGGATACATAATTTCCAAAATCACTTTAAATAATTTGATGCTAATAAAGTTTCCCCCTATACAATTTATTTGATCGACTTGTTATTTATACTCGATTACGGTTTCACTTAGAACATCTTGTTTCCGCTCTTGAAAACGCTTCGCTGGTTCATACAAATCGCATCACCAATAATAAATAAGGGAAAATTCTCATATGAGGCGGTTATAAGCAAAGTGGTGCATGAGCAATTTTGCAACATTGAAAAAAAAAAGTTCCAAGTTGAAAGTTGAATAAAAAACCATACGTAATTGAAAATAATAATATTTTATCTACTCCTAACTTATACACTTACATCCCTTTGCCACTAAATACAATTATGCTTCAAGAATGTAATTCATCATAAGTAATGCCACGAGTGATTTCCAAATTATCGATAAATTCACGACTCACGAAGTGAGGAGTGAATTAATCTAGAGAATTTGTAAATCAAGAGTGACATTTGTTAGGACTATTTAACGAATAAAATTAAGCTGTTTACTCACAAATCATTATTTAACTATAGTTATTTTAAAATATTTATATATTTAATGCAAATGGCGATGTTTGAAAACAAATGAGAAACGATTGGTACGCTTCATTTGCTTCTTCTGTTCATCGCTGCAACCAGATCATATTATTTATTGCCAAAGGAACGCAATATTGTAAGAATGCACTCTAGTGGAGAAAAAATCAAACACATCAAACTGTATATTAATTCATTTCTGATGTCCTATGATGTAAATATGACAATTACATTTTTCTGGAATGTTATTACCTGGGAAAAAAATACATTTAAGAAAGTGCAAACAGTGGTTTCTTTTTTTTTTTTGTGGTATAATCAATTGCTACAAATGTTTTTATATAACTCCTGCATGCACTATGTGTTGACATTCATGCACTATATGTACAATCTGGTAGCCGTATTTCTTACAGTGTCAGTCACTGCAAAATAATGTTATGACCTATTCAGAATGTTAAAAGGAAGGGACTTTCTTTATTATGATAAACTTTAAATGGTAAATCCTATGCGAAACACGACTGTGATTGGTTGTAAATAAAAAATCATTGAAATGTGATTGGTCTTCGACTCTCATTTGGGGCAAGAGTTAAATAGTCACCATAATTTTTTTACAAAAAATCACTTACACCCTTTTGTTTCTAACCGCCTCATATATACCAACATGGCCAAACTTAAAATCAGGTGTAGGATTTGAGGATGAGTGTTAACATATAATTAACAGTGGTGCAAAATAAAAAGAAGGTGAAAGACCTTATAAATGTGCAAAACGCTGAACAGTTCTTTATGTGTAAAGTAGGAGACTTTTATATCGCCACGAGGTGTGACACTAATGAAAAGCAAGGTTTCCGGACTGGGTATTTCCAATGTAGGATGCCACAGTTAATGAACACAACATGAAATTCAATGACTTAGGATTTTCAGTGAAGTAACTAAGAAAAGCTGCTTGAGAAGGAAATAGAGATATGGCTTACTCTCCCCCCCCTACCGCAATCCTTTCTCTTTTTAATATTAAAAAACTCAGTGGCGTTACAAGGGATGGACCAAGAAGGAAATCCCCGCATCTCTATAATTTTTAATAATGTACAGTACACTAGCGTTACTTTAATTAGCTATCGATTTTCTTTTGCTAATGTTTTAAATTTTCTATTGGCGACGCATCAAATATATCAACGTCTACAGCGTCTTACATACAACTAGTAGAGCATCCTCATCCTGCTGATGATGGAAGTTAACTTCCGAAAGGCCTCCGATAAGTATTTTAAATACATAATTTTAACAAAGTTGAGGACGACGGCACCTACCAACAGGTACATTTTAATTTTTAACTTTTATCTTATGACTATTCACCACAACGGAATTTGATATGAATTTTATTAGTATTGATATTTTAAATTAGGCCTACTTAATAATTTTAGTTTTATATTTGTATAACCTATTCTATACATTAAACATAGGCTCAATTCTGGAAATGCGTGTTATTATGCATTGCAGAGACTTTTGATATCCCAACTCCTTTCAAAAAACGTTAAACTGAAAATATATGAAACTATTATTATACCGGTTATATTAACTTATATGGATGCGAAACATGGACTCTTACTTTAAGGGAGGAAAGGAGATTACGAGTATTTGAGAATAAAGTCCTTAGGAGAATTTTGGACCAAAGAGAGATGAACAAACATATGAATGGGGAAGACTACATAACTGTGAACTACATGGTCTTTATAGGAAGTCAGATATAATGAGAACAGTTAAGTCTCGCAGACTGCGATGGGCAGGACATGTTGCACGTATGGGGAATGAAAGACTTGAATGGACGCTTCTTGTAGGAAAGCCAGAGGGAAAACGCCCACTTGGTAGACCAAGAATGAGGTGGGAGAATAACATTAACTATGATTTGAGAGAAGTAGATTATACAAGGAATGATTGGAAAGCATTAGCTCAGGATAGGGATGTATGGAGAGCTTATGTCCGTGCGGCCATGAACCTACGGGTTCGATAGTGCCAGTGAGTAAGTAAGTAAGTATTCTATACATCGATATGTGGTATATATAGTATTGTAACTTTGCCAAAAAAAAAATATATATATATTAGGCTATTTTAAGCAAGTCATTGGAACCCAGAGGTTAACACCCACACAGACATAAACTCTCCATTCATCCTTATCTTGAACTGATATGTTTCCATTCATTCCTTGTATAATTCACCCCCTCAAATCATGGTTGATATTCTCGCTCCTCATTCTTAGGCCGGTATTCAAGAACCAAGCTCTGTAAGCCATGTTATCTTCGTCTTCTGTAAGCGGAGACTCTCATATTTCAATTGTTCCTGGAAACTTTTTTAAAATAAATATCTTGTTATCACATGATGGTCCACCGCTGTGGTCTCGAGGTAGCGTGCTGCCTTGTCACACAGCGGGCCCGGGTTCGATCCCCGGTCGGGGCAGTTTTTCTGGGTGAGGTTTTTATCGGGGTTTTTCCTCACCTGTAAGACAAATGTCAGGAAAACTTTAAGGCCCAAACGGTCCCCGAAATCATATGCCATCATCCTTATCATTATCATCATCATCCTTCACCGGTGTGGAAAGCAACGGGAAGCTACCACACCTACACAATTCCCTAGTAAAGTTGCAAGCATAGCATGAAAATGCTATGATTGACCTGTCTTCGGGCAGAATTACTATGGATGGATCACATGATGTTGAATAGAGTGAGCCAGTTAGAGTAGGTTCTGCATGACCCACATTATTAACCACGGAGACACGCTCTTCGCGGAAAGTTTGGTTCTTGAATACCAGCTTAAGTCTACATATTGTACGTTTTCCGTCTGGTTTTCCTACAAAAAGTTTTTCATGCACCTCTCCCATTTTCCATTCGTGCCATATGCCCTGCCCACCGCAGTTTAAGAGGCTTAACTCTTTTTATTATATTTGAATTCCCATAAATATCATATGGTTCACTATTACGTACGGTAGTTTTCTACATTGAATGTCTGTTAGTATCTCTTTTGTGCAAAAATAATCCTAAGCAATTTACTCTCAAAATATACTTGTTAGTCCCAAATATTTTCTTCCCTCTTTCGGTAAGAGACCATGTTTCACATCCACAAAATATTGGGAATATAATAGGCTAAATGTACGTAATGATGATTGTAATATTAGGGGCCTAATCTTAATAATCGTAATGTTTCATTTATTTTGTTAGCGATTATATAAGGCCTTCTCTTCCAGTAGCCAGTATTAATATACAAATACATATATACAATAAAAATATTTTTTTCTCCTTATTTGGTATTACAGCCCGATTGGGCCTTAACCTCCTTTATCGCCTTCTTCCATTCATATCTATCCATCGCCAACTCAATTATAATATACAAATTATAAAAAAAATAAAAAAATAAATTTGTAATGTAAAATTTATGTAAATTCGACATGTTGTACGATAATTAATAATAATAATAATAATAATAATAATAATAATAATAACAATAATAATAATAGTCTCTCCATGGTATCTTTACCTTGTCGTGGTGGAGTGGCTTGCGTGCTTAAATGATCCTGAGAGCTATGCCGGCGGTAGCATTGCTGCCGATAGGGTTACCCATGCCGGACTGGTCGAAGGTGATAAGCCAGACGAAAAAAGTACCTTGGTCGAAAGAGTGACGATCTTTCACCGTAAAAATACAACCGTCAAGAAATGCGGGCATGGATTCAACTGGGGTAAAATTTTCCGGAGGTCAAATAGTCCCCCATTCGGTTCTCCGCGCGGGGACTACTTCAGGGAACCCATGCCAAAGGTTCAAACACGGGGGCATGTTCCTAGGGACATGGAATGTTAGGACTCTATACAATAGCGGGGCACTAGAGATATTAACGCGGGAATTAGATAAATCGCCCTTGGATATAGTCGCTTTACAGGAAGTTAGGTGGCCAGGAGAAGGTAGTCAGGAATCAGGAAGCTTTGCGTTATACTACGGGGGTGCAGAAGGACCTGCATTTGGAACGGGTTTTTTAGTCAGGAGGAGGATCCTATCCGCTATCCGAGATATTAAGTTTGTTAGTGATAGGATATCATACATAATTCTAAAGGGTAAACAACATGATTTTATAATTGTAAATGTACATGCCCCCACAGAAGATAAAGATGACAAGATCAAGGATGAGTTCTATGAAGAATTAGAATGCTTATTTGATAGCCTTTCACGATATCATATGAAAATTGTCTTAGGAGATTTTAATGCAAAAGTGGGGCGGGAAGATATATTCAAACCAACAATAGGCAAATTCAGTCTTCATGAAGATAGTAATGACAATGGGGTTAGATTAGTCACATTTGCCACATCAAAGAATCTCATTGTTAAGAGCACAACATTTCAGTATAAGGATATTCATAAATACACCTGGACGTCCCCAGATGGAGAAACTCGGAACCAGATGGATCATGTATTAGTGGACAAACGCTGGCACAGTAGCATCATCGATGTTAGATCAGTTAGAGGGGCAGACTGCAATTCGGATCATCATCTGGTCAGAGTGAAAATCAAACAACGGCTATCGCTAATGAGAGGAACAAACGCTAAAGATGATTCTGTAAAATTTGAATTAAAAAACTTGAAAAATCATGAAATGCGGCAAGAATACCAAATCAAAATTGCTAATAGATTTGCAGTACTGGAATCTTCAATTGACAATGCGGCAAACGAAGAAGAAACTGATATAAATAAAGAATGGGAGGCTATAAGAGATACTATTAAATTGTCAGCATCAGAAAGCATTGGTTGTTTAAAAAAGTCAAAGAAATTAAACATAGGCTCAATTCTGGAAATGCGTGCTATTATGCATTGCAGAGACTCTTGATGTCCCAACTCCTTTCAAAAAATGTTAAACTGAAAATATATAAACTATTATTCTACCTGTTATATTATATGGGTGCGAAACATGGACTCTTACTTTAAGGGAGGAAAAGAGATAACAAGTATGTGGGAATAAAGTACTTAGGAAAATTTTTGGACCCAAGAGAGATGAACAGACAGGTGAATGGAGAAGACTACATAAAATGAACTACATGATTTTCATAGGAAGCCAGATATAATAAGAACAGTTAAGTCTCGTAGACTGCGATGGGCAGGACATGTTGCACGTATGGGGATTGAAAGACTTGCATGGACGCTTCTTGTAGGAAAGCCAGAAGGAAAACGCCCAGTTGGTAGACCAAGAATGAGGTGGAAGAATAACATTAACTATGATTTGAGGGAAGTAGATTATACAGGGAATGATTGGAAAACATTAGATCAGGATAGGGATGTATGGAGAGCTTATGTCCGCGCGGCCATGAACCTACGTGCTCGATAGTGCCAGTGAGTAAGTAAGTAAGTAAGTAAGTAAGTAAGTAAGTAAGTAAGTAAGTAAGTAAGTAAGTAAGTAAGTAAGTAATAATAATAGTATGTAGAAAAGGACATTGTACAAGAGATGGAAGAAATCCAACTAAGATGGTATGGACATATAATGAGATGAAGGGACACAGAAACAAACAAAGAAGTATTGTAATGGGTACCTCCTGGAAAAGGGATACGTGGTAGACCAAAGCCAACGTGGATAAAGGGAATTCAAGACAATATGAACAAGAGAAATATAACAGAAGTAGACACGCAAGACCGGGAAGCGTGGAAGAAAAAAATTGTATATTTTGGTTCAGGATACCTGTGTAAATAACAGAAACAATCCTGAAGTAAATAAATAAAATTAATAATAATAATAATAATAATAATAATAATAATAATAATAATAATAATAATAATAATAATAACAATAATTAAACAAATCGGATCCCCAAAACTGTTTATAATTATATACCAAGAGGACGAAGATCACTGGGCTGTCCTATGAAACGCTGGAGGGAAAATTTTCTATAGGATCATAACAGGCCTTGGCATAATACTTGGAAGGAAGAAGAAGAAGATAAATTAAACGGGAAACGCCATTATAGTGTATTACACGTGAAGGTAATATCTAATACAAATTCAAACAAATAGGCCTATAGTCAAATTTTAGATTTCATTTAAATTATTCTAACTTCCGGCAGCCCTTGATTTTCTGTGGTAGAGAATTCTACTTGCTTGAAGTGCAGGTAGTACTAGTATATGATATGAAATTATGGGATGTTGCGGTTACATTATACAAGAGTTTACGGTGTGATCGTGTGTTTAAATTATGGTTGTAGGATAAATACTAGAAACGAGACACTAAATAATTTGGAGTTAGTGTATTTTTCTGCTGATATCTTGGAGATAAACAATGATAATTCCTGAGAAAATGGAGAAATTGTGTATTTTCCGATATTAAATACAAATCTGTCAGAACAAGAATATCCACGTCAAATCTTAAATTACCAGCCACCAGGCAAGAGATCTTTGGGCAGACCCTTCAAACGTAGCATTGAAACCGTAACAGACCCCTAGGTCTATCACATGAAAGGAGGATGAAGAAGTCATAAATTAAAATAAGTTAAAATGTACCTTTTTAGGTCAGAGCAGTCGTCCTCAACTTATAAAATATGTATTCTTTTTGCCTAATGGCCTTTCTGAATCTCCATTCCATCTTCAGCAGATCTTTCTTCGCAATCCACCTCAACGGTTTTAACAATGAATTTTATTAGGAAGAAGAATAAATATTACGAACACACTGCAGTTTTTGTTTGATAAGGGTTTAAAAGAAGGGGAGGTAAGAGAGTGAAAAATGCTTTGCCCCACCCTTCATCATCTTCTTCTTCCTGTGATTTGTAATGGTGTTAAAAATGAGTTGTTAAATTCAACATTTTAAATAAGGCACGCCACTGTAAGATATGTCCGTTTTGTTTCCAGCGAACGCCATCATGTATGTTAGTAGAGTTTGATATGGATTTAAAAAAAGGGAGGGAAGAGAGTGAAAAATGCTTTGCCTCCACCCCTTATCTTCATCTTCTTTCAGTATTTTGCAATGGTGTTATAAATGAGTTGTTAAATTCCTCTTCTTATTCTTCACGGTTTAGGCTTATTTACTAGCCTGTTCGAGCTCCAAATTGCTGCTCTTACCATCTTTTCCTTGGTCTTCCCAAACTTCTTCTTCCTCGTGGTGAATAGTTGTATGCTGCTTTTGGTATTCTATTCTCAGTCATCCTCGCCAAGTGTTCTTTTCAGTTTGTTCTGTATTTCTCTATTGTTGAGTTTAATTCCTCTATTTTTAGTTGTTGTTTTATTTTTGTGTTATGTTTTTTGTCTGTTCTTTGATATCCTGCTATTTGTCTGGGGATTCTTATTTCAGCAGCTTGTATCCTGGTAAATTGTTGTGTTGTCACTGTCCATGTTTCGGATCCACAAATAATAATAGGCACTACCATTGTCTTGTATAATTTCATTATAGACTCTTTCCTGGCTTAATTTTTCAAAGTTCTTTTTAGTGTTCCTGTTATATAATTAAACTTATTTAGTTTGTTATTTATATCTGTTTCCGCTGTGTATGATATTTCGCAACCTAGCAAGTTATATCTTACTACTTGTTCTATTGGTTTATTTTCTAATATTATCTTTGTCCGAACTGGGTGAGCACCCTTGAAGGCCATTGTTTTTTATTTCTGTGAGGATATTTCCAGGTTGTATTTTTTTGATATTTCATTTAGTTTATATAGCATTCTTTGTAGTTCGTCTTCTGTTTTTGCTATTAAAATCTGGTCATCTGTAAAGCCTACTGTTTTTATTACTATATTTCCTAAGTTAATTCCCCCAGTCGTCATTTGCTTCCATGATCTTATCATGTCTTATCATGTCGTCGAAATAAATGTTAAAAAGCGTGGTTGATAGACCTAACTCCTCCTGTTATATGTATTGGTTCTCTTTGATTTATTTTTATTTTTGTTTTTTCATACATTTTCTTAATTACTGTTATCAAGTGTAGTGGAATTCGTTTTTCATTTAATATGTTCCATAATGTTGGTCTAGACACTTTATCAAAGGCCTTCTTATAATCTATAAAGAGGATGTGAGTCTCTTAGTTGAATTCTCTTCGCTTCTCTATTATTTATTTTGTTGTTAAATTCAACATTTTAAATAAGGCACGCCACTGTAAGATACGTCCGTTTTGTTTCCAGCGAACGCCATCATGTATGTTAGTAGAGTTTGATATGGATTTAAAAAAAGGGAGGGAAGAGAGTGAAAAATGCTTTGCCTCCACCCTTCATCTTCCTTTTCCTTACAATGGCGCAGCTGGCTTGGCTTGGATCATACATACACAAAGTAACTAGAGATAATAACACACATGCAACGTCAGGTTGGTTACGGTGCCCTCCGTCCGGAGTTAGGGGGAGGCAATGAGGCTATTCTGGACGAATTTCCTGTTTCTAACTGCAAGTCTGCTTTATAATTGTTCATTAATATCAAATCATCGTGAACGGAAATCTGAAAAATATTGCTTTCCATGGACTCTATAAACCGTACCTGGAAATTAACAGTTGGCGATCTTATCATCTCATCTATATTTGTGCAAACACTTCCATTAATTATCTGTTTCTTTTCTTTAACTATCTGAAAATTCCATCGAATCCAATATATCTTCAACTTGGGGCGAGTTTGCAAAATACCTACTTTCAGCACACGTGATGACAAATGAGTTGTGCAGAAACAATCATTATAATGAGAGTTCTTTATTTATATTCATGCATGTAATTTTAATCATTGTTTCCATTTTCAACCTTTGATCAGGAGAAGGAGTGCGAAAAATGACGCCGCCAAACATCGGCAGGTATGTTTATGTTTGTGATAAACCACTATTATTCACAGCTTTATATATACACTAGCTAATACCCGGCGTGCGCCTAAATAAATGAAAATGAATATGCTTTTATGTTTAGTTGAATAAGTAGGAGGAAAAATAATTATAGATTTATATTTTTTAAATACCCCGTGCTGATTACCCGGCGTTGTCCGGGAATATACGAGTACTTATCCCAATCTTCTTGACATAAATCAGCTGAAATACGAAAATTAATGTGTTTAATGTTTAGTTAAATAAGAGAAAAAATGTAGGCCTATATCGTATTTATTTCTAGATACCCCGCGCTGTTTACCCGGCGTTATCCGGGAATCTACTCAGCCCGATCTTCTTGGCATAAATGAGCTGAAAGACAAAAATCAGTGAACTTCTTATCATTAGTTGAATAAGTAAAATGAAAAATAATTACAAATGTATATTGTAATTATTTTAATATTCCTCGTGCTGATTACCCGGTGTTGCCCGGGAATCTACTTATCTCGATCTTCTTGGTATAAATCAGCTAAAAGACAAAATTCATTATTGTGAGTAGCACAGGAATCTACGAATTTGTATCGATCTTCTTGGCATCAATGAAAGACAAAAATGGTTATTGTGAGTTATCCATAAGAGATAAACATATGCTGTCACGGACGTTTTAGTGGAGCTTTTTGAGATAGGCCTATTAATTTTGTGTACATTAATTTTGTGTAGAGATGTAAGTCCGCCACTCGGGAGCAGCGTGATTCAAGCGAATTCACAATAAATCGACTTTACGGCCCCAACTTGCTAGTTTATGAAATATATATTCACCTTTTGATGTCGTATATATCCAGCTTTACTGCAAGAAAACAAAAACTGCAGCCGGTAGAGGGTTAAAAATGCTACCACTAATATTTAATTTTCACAATGATCCGATTATGCTGATTTACGAATTCGATATTAACTTTTTTTTATCAAAATACTACACACAAGTTTAGTTGTGAGAAAACAAAAATTGCGGCCACCAAAGGAGAGCAAGGGCTTAAGAAATGGGGTAGGTGTTGAAATTATTACAGGAACAGAAATTACTCAGAGAAATTGAACGTTCATAATGAAACTGGCTTTAGGTTCATTAGAGAAATGTAAGAGAAGCTGTTAACTAATTCTATATCGATCTGCAATGAATTTGCACCTTTACGTGAGGGAACGGTTGAATGTGTGTGTCAGGAATGAATAGCGAAAAGCTGCAATATACATAATAGAAACACATGTAAAATGCGACTGTTTCCTGGCATTCAATATTCACCCACCAACATTTTGGAATAATGAGGTGTTTGGAATACACCTACGGGTTCAACATTCATGTCAATTTTATCAGCAATTTAAATAACAGCTGCTCTAAGGAACCTTACGTATTCTTACATCTTACTTCATTTGTTTTTCTTTTTTTCGATTTTTATTTCTATAAACTTCATCTTTTGTCGACATATCGCATTTATGATATTTATGTTATACAGGAAAAACTTGTTCAAAGCGGAATCGCGCGGGACCATTTTTTTTCGCATTATACAAAAATGAAAAATTATTAACCAATCTTAGATTATAGAGCACCGTATATGTCTTTTCTATGTACCTTGGATTAATTGTACTGTAGTTCTGCTGTCGTTGGAAAGTGAAGTATAGTATGTACGCGCGACTTCAACGGTAACGCGCGAAAAAAAATCCCTTTTCGACAGCGTTAAAAATGTATCTTAGGCGCGTATCCTGATATCAAAGTATGCAGTTTCGGTTTCCACTCACTAACTGTACTTTCGTCCATATGATTTCATTCCACACTACATTGTGTTGTCTTTTAAAACTGTCCACAACCAACCTGAAGATGACTTGAAATCGTTATTCCCTAGGGATATAGCAATACCTACAGCTTTACTTTGGAACATCGGTCTAGAAATTTGGAATTTTTTTGATCATGGGGTTGTAAAACACTCCCACACCTCGTTGATTTCTCTCTTTTTTTTTTCTTCCCTCTTGACTATTTCCTTGCGTCAATTCATACATTATTTTTTCTCTGTGTTTTAAAATCCCATAAACTTGGGTTTTTCCACATTTAAATTTAGTCATTATTTCGCGTACTGAGTTCGTTTTTCATCTTCAATCACTTTCACTTTTTCTTTTAATGACAATGATACATAGGATTTAGCCATCCTTATACCGTAAATTCAGACGCTACCTGTGAAAGATACGTACACAATCGGTCTCAGATCTTAAACTAATTTAAGATTTTACAGTGTACTGGTTATTTGTAAGACAGATATCACACGCCAACTACTTGTTAAACAAATCTGTATTTCGTAAAACGGGTCTGCAGTAAGGCCGAAAGAAAATTCCAGATACAGGTAGAAACTCTTCATCACCCGGCTGCAGGGATCATCACTTATTGTTAATTCGCCTAACGGGAATGCAATGAAATGGAAACTTATTTATTTATATATCTAACTTTCCGCCTCATTAACACTTTCTTTCATGAATTGTGTAGAAATATCCTTCCGTTTTCGCGTTGGATAGATTCCATTTTATACAAAATAAATACACGTAAAATTACTATTATTTCGCCGGGACCATTAAATTTGTTCACATTGGACATATTTCCGCATTATTCACGTTCCGGATTAAACACGTTTTACTGTATATCAAACTGTGTGGGCTATGTATTTTGTTGTCCGTATACATTAAGGCCGGTATTCATGAACCAAGTTTCCACGAAGGGCGAATCTCAGCCCGTGGTTAACTATGTGGGTGATGCAGAACCTACTCTAACTGACTCACTCTATTCAACATCATGTGATAACAAGACATTTATTTTTAAAAACGTTTCCGAGAACAGTTGAAAGATGAGAGCCTCAGCTTACAGAAGACGGAGATGGCATGGCCTAGATAACTTGGTTCTTGAGCACCGGCCTAAGTGTTAAAGGTGTCTCTAAATAAGGAAAAAGCCGGTAATGAAATTTCAATCTAACATTCGCTTTAAACTGAGCAAAACCATGAATAAACGTCAGGTTGGTCATCGCCAGAATTTGAACTAGAAAACTCACGAAATTGAGCTACAAACATAGTAGGGTCCAACCCGTTGATTTATGTTTTACGATTAGAATTAGGCCTACATATCGTTTATATTGAAGTCTAAAGATTGCAAAATATAATACAAATTGTGTAAACAATGAAATTTTAATAGAAATCAACACTTTTAAACATTTTTGTCATATATCACATGAAAAAAAAAATTATAAACAAGAAAATTATTAATTTTACAAAAATTATAGGTATTATTAATTCAGTTTTAAAAGTTTATAATATTCTGGCAGGATCCACTGTAATATAGGCCTACAGCTCGGTGACTGGAGCGCTAACGAAAAGAAAATATAAAAGAAATAATAACCAAAGAATAGAGAGAGATTCATGAGGAAAACAGCATAGTACAATACTGCTGTTATTCTGGAAGACTAAAAGACAATCCTATAACTGAATTCCTGCATGAATATAGACTAAAATAGAAAAAAATGATGTTGAAAAAATATCTGATGTTAGATGGCAAAAACAAGCATTAAAGTGTCAAACTTGGGAAGAAGATCAATTAGAAGACCTTCGAAAATAAACTGTCGAAACCACAACTGCTCATGATGGAAATGAATGATTACGATAAAAAAATTATATCAAAGAGAAAAATATGTATTTTATAATCAAATTTTAATAATTATAATTTAAATAACAGCTGCTCAGAGAAGTTATGTCATAACCTAATCTATCTTCAGGATTCCCCCCCCCCTTCTCCTCCTCCTCTAGAAAAAATCAAAAGGGAGTGAACTTAAGACACACAAGAAACCAACAACAAAATTTAACATTTTAATAGTTTTCCCCGGGCTATACTCAACTAAGATGGATGCTCCCACAACAATCTCATGATATATCCAAGAAATAAAACTGTTCTCTGTCTGAATTTATAATTAATGCATTGCTGCTATAGTCATTTTAATCTCATACGAAACCAAACAATATGGCTTACATCTCTTAACAAGTTAAAGGAGAGTCTACTGTCAAGTAGGTCCAAAACTAACAAGTAACAAACAAAAAAAATGTATCTTTCACTCTTATTATTAGGACTAGGATTTTTGTGTAATAAAAGATAAGATTGCAATGCAGATAGTATATATTATTCAACTTTTATAAGATTCAAGCTATGCAAAACACGTTATCCATGAAGGACATCGCATGTTAGATATTGAAAACACCCTAACAGTAATGCACAGAGAAAATAATCCAGCGAAGTTAAACGTACTCGAAGAGATGGAAATCATGAAAGCAGCTCACAACAACG
Organism: Diploptera punctata; assembly: GCA_030220185.1. Lineage (NCBI taxonomy): Eukaryota > Metazoa > Arthropoda > Insecta > Blattodea > Blaberidae > Diploptera > Diploptera punctata. Next base: position 2,400,456 of record JASPKZ010009355.1, on the reverse strand, counting down.
ACAATCTGATAAACGAATACGAACCCAATACATGTAACCCCCTCTACCAGATCTTCAGTGAAACACCAGTTTTGAATCCTGCCGATGATGGGACAAGTCCCGAAAGCGCTACAGTTAAATAATTAATAAAGATGAGGAGACGGACCTCTCAGGTGAATATTCCATAATTTTATATTTTAATTTTATATTATTCAACTGTTTGTGTGTGAAACCAGAACAAAAGACAGTCAGAAGTCTAACTTCTCATTATACTATTCAACTGTTTGTGTGTGAAACAAAAACGAAAGACAGTCATAAGTCTTACTTCTCATTATACTACGTTGCAATCTTAGTTCTTTAATACATAAAACTCCTAGGCCTACAGCTAAAATTACATTTTTAGTACAAGTTAAAAGTACATTTGGGTTTAAATTAATCGTATATCTGCATTTTTAGATATTTTAAATCGACCCGTTTAAATTTGTTAAAGAAATACCCTGAAAAATCACCATTTTGAGACAATACACTTTCTGAAAAAACTACCAAAGCAATATAATTTTCATTTCACTTCATTTAATAATCATGAAGTTCCTTACCAGATAAAGGAAAATAGTCGTTCAAAAACAGTATTTTTATAAGTAGTTTCGATAAAAAAAGTTCATTTTTCCAAGCTAAACTTCAATTGTATCCTTATCCACAATATTATAGGCGTAACAATGAACTGCTGGAGCATGTATTAAATTCTAGATTAAATTCAAAATAATTTGTAAATAATAATTATATTGTAGACATATTATGTAATATTTATTTTTAATATAACTAGATGTAAGAATCATTTTTGTCTTTTTTTAACCTGGTTGAGTGGTAGACAAGGGTTTAAGGTCTCCACTCTGCCAGGTAAAATAAATATATTATATATATGCTCCCAAAACTGGAAATTAACAGGTCAATTGCTATGAAAATTTATACATTCAGATTTTAAGGTACTGAGAATGTTTAGTTGCTGTGTATTATTCTCTTACACAATAGGTGTAGAAGTTCATATAAACCGAAAATTTAAAAATCTCTCTAGCGGTCGCAATTTTTTTTATGTTTCACAACCAAACTCAGTATATGCTATTAAAATAAACAGAGGTAGATATTAAAAAAAAACAGCGAAATCCGGTCATTAGCAGTGATACTTTGCCTGAAATCCGAAATTAAAAATTGACTGTAGCAGCCGCCATGTTTAGTTCGTCGCAATGTATATCATACAGTGTAATTAACCTGTAATGTTCTTTTAATTTATTCAACTAAAAATAAAAACATTTTAAATTTATTTAGGCGTAAGAGCGCACGCCGGGTATTCGCTAGTTCTTATATACAATGGCTACTTGCAGTTAAAATTTAACTTTGATATTTATCTGAGAATGTGAGAAAACTGTATATTAATATAAAAATGCGATGGGGAAAATTCAATTATATGAAAATTAATTCACACTGAATTGTTTAAGACATCTAAAAATATCGGGGTTTTTCATTTGGGCGAGCTCCAATAAAGGTATGCATCATTTGGAAGAATACACATAAATTACTTAGGTGATATTTTCATATCACTTGGCGACTCGCAAAAGAATGCAATAAAAATTAAAACATCTTGGTTGAATTTGCACATGGAATCTTTGGAAAACAACATTTCTGATCATAAATCAAGATGAATGCAACATGTTCATCGAGTGGAAGATTGCAGGATACCCAACCAGATGTTAAGCTATCAACCAGTAGGACGAAGAAGACAAGGGCGTCCACTCAAAATACCTGAGGATGGTACTTCTATTGAGGTCGAAACAAATGGCCTAAAGTTGTGAACGGGTGATGATGACTAGGGAGCGGATTTTTATGTTCTAAAAATTAAGATTTCAACATAGTATAATGAGAAGTTAAGACTTATGACTGTCTTTTATCTTGTTACACACACATTCACACATAAACAGTTGAATAATATATACTATCTGAATTGCAATCTTATCTTATAGGGCCTATTACATAAAAATCCGCTCCCTAATTATGACTAATATAAATATTAAATAAAACTATTATAGTAATATTAAATTATATTAACCATTGTAAACTATTTACCCTCTCATTTTCACAGAGTGAGGACTATCTGTTCATATATCCAACAGTATATCTCATACATAGCCTATCTGCTCATATCTCTATGCAAGTATGATTGAAAATACATTTAAAAAATGGATGTACTCACTTCATTTAGGTTAGGAAGAGACAAGTACGTGTACATCAGATTACTTTACAGAATAATATATATATGAAAATGAAGATTGAAGACACTATTTTAGATTATATTAAAACTCAGCAATTAAGAAGATACGGACATGTCCAGCGAATGGAAGAGAATCGGCTACCAAAACGTATTATGGAATGGAAACCTGAGTGAAGACGAGGCAGATGAAGACCTAAAACCTCCTGGAGTCAGGGAATGTAATTATACATGAAGGAGAAACATATACAACCAGCAGATTGGATGGACCGACAAAATTGGCTATTGGGAATCGGACGATTTCAAAGACATTAATCAACCGATGATATATATACCGGTATGTGAGTGTGTACTCGCAATTTATTTTGTTAAGATTAGTAAGGCACAATCTAGTGTTTCTTAAACATGTTTGGGAATGCCATGTATCAGAAAACTCGCACAATAGAATTGCCAGAGACTAGCCCAAATGAAAACCGTTGTTAGACCTAAATAATGCACGATTCGCCCAAATGAACGGCCCTTAAAACTATATGCATACCAAAGTAACCTTCAAGTTAACGTACCTTTAATTAATACACTTTTTAACGTCAATAATTAAAAACATTAAGAGCTACTTTTACCTATGTTTACAACAGCCTCCCCCTGTGTCTGGACTAGAGCTATCAAGAATTAATTGTCCGTTTTAATTTTATTTTGAGAACAAAACGGTTAAGAAGTCCTTACTTAATGCACATTTAAATTCGTATTCTACAGACTTATAACAGGGATTTACACTACTAATGTTCCATTTATATTTAAACATTAAACCTTTAATTGACAAAACACTAATGACTAATTTCTCGTGCCAGTTATATAAATGTGGTGGACCGCACTGAAAACGAAATCACGCATGACTGTTATTATTAGGTTTATTGTGTAATTGGACCCATATTTAAGTTATTATTACTGGTTCGTTTTCTTCTGTTTCATTAATATTACTTAAATAAATCGAACCATTTGGTGTATCCTGCCAATTAAAGGGTTAATAAAATCGTTGTAGGACAAGTTCATAGCATTCCATTGTGAATAATGGCTAAAACGTATGTCCTAGTTCTCTAGTTGCGATTTTAAAGTCTCTATTCCAGATAGCCCTAGATTTGCATCATTGAGTTCTCGGTATAGCATTAAACAAAATAACGTAATGTTTATTAATTTTTTTTTGCAATAAATATGAGGGGAAATGACCTTTAAGTATCATCTAACGTCATCTGTTTGAATTTTACATTAATCAGCTGCATTCTATTATTCTTTGCTGTGGGTCGTCATATTTCAATTCCTTCTGGATTTTTTCATGTCGAGACTTGAAAGTAGTTTGAAGTTCCTTAGGACGGGTTACTGGCCCGACGCTAAGTAGTCCAGTGGTAGGACTGCTACCTTTTAGTCTCTGGACAGACATTAGGATTCGCATTTACTCAGTACCCAATGGAACGGTTATATCGCCGTGAGTCGGTCCTCAGAGCCTCGTTTGTGAAAACGGGTTGTACCACGAGAAGGTGAGGATGAGAATTGGCTAGGAGAGGTTATACACACGTCACTACCTCTTACAAATATCTAAACTTTTAAGAATTTTAGGGTTAATAAATTCTATCTTCAAGCTACAGTTAGTCCAAAAACATTCAAGATTAAAAGTGTATAAAACACTGGCTCTTCCAACTGTTTTGTACGGTAGCAAAGTATGAACATTTAAACAGAAGGATATACAGAGACTTAGATCTGCTGAAATGAGATACCTTCGGAGGACTGCAGGATACACACTACTAGATCACAAAAAATGAAGACATCTTAGAAGAATTACACATGGCACCTTTAGAACACAAAAAATTCTGATTATAAGTCAAGATGGATGCAACATGTTCATCGAATGGAAGATCACAGAATACCCAACCAAATGTTAAGATATCAACCTGCAGGAAGAAGAAGACCAGGACGTCCACTGAAAAGACTTTAGGATGGTGTTTCTCTTGAGGCCGAAAAGGTCAATAAATGGCCTAAATTCGTGAATGTACTATGATGATGATGATTCTATTATTCTTCTTATTTAATTTAACCTCTAATTGTGTAGGTAATTTCACGAGTCGGGCTTTACAGGGTTACGGACAATCAGGGGGAGATTTTAAAACACAAAAACTAGTTTTTTGACCACATGAAGACATGGAGGAACTATCCAGACCACTGATCAGTTCAATGATGGGCACCTTTTCCATCTTCCTTTCATGGTTTAGGCCGATTGGCCTGTTCTATTCCATCTCTGTCGAGGATCTCAACGTTGGTTTAGATGACAGAAGTATTTTCGGTATTATCTTTGCACGAATTTGGAATGAAATATATACATGGACGCTTCTTGTAGGAAAACCAGAGGAAAAATGCCCAGTTGGTAGACCAAGAATGAGGTGGGAGAATAACATTAACCATGATTTGAGGGAACTAGATTATACAGGGAATGATTGCAAAATATTAACTCAGGATAGAGATGTATGGAGAGCTTATGCCCGTACCTTTCCAAATATTTCTTCAATTTATGTCTAAACCTACATTCATCATTTTTTTATTTATTGCAAAACAATGCCACGTAAAATCCATTGATAAAATGCGGAAGCCACAGTTAAAATCGTATGTACACACACACTTAGGATTGACAACACAAGATGTCCAGTGAATAAATTAGAATGGATACTACCATGGAGAAAGATTTGATACGAATGATATCCAGGAAGCCATGAAAGAAAGGGGATTAGAAGAGAATTACTGCTTACTCAAAAAGAAATTAAGGGCCAGTTTCACCAACAGAGGTATTACGCCAGTTTTCCCCGTGAATAATGCATAGCTTAAACTGGCGTAATACAGATACCTCTCTAGGTGAAACTGGCCCTAAAACTGAGAACAGAAAAATAATCTCAGTTTAAACAATGTGTAGAATATAATAATAATAATAATAATAATAATTGTATTTATCTTCGGTTTTTTTTACAACTGCTGCCGTCTTCCCGTGCCAAACTTCCAAAGCCTAAGATCTTGGGCATCTTCAATGATTAATCCTCTTTCTTTCATTGTTATCCTCATGCTTTCCTTCCATGTTAACTTTTTTTTTTCTTGTTTCTGGTCGGTTGTCATTGGTATAGTTGTTCCGGCCATCGCTCATCTTCCATTCTTAAAATATGTCCCAACCAATTTAATTCCATCTCCACAATATAATAATGGTTTTATTTATATAGCCTACAGATTTTCAATGTTTACACATTTTTCTGTTTTATATTTCTTCTCCCTCGTCCCTATCCATCCACTCGATGTACTCCAGTACAACAACAACAACAACAACAATAATAATAATAATAATAATAATAATAATAATAATAATAATATATAAATAATACTATATTTATGAACTGGTTTATAATGTAATTAAACATCATCTATGCCCAAAGATTTTTTAAATTTTGATTTTCTCTCTCCATTCTTCTCTATCTTCCCATTACAATTCCTCCAAACCTATCTCCCTCATACTTCTTGTATCATCCATCCATTTAAATTAGGTCGACTTCTCTTTCCTTTCCCAGTGGAATCCATTCCAAAGCTTGTGTGGGTAATCTTGTTTCTGGCATCCTACCTAGCCTATATGACCATACCATTCTAGTTATTTGTACCTCACAAAATCTAATATTGAATGTTGGACTTAATAATAATAATAATAATAATAATAATAATAATAATATAATAATAATAATAATAATAATAATAGCATACAAAATTACGACACTATAACACTGTAATTAAACCAGAGTGCCTCTATGGAGCAGAAACATTAATTTTGAACAGTAAAAAAAAAAATATATCGAAAATATAGTGAAAAAAGAATGCAAAATTATAAGAAAAGTTTTAGGTCCACAAGTCATAGGTGAAGCATTTAGACTCAGAAGTAAAAAGGAAATAAAAATATATACAGACATTCATAGTGATATTAGAAAACGAAGGTTAACATTTTATGGCCATATTAAACGAATGAACTCAAATAGGCTTACAAAACAGATAATGGAATTCTACGAAAACAGAAGTAAAGCTCCAGTGGATACTATGAAGTGGATTGATGAAGTCAAAAATGACTTAAAATTGGCAGGAATTACTAAAGAAGATATCACAAACAGAGATATATTTAGAATTAAGGTGAATTAGTGGCAAGTTGACCAAGAGGACAAACCGAAGAAAAAAACTGGAACTTAGACAGATGATAGAAAACAAGCTCATAGCAAAAGAATGAAAGAAATTTGGGCTCAAAGGAAACGCCTCTAAGTACTTTGCGTAGTCCTACATGGGCTCATCCGCAATAAAAAAATGATAATAATAATAATATTTTTAATTGTTAAAGAGCGTCATTCAATAAAATAACACTGTTTAGAAAAAAAAGCTCAGTGTACTGTATTCTTTGAAATCAGCTAATGCTGACGAATCTTGTTTTCGTAAGTCATTATTCCAATTTAATTTGAAATCCATTTTCCATTGCTTCACAAAACCAGTGAACTGCGCATGTCTGCCCCCCCCCCTCCCATTAATTCCTCACATCTGGCATAGCCCATGGGAACATGGTAGTAAGTGACCTCTATATCTGGCTGCTTAGCTTATGAAATACCTCCTTTCTTACTTTTTTATCCTGCTTCCTCTTCTCTTTACTTATTTGCATATTTTCGTCTTGAAAAATGCATAGCACTCCAGACAAAAATATTAAATAAGAATGGCTGCCGGCTAAAAGGCGTTTTTATTTTATACGTATATCTAGCTCTTAGTTCTAACGCTGTGTGCATGTGTGACATAAGAGACGTTCCTGGAATCACAATTGTGTGATTCAGTTTATTTGACTAATCTTGTTCTGAACGATATGGAACATTGCCAAAACACATAGCACTACTTTTCTTTACTATCTACGAACTTTACTGTATTTACAAATTCACTCACTACCTCTTAAAACCCGATACACAATGTAACGACGTTAAGTGTGATCTTGAATACAGCTAAAGTATATTATCGTAACTCGTTGACATCTGTAGGTAAATAGGCGTAACTAAATTAACATGGATGAGAAACTCCCGTTACGGAGCCCCTGTGTCCTCACACGTATGGAGTATATGTTTAGGAAGATAAGAATATTTTTTAACATACATTTATGAATTAATACAATTATTTTGATTAAAATACTAAATTTACTTAAATTAATAAAACAATATAATTATAATCACAACAAATCATATAACAAAACATAAAAAAGTTCACACTTATCGTCATCATCAGCAACAAAGATTAGAGCTGTTGGTCTGTTCCGATCTCATCTTTTACTGGGTCTTCCAACATTTCTTCGTCCTAGTTGTTTGCAATGAGGAATCTGTTTCGGAATTCTATTGTTATCCATTCTATTGATGTGGTCCATCCATTCATCTCTGTATTGTGTAATTCTATCTAATAGTTTGAATATATTTAGTTCACTTCGTATATTTTCATTTCGTTTTCGATCTGTTATCGTATATCCAGCCACACTCCTCAGAAACCTCATTTCTGACGTTTCTAATATTCGTTCTTGGTTTTTGGTTAGGACCCAGTGTTCCGATCCACATAGTAGCGTTGGAACCGCCATTGTTTTATAAACATTTAAAAGTGTCTCCTTTCTAGTTCCTTAAAGACTTCGCTTTATGGTGCCGCACATATAATTAAATGTATTTATTTTGTTTTCAATCGATACTAGTAAAATTCATGATAAGTTTCCGTTGAAGTATTGTTCACAGTAATATAACGTATGCCTAAAAACTATAAAATAGTTACCTTGTAGGCCCGTCTCCTCAACTTAAGTTGTTTTAAAACTCTGTAGGCCTTTCTGGACAACGAAGTCAGTGCTTCAACAAGGGTCAACAATTACGGACCTAATGCATTCTGCTGATGATGGGACTAGTCCCGAAAGCCCTACAGAGTTTTAAAACAACTTAAGTTGGGGAGACGGACCTACAAGGTAACTATTTTATAGTTTTTAACCGTACATTATATTACTTTGTTTTCAATGACTTCACTTTTCCTATTTGACACATTGTATCCCAGTTAATTAAAATTGTTCTATTATTGTATTCACTAATTGGAATTGTACTCTTAGTGGCTCACACCCCTCGAAAAGCTAAAACTTTTGTTTTTAGAGTAGATACTTTCAAGTTGTCCACACTTACCGTGAACTTGAAAATGCAGTATGTTTACTTAGCGAAATTGAAATATAGCATTTCCTCACTAAAAACATAAGATGCTCGAATTCCAGGGAAAACATCAAGTTAGAACAAAAAAGAATTAAAAAAAATAAATCTTTAGGACAAATAAAAAATAGCATAATTAAAACATTTCCTCACTAAAAATAAATATGCTCAAATTCCCAGGGAAAACATCAAGTTAGAACAAAAACAGTCTTAAAAAATAAATCTTTAGGACAAATAAGTGGCTAGTAATATTATTTTGAATTAGGACGAGTATAATGCAAAATATGAAGAAGCCCTACAACTCAACGGTATTAATAAGCTGTAAGTTTATGCTGATTATGTAGTATTATTGGGCGATAGTGAGGAGATACTAAAGGGCCAACACGCAGATTCTAGAAATTGGACTGGAAGTAAACATCAATAAAACTAAATATATTTTAATACATAAAAATACATTAGGCATATAACTTATCGTGGAAATGGACAGCTAATACCAAATGAGGAAAATTTTCAATTATTTTAAAATTGTCTAAGATTTATAAAAAAATACACATTCATTTTCTTAAACAACAAAAAAGTTTACTTACTTACTTACTCACTGGCACTATCGAACACGTAGGTTCATGGCCGCACGGACATAAGCTCTCCATACATCCCTATCCTGAGCTAATGCTTTCCAATCATTCCCTGTATAATCTACTTCCCTCAAATCATAGTTAATGTTATTCTCCCACCTCATTCTTGGTCTACCAACTGGGCGTTTTCCCTCTGGCTTTCCTACAAGAAGCTTCCATGCAAGTATTTCATTCCCCATACGTGCAACATGTCCTGCCCATCGCAGTCTACGAGACTTAACTGTTCTTATTATATCTGGCTTCCTATAAAGACCACAACAAAAAAGTTTATTAATATTAATTAATAATGAGATTGAGACACACACACACACACATATATATATATATATATATATATATAGTAAAACTTGTTTAATCCGGAACGTGAGTAATACGGAAATCTGTCGAATGTGAACAAATGTATTGGTCCTAGCGAAATGACAGTAATATTACGTGTATTTATTTTGTATAAAGCGGAATCGTTCCAACGCAGAAACGGAAGGATATATCTATACAATTCATGAAAAAATGTTTATAAAGCGGAAAGGCAGAGACAAATACATTAGTTTCCACTTCATTGAATTCCCGTTAGGCGAAATAACAATAAGGAATGAATTCTATGTAGATTTTCTACCTGTATCTGAAGTTTTTTTTCGGCATCACTGCACACCCATTATGCGAAATACAGGTTCGTTTAACAAATATTTGGCGTGTGACATCTGTCTTACAAATAACCAGTGCACTGTAAAATCTTAAATTAGTTTAAGATCTGAGACCGATTGTGTACGTATCTTTCAGAGGTAGCGTTCTGAATTTCCGGAATAAAGATGGCTAAATCGTATGTATCATTATCATTAAACGAAAAAGTGAAAGTGACTGAAGATAAAGAAAAACTAACTCTCAGTATGCGAAATAATGACTAAATTTAAACGTGGAAAACCCAAGTTTATGAAATTTTGAAACACAAAGAAAAAATAATTAATGGAAAATGACATATATGGTACTCTATAATCTAAGATTGGTTAATAATTTTTTAATGCGGAATTTTGTCTAATGTAGTAAAAAAATTGGTCCCATGCGATTCCGCTTTGAACAAGTTTTACTGTATATATATATATGTGTTATATTGCAGATTTTCACGGATATAAGTATGACTATGAAAGTATTCTTGGGTTTTCCGCGTCTTGGATTCAAGTTCGGCCTCTGGCCAATGATTCCGACGTTTCGGCATGATCCCACATGCCATTATCATTCCTTGATTCCGACGTTTCGGCATGATCCCACATGCCATTATCATTCCTTGATAATGATAATGGCATGTGGGATCATGCCGAAACGTCGGAATCATTGGACAGAGGCCGAACGTGAATCCAAGATGCGGATAACCCAAGAAAACTTTCATATGTATATCATGAAGAGTTCTTTTACCTATCTTAACATACGGCTTCTCCTTAATAGAGGGAAAAAAAGTATAATTTAATTACATTGGCAAAGGAGCTTATGATACACAACATCCTGGAATGATATTTACTACAGTTAATTTCATTAGTGCGCCTAGAACAGTTAGGTTATGTGATTTTGGAATGAGTGTAAATGAGCATCAAAATTTAGATTTTTATCGTGTAGAACTAATACACACCAGCATCTATATATTACTCTCTTTCCCATAATTATGAAGACAGGTTTGAAGAAAATGAGTTTGTTCATTATAATAAGAATTCTCTCCCCTCTCGCACCATTCATGTCGACCACTAAGCACTAAACATCCTTTGTTCTTGTTTATTCGACAAATTGGTGTAGCCTAGGTGACACCCACAGCTCCCCCTCTCAGTAATTAGTTCACAAAACACAAACACCAGCTAAAGGAGGTTATCCAAACAGTATTTGAAAGTTTGTACGCTATATTTCAGAACGTGTTTTAGGTTTGTATTACAAAACCTAACGGTTTGATCCGATTCCAATTTTGTTACGTATTAACCCTTAATTTGCAATGTATCCTATAAGATACATTTATTGCATTTATTTAATATTGTTTATAATATATATATATATATTACTTAAGTTTGTGTCAAATTACACAATAAGGTACAATATTACACAATAAGGTACAATAATAACTCACGGTTAACATTAGAGAGCGGATTTTTATGTTCTAAAAGTTAAGATTGCAACATGGTATAATGAGAAGTTAGACTTATGACTGTCTTTTGTTTTGGTTCCACATACAAACAGTTGAATAGTATAATGAGAAGTTAGACTTGTCTATTGTTTTGGTTTCACATACAAACAGTTGAATAGTATAATGAGAAGTTACACTTCTGACTGTCTATTGTTTTGGTTTCACATACAAACAGTTGAATAGTATAATGAGAAGTTAGACTTCTGACTGTCTTTTGTTTTGGTTTCACATACAAACAGTTGAATAATATATTGAGAAGCTTAGACTTCTGTCTATTGTTTTGGTTTCACGTACAAACAGTTGAATAGTATAATGAGAAGTTAGACTTCTGTCTATTGTTTTGGTTTCACATACAAACAGTTTAATGGTATAATGAGAAGTTAGACTTCTGACTGTCTTTATTTTAGTTCCACACACAAACAGTAGTATAATGAGAAGTAAGACTTTTGACTGTCTTTTATTTTGTTCCACACACAAACAGTTGAATAATATAAACTATCTGCATTGCAACCTTACCTTTTATTACATAAAAGTACGCTCCCTATTATCATTATTAAGATTCATTTTCATTATAAACTCCGTTGAGATGTTACTCACAGTTTAGAATTACAACATTAAATTATATACCTTATCACAAACGAGAACACACCTAGTAATTCAAACCACTCTTTAAATTTATAACGGATCAGCCAGTCTTACATTCGAAACTGGTTGCAGACGTACTCTCTGCTGATGATGGGACTGGTCCAGAAAGGCCTACAGTAACTTCACGTTTCATCGGTTGAGGAGACGGATCTAAAAGATATATAATTTTATATTGTAATTCTAAACTCACGGTTTCTGTGATATTGTTTTCAGTACGGTCCGTAACATTTAAATAACTGGAATGGGAAATTATTGTTTCGCTAGTTTAAGAGTTAATTCAATTCCGCACGTTTTATATTTATGCTCTATCTAACTGACTTACTCACTGGCACTATTGAACCCGAAGGTTCATGTCCACGTGGGCGTACGGTCTCCATTTAAACACGTCCTGAGATAATTAATATTTTCCAACCATTCCCGGGGAGTTCGGGATTTTAGCAGCCTTTAAATTATGCATTACCATTGTGAAAAAAAACAGAAAATTGATATTGTAGAATGTGATTAGCGATATGAAGAATGTGGAGATAATATCCCACATTCTTCATATCATAGGCCCTATAGTATGTATATATATATATATATATATATATATATATATATATATATATATATATTCAAGGAACACATTTCCAAAAGTCTCTTATCTACCTTGTACCAAACCTCACATTTTATGTTTGCATTCTTCTTACACTATGTATAAAAGTTAACATTTGGTTTCAGAACATCCTTTAAATCACTACAGATTTGCGTTAAAAGTGAATTTTTTAAAAATCAAACCGACTCCAACTCTTTCCTTAGGGGTTTCCTGCAAGAAGATTCCTGCTCCTCTTTTATTTCCTAATAATCCATATATCCTGCATTACAGTGTATTAGATTTAACAGTTATTATTACATCTGGTTTACCATGAAGATTATGTAGCTCACTATTATGTAGTTTTCTCCATTCACCTTACTGTTCGTCTCTCTTTGACCCAATTTTTCTATAATAACTTTATTCTCAAATACTCATGATCTTTTTCTCCTCCCTTAAATTATTTATGAAAATAATATTAAGATTAACAAATATTTTCTTTTTATTTAAATATATAATATAATATATATAATATAATATATATAATATAATATATAATATAATATAATAATACTTTATTTATTCTGGCAGAGTTAAGGCCATAAGGCCCTCTCTTCCACTCAACCATCACAAATACAAATAAATATTTGACAAATATAGATATACACTATACTAATTATAAACAGTTACAGATACAATAAATGTAGCAATGTAAATGTCATGTACAAACAACATTTTATAGGGTAATAACAATAATGATACGATAATAATAATAATAATATAAATATGATACATTATACGGGAAACACCAATTAATATATATATCTTATACTGGATAATAATGAAGTCGAGTTTAGAGCAAATATAAATTTAGATTTCCTTTAAAAGATGCCAATGTCCGGCAGCCCCTTATTTCTTGTGGTAGGGAATTCCAGTTGCGAGAAGTGGAGATGGTATATGATATGGAGTGATGTGATGTCCTATGTTGCGGTATATTAAGTAAGAGACTATGTTGTGATCTTGTGTTTAAGTTATGGTTTGAGAATAGATACTGGAAACGGGATGATAAATAATTGGGAATCGAGGTATGTAGGATCTTAAATAGGAGAATTAGACAGTGCGATTTTCTTCTCTCTTTTAGATGTAGCCATGACAATTCGTGGAATAATGGAGAAATGTGATCGTATTTTCGAGCATTAGATATGAATCTGATACACATATATTGCATAACCGAAAAATTAGTTTTCTATATCTCATTATTTTTCTTTGTTTTTATATATATTAGACAGGGACAGTCTACCAACAATTTAATTTATGTTGCTTGAATACATTTTATTATTAGTTTTAGTCTTAATCTTAACTATCATTAACTGGTTGTATTACACTGAGCAACAATAAAGAAACTTTTTTTTGTCTCAGAAAGAAAAATATGTGATTCTGATAGTTATTTGCCTCCTGAATTCAAATATGATATCGCTTTTTCTCCATCGCGCAAGGTTTCCGAGAGACAGGAATTTATAATTTTAAACACTTTAATATTTTCTACATTCGTAACTACACAATATTCGAACATTCGGACTCACCTAGAAAGTAAGAAATGACGATTTTCTGCTATATTTCGCCTGTGGAGCATCCCTCTTGATGGTCCAACAATAATCGGCCAGCAAATTAGGATCCCATTTACCTTGATATCTTCTTTTCCGTAGCTGAAATCTCCTGAGTTAGCTCATTTGGTTTTATTTTACAATGGACAAATGGACGAAAAAATGTTTATTAAAAAATAATCATTTAAATCCATTAATTAAAATTGAAATAAAAATACTGTGGGTGATGGAGAAATTCCGAATACATAGGCCTATTTGAAAACACGATAAAAAACTGCATTAAGTACAACTATTGATACTCATGAGACAAAAATCATGTTGACCAGAGTTATAGTTGGTAATATGTTAAATATTACCTTATTGATCAAATCTTCATTTAGTATTTAATATTAGAGTTAATTGTGATTAACAATCTGATGTAATATATGTTTGTCCTGGTGAGTGTAAGTGAAGGCCACGTGGCCTTAACTCCACCAGGCTAAATAAATAAATAAAGTAAAAAAAGTTTTGCATCGATATAAAAAAACTGGAAAAATAACAGTTTTAAGTATTTTTAGTTAAATTTTTTTTAGAGAACTTAGGATGACAAGAGCCCTATAATGTATAACAACATGCATTTTAAGATCTGAGGCCATGCAATTGTAATCATCTAGCTACTTTAAACTTTATTTATCCCTTTAAGCAGTTACATACATCACTCTTGCTCTTGGTATATCATTTCTAAAGATGTTTTTCTCGTTTCGAATCTTTTGACAGCACAATATTATTCTCTAAGAACGAATATGAAAAACTGCACCAGGCCCTTGTGGTTTATTATTATGCATGAAAGAAAGAGAAAGAGAGTGCGAGGGAGAGAGGAAAAGAGAGAGAAAAGATGTGAGACATATATCGTCCTTATAATAAATTATTGAATACTCCCGCCCCCTTTCTTGAAAAGTTTTAATTATATTTCAGGGCGAAAGCAAACCATACTAGGATCTGTCATAAAGAACACAAGACATACATAGTGGTTAAGAAAGAGAAGATAAAAAATAAACAACACACAAAGCCCTCGAGAAAGGAAACACATGACTGAAATATTGACTCCATATTTAGGAAATAAAAGATTCAGAATGCTTAGACGTATCTGATCACGATTTTTGGAATCGTAGCTGTGTAAAAAAATAGGTTTGAGATTTATTTGTTGGTTGGGAACTGTTTTAAACGTCAGTGCCTGAAGGAGAATAAAACTAAACCATACGGAGGCAGCTCATTTCATCCTCAAATTATGAGCAATAATTACTGTTGTTTACAGACGAGTAAAAACTGTTGCAGCCAACATAAATGAAATATATTTCCTTGCTTTAAATAAAGCAGGTGGTGACTAACTACAAAGCAATACGGTTTTATTGCTTTAAATATCTTACAAGTGTACTATATAATCTCACATGAAATTGTAAGAAAAAAATAATTTTGCATGTTTTGCTTAAATGTTTATTATCTGTAATTTTTCATGCATAATATTTCATTCGATTTGGGACATTAGAACAAAAATAATTATAAACGAAGAACATTAGAACAATTCCTTGAATTTAATTGCCTTGGTTGCAAAATTTCATACCAATTACACTGAGTAACAAAAAATAAACTTTTTTTTGTCTCAGAAAGAAAAATATGTGATTCTGATAGTATTTTTTTTTCCTGAATTCAAATATGATATCGGGTTTTCTCAATCACGCAAGGTTTTAGAGAGACAGACAATTATAATTTCAAACACTTTAATATTTTCTACATTCGTAACTACACAATATTCGAACATTCGGACTCACCTAGAAAGTAAGAAATTACGATTTTCTGCTATATTTCGCCTGTGGAGCATCCCTCTTGATGGTCCAAGAATAATCGGCCAGCATATTAGGATTCCATTTGCCTTGATATCTCTTTTCCATAGCTGAAATCTCCTGATGAAAGTGTTCCCCGTACTCATCGCTCACTGCGCCAAGATTTTCCGGGAAGAAATCTAGGTTTATTAAAAAAATAATTATTTAAATTCATTCATTGAAATTGAAATAAAAAAAACTGTAGGCGATGGAGAAATTCCGAATACATATTTGAAAACACGATAAAAAACTGCATTAAGTAAAACTATTGTGTACTCATGAGACAAAAATCATGTTGACCAGTGTTATCAAATGATTTAGAATACAGATTAATAATAGGAATAATAATTGTTTATTTTACCTGATGGAGTTAAGACTGTAGGGTATTTTCTTCCACTTCACTAGGGTTAAATTATATAGGGAAGTTCGGGTAATGTGGACCCTTCTGTTTGAGTGGACCATGTTAATATATTCTTTAATTGGTGCTGCCCTCGAACAGAAAATATTTTAACTTCTTCCCTCAACAACTTTGACGGGTTGAAGGCCAGTTTCGTTTATTCTTTGTGCAAAGAATGGTTTATTTGTGATATTTATGAAAATTACTACTTTAACATTTTTCAAGCTAAGAATCAATTTTTAATTTCTGCTATTGAATATTACAAATGTTGAAAAACTCCTAAATATATTACATTATGTAATGCTGTTCTAATATACTGACGGGTTTGGTTTGATATTATGTGATATGGTGGCTGTATAAAATAATTAAACATAAATGAATTCGGTTAATGTGGACCCTCCACGAGGACCTGGGTTCATTTCATGCGAATACGTATATTTTATCAATGAGGATGCTATCTGTAAAAACCATGTACTTAATTGTATTTAATATCCTCGTAATTTTACTAAACCCAAAGACCGTCGCTTTCTGCAGTTGAATGACGTGTAAATGTTATAATCAACAGTAATTTTTCAAAACATTAAATAAATATCAACGCTTTTTAATTATGATGTCATAAATATTTTCAGTTTAATCTGTGCCTGTCTGAATAAATCAATATAGTAAATAAACTTAAAAATAGACTAAAAGCTAAGGTGGACTCTTGGGGTCCACTTTACCGGAATATGGATGTTAAAGTGGACTTTTCTTGTAATGTAAAAAAAAAAGTTTATAAATTATGAAGATGTTTCCATATTTGAATAAAAGAACAATGCTATTTCATAGTTACAACACTAATAATAATCATAAGTAATGCCACGAGTGATTTCCAAATTATCGATAAATTCACGACTCACGAAGTGAATTTATCTAGATAATTTGGAATTCAAGAGTGGCATTTGTTAGGACTATTTAACGAATAAAATTAAGCTGTTTACTCACAAATCATTGTTTAACTACAGTTATTTTAAAATACTTATATATTTAATGTAAACGGCGATGTTTGAAAACAAATCAGAAATGTGAGGTTATGTTCATTCACTGCTGCTTGATCATATTATTTATTACCAAATAAGATCGCAATATTGTAAGAGTGCACCCAAGTGGAGAAATAATGAAACACATCAAACTATATATCATAATCAACATTACGGGTTATTAATTTATTTTTTAGTAAACAACTCAGTAAAATCAAGGAATCTTTTCATTATTTGCTATATTCATGGTATTTGTTGGAGAAAAAAAAATGCTTTGACCTGTTCAGAACATTAAAAAAGGAGAAGCTTTCTTTATCACAAAGGCAGGAGCTGATAAAGAGAAATCGATAAAGAGCGAGGTGAAACACGACTGTCATTGGTTGTAAAACAACATTCATTGAAACGTGATTGGTCATTGATTAGCATTTGTGGCATGAGTTAAATATTCACTGTAATTAAACAAAATTCAAATATCTTAATTAAAAGAAGAAAAACAACAAATTCAAAACAGGGGTCCAAATTACCCGATGTTCCTCTACATAAAATAATTATGAATACAACAATTAAGAAAAAATTTGTTCCGTTGAAGTTATTGTTAAAATTTATAAAACAGTGAAATTTCAAAGCTTTGAAAATGGAACCGGTTCCGAAAGCCTAGCTGAATTTTTTACAAATATAATTTGTTGAGGACGACTGACACAACAGGTACAACATTTTATTGTTTTTTAATAATTATGAAAAAGGCTATATAATATACAGATGGATAGAAAAGAACAAAAAATGATAACCTCTAATTTCATTAATAGGCTTGGTAAAGAAAGTGCAAAATATAAAAAAAACAACAAAAATAAACTTAGAACATGGTTATACATACCATGTTGCCTAAAGAAATATTAAGTTAGCTTTCATTTAATTGTTTTTGAGTAGGGCAGTCCTTGACAGGGTAGTCCAGAGTCGAGCAGCTGAAACAAGGAAGGATGAAGAACACACATACATTCATACTAAAAATAGGATAAAATATTAGGAATTATTGATGGCCAGATGGTGTATTTGAATCTTATAGTTTCCTGACTTTTCTCACAGATGAGGAAAAACCTCTCACAGAAAATTTGTCCCGACCGCCGGCGATCGAAGCCGGGACATCTGCAACTTAAAATATTATATTACCTGTAATATCAAAGCCCTACATCATATTTTACGTAAAACATATTTATCTATAAACCCATAAATTGGCAAAAATTGCAAACTTAAAAAAAAGCAAAAACGTTAGCAGAATTTTGACATATTATATTAACCCTTAAATTGTCAATACAATATTTTCTCGTGCCAGTTATTTAAAATGTTCCGGACCGCAAGGAAAATAAATTCATGTTAAACTGTGTTATTATTACACATTATTGCGTAATTTGTCAAAATTTAAGTAATTTTAACCGTTTGTTTTTCTATGGATCTAAAAACAATATTAAATAAATGAAATCAATGTATCCAGTAAGATACATTTTTAATTTAAGGGTTAAGGTATTTTTGCCTATACTGTATATACACAAGGGGGCCAATGGTGTTCACTTGTGGAAGTTTTTTAATTAAGATACTTTTTTATGCTGTAGATGTCACCAAGTGACACAATTAGTTAACACGTCACCTCAAAACGGCACCTAGTAGTTAACGAAACTAATGATTGTGGGAAAGATCGATTACATTTTGCTCAGATGGTATACGCCTAATTTAAGGCTTTACATTCTCAAAAAAAATCTTCAGACTCGGGACCCACGGCTTAAAGTACCTCTCGCAGGTGTTATCTCTTCGATTCCTTGGGGCAAGGAAATTAACCCCTAAACCGATTTAATGAGTATTACGTCATACAAACATTGCAGACACAAAATGTTTTCTCTAATTCATGTAGTTAATTTTTTAATTAGGAATATTCCACAATACAGTGTTTCTCCTTCAACCCAAAGTGATTTGTCGCCTGAGGTTCTTGTCTAAAACATCTTCTTCCTTCAAACCTCTAGCTTCCATACTTCTCCTCACTCCATGTATCCAACGTTCTCTAGGTCTGCCTTTTCCACTTATTCCATTAGCTTTCCAATCAAGTGTCTTCTTTGGTTTCTATCTTCTTCCATTCTCATTAGGTGTCTATACAATTTCAAGCTTTTTTCTTCAATTTTTCTCTAGCATACTTTTTTTCAGGTTGCATAATTTCCCTAATTTCTGCCATTAGCTTTCCAATCAAGTATCTTCTTTGGTTTCTATCTTCTTCCATTCTCATGAGGTGTCTTTACAATTCAAGCTTTTTTCTTCAATTTTTCTCTAACATATTTTTTTCAGCTTACATAATCTCTCTCATTGTGCTGTTTCTGACTTTATTCCTTCTAGAAATTCTTGTCAATCCCCACCAAAAATGCAGTTGTACTGCTAACAGCTTGTTGGATGTCATTAATGAAGCTGACATGATGTAGGACCACCATCAATGTTATCTCATTCAAATTCTGTTAAGATACTGCACAAACACTAAATCAGATAAGAATGCTCGCGAATTGAGCAAAATGAAACATCAAGAGCGAACAAGGACCGAAATGAAACCCGGTATCTGACGTGATGTAGGAGAAACCTGTTCCATTTGGTATTTACGATCACTTGTAACTTTACATTTTATGCTTTGTGTTTTTATATATAACATTAGAACGGCTAGACAATTGATATATACTTAAATATATGAACCAATGTTTTTACTCGTAATTTAATAACACTAAATGAATAAAGAGAGCAATAAAGATATAAAACTATTATTCCACCAGTTATATTATATGGATGCGAAACACGGACTCTTACTTTAAGGGAGGAAAGGAGATTACGAGTATTTGAGATTAAGTTCCTAGAAAATGTTTTGACCAAAGAGAGATGAACAGACAGGTGAATGGAGAAGACTGCATAACAGTGAATTGCATGGTCTTTATAGGAAGAACGGTTAAGTCTCGTAGACTGCGATGGGCAGTCGTAGAAATGCATTACATAATGGAAATGGACAGCTAATGACAAATGAGGGATATTTTGAGGAAGTGGCTGAATTCAAATACCTAGGAACATTAATCACAAATAGGAATGAGATGCGCAAAGAAATTAATGATACGCTCAATTCTGGAAATGCGTGCTATTATGCATTGCAGAGACTCTTGATGTCCCAACTCCTTTCAAAAAACGTTAATCTGAAAATATATAAAACTATTATTCTACCAGTTGTATTATATGGGTGCGAAACATGGACTCTTACTTTAAGGGAGGAAAGGAGATTACGAGTTTGTGAGAATAAAGTTCTTAAGAAAATTTTTGAACCAAAGAGAGATGAACAGACAGGTGAATGGAGAAGACTACATAACAATCAACTACATGGTCTTTATAGGAAGTCAGATATAGTGAGAACAGTTAAGTCTCGTAGACTGCGATGAGCAAGACATGTTGCGCGTATGGGGAATGAAAGACGTGCATGGAAGCTCATTGTAGGAAAACCAGAGAGAAAACGCCCAGTTGGTAGACCAAGAATGAGGTGGGAGAATAATATTAACTATGATTCGAAAGAAGTAGATTATACAGGGGATGATTGCAGAACATTGGCTCAGGATAGGGATGTATGGAGAGCTGTCATGAACCTACGGGTCCGATAGTGCCAGTGAGTTAGTTAATAAAGGGAATAATAGAAAACATCGAGAAGATCGTGTACCCTACACATATAAACAAACAGAAATTAATGTATTTACAGCAAATCCTCTCAATATATGTGTCAAAATATTGCTTGCCAGTGCCACAAAATGTTATATATTTGCAAGTAAGATGGGATAAAACTGGGCTGTTAATAAGTGCTGACTAGGTGTGAAAAGGCGGTCCCTCCTCCTACCCGCATGCAGGTGCACTCTCAATGAAACAACACAATTAACAAGAGATTAGCATATCCGACGTAGAGGTGAATATGGAGGGGCGGAGCCTCCTTTCACAGCTAATGAGCACTTATTAACAGTCCTGGGATAAAAACATCTTACACTTAGTCTTGACGGTCCTTTGAGTTTAGTCTTAGCCACTCCTTTGTTAGACGTAAGATTAATTTTGTATTTTTTTCTAACCTGGATGATTGGATATTAACCCATTCATTTCAGGTTTAAATGCCCAATGAATTTCCCTAGAAATCGGATTTAAGTTACCGTAAATTCTATAGTATATTTTCAGACATTCAAAACAAGCAAATGATAACGGTACTTTAGATCACAATAAGGGTGAAGTCCAAAACACATTCCTCTACTATTCATATAAGTTAACAAAAGTTTACTCTGTCAAGGGATGTACAAAATATTGCTAAATATATAACAGCAGTGTTAAGCGGGTGTACCTCGTCTTTGAGTTGAAGGCCGGCGAGTATACCTCGTCTTTTGAGGCGAATGGGTTAAATACAAAATTGGTACCTGGTAACTCAGTCGTCCTCAACTAAATTATTAAACTTCATCAAGTAGTTCCAATATGGAGGCCTTTCAAAAACAATGTTTCATCTTCTGCATTTTAACTGGTACTGATGGTGTTGTATAACAATATCAACTAAAATCGAGAAGATGAAACATTGTTTTTGAAAGGCCTCCATATTGAAAATACTTGATGAAGTTTAATAATTTAGTTGAGGACGACTGATGTACCAGGTACCAATTTTGTATTTATTATCTTATTACATAACCTCAACGGTGCTTAAAATGAATTTTAAAATTGTTGACTGGTTCACAAAGTCTTAAGGTCTTAACTCTGTCAGCTAAATAAACTTTTATTATTATTACTATTATTATTATTATTATTATTATTATTATTATTATTATTATTATTATATTATTATTATTACTATCATCATTATGATTATGTTGCCTCTGGTCCCGAGGGTCGCGGGTTCAAACCCGGCAGGGGTCGATGGATTTTTTAGGATGGAAAAATCCAAGGAGCAAGTCCTCCGGGAGGGACTTTAAGCCGTGGGTCCCGAGTCTGAAGATTTTCTGGCTCGTAAAAGATTCTTAAGCCTAAATGAAAAGGCCTCTAAGCAAAATTTACCGAATTTTCCCGTCCTAGTACTACCTTGGTTTCCTAGATGTCAGTATGAGGCGGAACGCTGACCACGGACCACTCAAATGACATCTATACGAAAACAAGTGTAACTAAATTAGTATGGTTCAAATTCTTCCCTGTAGGGGGAGAGCGCCTAAATCTCTGTTAAGGGAAACATGGGCTTACAAAAAATATTATTATTATTATTATCATTATGGGGCACGCCGTAGCGTAGTGGTTAAGGCACTGCGCTACAAGCCAGTAGGTCGAGGGTTCAAGTCCCGGTGGGGTCAGGATTCTTAAACTGACCCAAACCTTCTGGCGGCACTATGGCCCTGGGGTCGACTCAGCCTCTAACTGAAATGAGTACCAGACGCTTGTTCTGGGGGTAAAGGCGGCCGTCACGCAGGGCTGACAACCCGGCTGACATCAAGTGCCGATTGTCCAGAAAAAGTGGGGGCCTTAACCTCCTATTACCCGAAGGGCCTCCTGAGGCCTGTAGTGGGATTACTTTAATTATTATTATTATTACAAGGATTTTCTCCACTTTACAAAAGTTATCCTTCAGCCCAAATGTATTTTGCTCCGCTACAGATTTATATTCTCTGCATCATAATCTTTGAAGTCTCTGCTGATTATATTATTATTATTATTATTATTATTATTATTATTATTATTGTAACCCCTATATTGTCTATGTGATCGTTCACTTCTGTTATTAACATATATATGGATGTGAATCCAGCAGCCGGATTGTAGGCCATAAGTGTTCTACGTCTGTCATGCTGTAGACTATAATTTAGATGAAAAAAATTAATGCAAATAATTATATGGCAGAAGGGATTCACAGCGGTAAAGCAGAGCATTTGTTGGGAGGTGTCGCTGCAGCGCCCTTTTACAATACGAAGGACGTGAAGCAGAACTCCGTGGGTGGATTAACAGAGGAGCTACCAAATACCACACACAAGAGCAAAATAAATCTGTCAACTTGAGAAATAATTGTAGGAATAGTCCCGTATCAAATGATACACTGGATTACGTTTACTCACATTGTAACATGATGTCTTTTCTCGTGGCTACATTAATTTTACAAAAAAAAAAGTCATGCAGTATGAATTTCACGCCCTTTAATACCAAACTTGGCTTCTAAAATAAGAAGAAAAGAAATATCATTCCAAAACCTAATATTAATTCAAAAGATGAATGATATTATTTTGAAATCTCACGATTATTCTATTGTTTTAGATCCATTCTCCCCCCTCTTCTCATCAATGTACTTCTAAGAACTATTTTTCATCAATTCTCTCTTTCCCCCACTCTCCCTTCTCCCCCCCTCTCTCTTCATGAATCCTTGTTCTTGGCTAACACAATAAAACAGTCGACAGTCGAGCTAAAGAAGAATGTTGGCCTTTTGAACTGTGAGAAAAACGAATTAAGGGTCAGAATTCTTCCCATTCTCCCAACGAGAAGAGGTCAATATTTCTTCTTATATCTCTTTATCCCCCTTTTTCCTTTATTGCTAAATATTATCACCAATAAAAGAGAATTTTATGCAAATTTCATAATGTTATATCTTAAGCTTACTCACTGGCACTATCGAACCCGTAGGTTCATGGCCGCGCGGACATAAGCTCTCCACACATCCCTATCATGAGCTAATGCTTTCCAATCATTCCCTGTATAATCTACTTCCCTCAAATCATAGTTAATGTTATTCTTCCACCTCATTCTTGGTCTACCAACTGGGCGTTTTCCCTCTATAATGTTATATCTGGGATGGAAAATTGCTTGATAGCAGCAATAGACATTTCAGACCCTTTAAAAATAAACAAAGAAGTATCCTCTTAGAGAAAATTAACTTTTTTGCTCACAACTCATTGTGATAATTAGGGCAAGGATTTTAATGCAGTAAAAGTTTAGATTTAATATAGTATAGTTTCCATTCCTTCTCCTTTCTTCTTTGTTTCTGTCATGACTAGAAAATTAATAGAAGAATGTGAAAAATGGGGATTAAATTTGTCTTGAAAAAAAAATATTTATCAATTGGTGAACCAGAACGAAATTTAATTTTGGAGACTGGAGAATCAATAAAATCTTGTAGTGAGATCACATATTTAGGAATTAAAATAAATAAAAATGGGAGTTATGAAGGGGAAATAAGAAATAGAAATAATAAAGGAAAAATTGCGATTGCTTGTCTCGATGGAATATTGTGGGATAAAAATATAAGTAAAAAAAATAAAATGAATATATATCATACAATTGTTAAAAGCATCATTACTTACGGAGCAGAACTTTGGCCATTAACAACAACAACAAATAAGTACCTTTTGGCAACGGAAATGGATTTTATACGAAGGGCCGCAAGAATTTCAACAGGTGAAAACATTAGGAACTCAGTTATAAGGGAGAAAATGAAGATGGAAGACACTATATTAGAATATATTAAAACTCAGCAATTAAGATGGTACGGACATGTCCAGCGAATGGAAGAGGACCGACTACCAAAAAAATCTATTTTGGAATGGAAACCTGAGGGAAGACGAAGCAGAGGAAGACCTAAAACGTCCTGGAGTCAGGGAATATGTTTACATACGAAGGAGAAACATCTACAATCAGGAGAATGGATGGACCGACAAAACTGGCTATTAGGAATCGGACGATGTCAAAGACATTAATCAACCGATAGTATAATTAGAAGTAAGACATGTGACTGTCTTTTGTCTTGGTTTCACATACAAACAGTTGAATAATATAATGAGAAGTTAGATTTCTGACTGTATTTTGTCTTGGTTTCAAACACAAACAGTTGAATAATATAATGAGAAGTTAAGACTTCTGACTGTCTTTTGTCTTGGTTTCACATACAAACAGTTGAATAATATAATGAGAAGTTAGATTTCTGACTGTATTTTGTCTTGGTTTCACACACAAACAGTTGAATAATATAATGAGAAGTTAAGACTTCTGTCTTTTGTCTTGGTTTCACATACAAACAGTTGAATAATATAATGAGAAGTTAGATTTCTGACTGTATTTTGTCTTGGTACCACACACAAACAGTTGAATAATATAATGAGAAGGTAGACTTCTTTTTTTTTGTTTTGGTTTCACATACAAATAATTGAATAATATAATGAGAAGTTAGACTTCTGACTGTGTTTTGTCTTGGTTTCACACAGAAACAATTGAATACTATATACTATCTGTGTTTCATTCAATTTTGACTTTTAGTGCATTGAAATCCTTGCCTTAATAATAACAATTAGGGGGAACAGATTCTAGATCAGCGATTCTGCATATATATATAATATATATATGTCTGGCAGTCAGCTACTGCATATGCCTAATCTAAGCCAATTTCTCAGCATGTAGAATTTATGATCCAAGTTTTTTGGTTTACGGATTTTTTATTAGAAATATTTGTCAATACAGTGTTTCTCCTTCAACTCAAAGTAATTTGTCGCCAGAGGTTTCTGTCTAAAACATCTTCCCTCAAATCTCTTGCTTCCATACTTCTCCTCACTCCAACGTTCTTTAGGTCTGCCTCTTCCACTTCTTCCATTAGATTTCCAATCGAGATCTTCTTTCGTATTCTAACTTGTTCCATTCTTATGAGAAACGTTTTTCTTCTATTTATTTAATGTTTTCTTTTTTCAACTTGCATATTTTCCCTTATTGTGCTGTTTCTGACTTTATCCCTTCTTGAAATTCTTGTCGATAGCTTCCAAAAATCTGTATCTTCTGCTAACAGCTTGTAAGCTTGTTTTCAACGCACTGTCCGGGGTTCGGACCCATATTATAAATTGCTTTGTAGCAGAACTTGAAATATAGTACAGAATACATATTTTATTTATTACTTAAACCTTATGTATTAAAAATAAAGCAATGAATAAACATAAAGATTTAAGCGAATGATGGGAAACATATAATTCCTTGTTAAAATATTTTTAATCAGAAAATTGAAATTTTGAATTTGTTAATTTTAATTTGTTAAAAAAAAAACACACACGCACAAAATTGTCTTGTAACGGTATCTATGCAGTATAAACAACCATACAAAGTGGATAACTGGAAATGCCAAATGTCTTGAAAATGATCTCACACGAGATTGAAACGTGGACTTGAATAAATTGAATATTTGACTGAGATAACGAATTAATTTTGTAATTTTGTCTTTTTATAAATAACAACCTTAACAAGTTTAATTATATATATATATATATATAATATATATATATATATGTATATATATATCACGAACATGAAAAATAAAACCAGAAAAGACTCTATAATGAAATTATACAAGACAATGGCAGTTCCTTTTTTTACTTATGGATCCGAAACATGGACAGTGAGTGACACCACAACAATCTGACAGAATACAAGCTGCTGAAATGAAATTCCTCAGACCAATAGCAGGATATCAAAAAACAGACAAAAGCATAACACAGAAATAAGACAACAATTAAAAGTAGAGGAATTAAACACAACAATACTGAAATACAGAACAAACTGGAAAAAACATTTAGCAAGGATGACTGAGAACGGAATACCAAAATCAGCATATAATTATTCACCAAGAGGAAGAAGAAGTTTGGGAAGACAAAAGAAAAGGTGGAAACAGCAGCAATTTGGAGCCGGAACAGATTAGCAAAAAGCCTAAACCGTGATGATGAAGAAGAAGAGCCGTCTTTTTTTTTTAACTTTTTAAGAGAATAACTTTTACAACTACACTTCTTCGGAAATCGCTAAAACGATGAAAGGAGTTAAACATTTCCTTAAATATGTAAATTGAGAGAGCTGTGAAAAGGAAGGAATAAGAGAACTATTTTATTTTAACAAATGTCTATTTATTTTGTAGCTTCGGGTTACCTAAGTTTTACACCCATAACCACTGGACTTGAACAATTTGCTGACCAAACAACTAGAAAGTATTTTTTAAGGTAAGAGTAAATCAAAGAAAAACTCGCGTGTTCCGCCTGCGGGAAAGTGTTCCCCTTTCTTTCCCTCAACACTCTTTCCACACATTAGAAGGTGTCTTTTCCACTCCTTCCATTATACTAAACATTAAGTCATTAAAGGCAAATAAAAGACCAAATAACCTTTTAAGAACTTGTAAAATACTGATGTTAGTATTCAATTTTTCTCCATTTGCTTTTATTATGAAATGAATATGTTGTTTAACAATAGAAGGTAATGTTATACAGTTACAAGTGTTAATGTCTTTATATTTGTTCAGCCACTGTAATTTACAAAAAAATCATTAAAGTTCTAAATGTCCATTACAAAATAATGTGCAAAGAGGGAAAAACACTTTGCAAAGTTAGAGTTTTTATAATTCACCCGAAGACTATATCGCATGAAATGACAAGTGAGAGGATTATGGAATGAAGATAAATATAAATAAGACAAAGGCCATTTTATAGGAAGGGAACCAAGGAAGATTAAAGATGAGGTCACTGTGCAAGTGGAGAGCTTCAAATACTTGGGTTGTACTATCAGTAGTAACATGAACTGCGGTCAAGAAGTAATGCAGAGGATAACAATGGCAAAAGAAGCTTTCAACAAGAAGATAAGCATTTTCTGCGGACCTTTGGCAAAAGAATTACTGAAGAGGCTAGTGAAATGCATTGTATGGTTCAGAGACTTGGATATTACGACGGAATGAGGAAAAACGACTGGGAGCTTTTCAGATGTGGATATGGAGAAGGATGGAAAGTATAAAATGGACAGACAAAATAAAAAATAAATATGTGCTAGACAGAGTGGGTGAAGAAAGAACAATGCTGGAACTCATAAAGAAGAGGAACATAAATTGGATTGGCCCTGGCTAAGAAGAAACTGCCTGCTGACGGATGCACTAGAAGGAATGGTCAACGGAAAGAAGGTTAGAGACAGGAAAAAAACATCACATGTTAGACAATATTAAAATAAATGGTTTGTATGCAGATACAAAAAGGAAAGCTGAGTTAAAGAAAGAGTGGAGAATGCTGTATTTTCAGTGAAAGACCTGCTCTTGGGCAGAACACTATGAATGAAAATCCTCAACTCGTGTCCAACTCAGGATCGGATCGAGGTCTCTGAATGATTGCTATGTACCTAGTTTGGTTTCTAAAGTATTAAATGACCATGACAAACAAATGTGTCTGTATGCTTGTGCGAAAGACATGAACATTAAAATAAACTCCTGTACCGGGGTTTGAACCAGAGACATCTAACTTTAAACGTTAATGAGCTACCAACTGCGCTAATCAGGCATCATAGCATAAACATTTATTTTTCTTCCTTACATATAATTATTTACTTAATACTTTAATACAGGCTTTCCACTTTACAGCTGTTCGCCCTTAATTCCTACTTTCCAGAGGTTGCTACATTCCCACTGTCCTTCTTCCATATCCCTCTTCATCACAGCGTCATATATTCTCTCATGCTGCCGGACATTGTCATCTTTTAAAAGAAAACTAAATTTATATTTGCTCTAACCTCGACTTCATTATTACCCAGTGTAAGGTATATATATATATATATATATATATATATATATATATATATATATATAATATATATATATATTAATTGGTGTTTCTCGTATAATTTATCATATTTATATTATATTATTATTATTATCATTATTATATTATTATTAGTATTATTATTATTGTAAGTATTATTATTGTTATTATCGTATAAAATGTTGTTTGCATATAAAATTTACATTACTACATTTAATGTAACTTTAACTGTTTATAATTAGTATAGTGTATATCTATATTTGTCAAATATTTATTTGTATTTGTGCTGGTTGAGAGGAAGAGAGGGCCTTATGGCCTTAACTCTGTCAGAATAAATAAAATATTATTATATTATTATTATTATATTATTATTATTATTATTATTAATCTCTTCCTCTTCCTTCTATCTAGCACCAACCAATCTAACACCCGTTTAGGCCATTGTTCTTCCGACATCATTATATATAATTAATAATTTATTTTATTTAGGCATATTCCACAATTCAATATTTCCTTCAACCCAAAGTGATTTGTCGCCAGAGGTTCCTGTCTAAAGCATCTTCTTTCCTCAAATCTCTAGCTTCTCTAGCTTCCATACTTCACTTCACTCCATCCATCCATCCATCCATCTTTCTATAGGCCTCTAAATAATAATAATAATAATAATAATAATAATAATAATAATAATAATAATAACAATAATAATTATAACAATAATAATAATAACAATAATAATAATATAAAACATTGGCAGTTCCTGCATTACTTTATGGGAGTGAAACTTGGGTAATGACCAAAAAATTACAAAGTAGAATACAAAGTGTAGAAATGAACTTCCTTAGAAGAACAAAAGGCTGCACAAGAATGGGTCGGTTAAAGAATTAAGTTCTAAGAACAGAGTTAAATATATATCCATTAAATGATAACATCAAAGGATGTAGAGAAAAATGGTTTAGACATGTAGAAAGAATAAACGTAACAAGATTACCAAAAACAGCATTTAACTACAAACCAAGAGGTTCAAGGAACGTAGGAAGGCCAGTGAAAAGATGGACAGAACAACTGTGAGGCGGGACAGGCATTTTGCCTAGCCCGTGAAGTGAAGAAGATGATAATAATAAATGTTTGTGCTAGAATGCCCGAGTGGCGCAGTTGGTAACACACTAGCATATAACAATAGAGATCTCGGGTTCAAATCCTGATTCAGGCTTTTATTTTCCTTTCATATCAAATTTGGCCTTCATTGCCCAATGTCAAAATTTAATTATAACATCGATATATATATATATATCGCTCTTTATCGATTTCTCTTTATCAGCTCCTGCTTTTGTGATAAAGAAAGCTCCTCCTTTTTAATGTTCTGAACAGGTCAAAGCATTATTTTTCTCCAACAAATACCACGAATATAGCAAATAATGAAAAGATTCCTTGATTTTACTTAGTTGTTTACTAAAAAATAAATGAATAACTCGTAATGTTGATTATGATATATAGTTTGATGCGTTTCATTTTTTCTCCACTTGGGTGCACTCTTACAATATTGCGATCTTATTTGTCAATAAATAATATGATCAAATGACAAAACACCAACATATATATGTCACAACGAAACGAGCGCCATAGATCTATTATTCACAAGAGGATTAACAGCAATGCACCAAAATCAACTATGGAAAACTGATGGAGCTATAATAAAAAAGCACATACCTATGGACGCACTAATGAAAACGAAAGAAATTAAACAAGCAGAACAAACGCAGATAAGCAGGAAGCTGGACATAAGCAAGATTGAAACCGACGGAAGGCAAAAGGAAAAATCATAACAGAACTAATCCAAGAGGGAAAAATAGAAGAAGAGGCAACCAGGGATCCAGGGATATTAACGGCAATGATGAAAAACGCAATCATACCAATACAACCCAGGAAAGCAAGAAGCTGGTTCGATAAAGAATGCTATGAGCAGCGGAAAATGACGCTCACTGCACTAGGGAAAGTAAAAAGATCGAACTACAAAGAAGGCTTGGAGGAATACCACACGGAAAGAAAAAATAAAAAAACTTACTTACTTACTTACTTACTCACTGGCACTATCGAACCCGTAGGTTCATGGCCGCGCGGACATAAGCTCTCCATACATCCCTATCCTGAGCTAATGCTTTCCAATCATTCCCTGTATAATCTACTTCCCTAAAATCAAAGTTAATGTTGTTCTCCCACCTCATTCTTGGTCTACCAACTGGGCGTTTTCCCTCTGGCTTTCCTACAAGAAGCTTCCATGCACGTCTTTCATTCCCCATACGTGCAACATGTCCTGCCCATCGCAGTCTACGAGACTTAACTGTTCTTATTATATCTGGCTTCCTATAAAGACCATGTAGTTCATTGTTATGTAGTCTTCTCCATTCACCTGTCTGTTCATCTCTCTTTGGTCCAAAAATTTTCCTAAGAACTTTATTCTCAAATACTCGTAATCTCCTTTCCTCACTTAAAGTAAGAGTCCATGTTTCGCACCCATATAATATAACTGGTAGAATAATAGTTTTATATATTTTCAGCTTAACGTTTTTTGAAAGGAGTTGGGACATCAAAAGTCTCTGCAATGCATAATAGCATGCATTTCCAGAATTGAGCCTATGTTTAATTTCTTTGTGCGTCTCATTCCTATTTGTGATTATTGTTCCTAGGTATTTGAATTCAGCCACTTCCTCAAAATTTCCCTCATTTGTCATTAGCTGTCCATTTCCATTATATACTGAATTTCTACCTGTGACCATATATTTAGTTTTACTGATATTTACTTCCAGTCCTAATTTCTTAGTGTTACTCAATAGTGTGTGCGTGTTGGCCTTTAGTATCTCCTCGCTATCGGCCAATAGTACTACATCATCAGCATAAACCAACACTACTGAAAATTAAAAAAACGGAGCACATGGAAAGAGAAGCAATAAAAATGGCAGAAGAGGCAGAGGCAAACCCATATAGAGCACTTAAGACAAGGAGACCATGAATCCCAGCGGACATCCCGATGGAAGTATGGGGAGACCACGTAGGAAAAGTAGTGGCACAAAAAGAAACAAGACCTCAATGGACAACAGGAAAAGATAAAGGAAAAGAATGTCCCTACTTCACGAAGGGCGAAATAGAAAGGACAGTAAAGTCTGTCAAAACAAAAAAAAGCGCCAGGACCTGATGGCATATGCAACGAACATATAAAAGAATCGTTCATGATGCTGGCAGATATATGGTCACTACTCCTAAATAAATGTTTGGAAACAGGACAGATCCCAAATGACTGGCGACAGTCCGTAATAAAAAATTATGTATAAAGGAAAAAGAGACCCGAATAGCACAGAGGCATATAGAGGAATAGCACTCGAACATACAGTGTTAAATATATTCACACGTTTAATAACAATGAGAATAAACACAAAAATAGAAACGTGTTTACCAGATGAGCAATTCGGGTTTCGACGGGGGAGATCGACACTATCAGCTGCAGAATGCCTACTGTCAGCTATTGAGGATGAGCTAAAGAAGGAAAGGGGAAAACTGCACGTCGTGTTCGTCGATTACTCCAAAGCCTTCGACATGGTGAACAGGACAAAGCTAATAAGTAAACTGAAAAGGATCATAGAAGACCCCTGGATGACCACAATCATAAACAATATACTGGCAGAAAACGGAGTACAAATACAAGATGGGATAACCAGATCAAATTGGATAACACAAACAAACGGGGTACTACAGGGCGATCCCCTCAGCCCGATACTCTTTAATGTACTCAAACATGATCTCATAGAGGTAGTAAACAAAGAAACACAGCAGGTGACAGTATACATGTACGCAGATGATATGGCGATCGCCTCAAGCAATAGGATAGAGCTGCAGAAAGCGATGGATGCACTCCAAGTGTGGGCGGAAGAAAACGAACTCATTATAAATGAAGATGAGACAGAATACGTCGTATTCCGGAAAGGAGGTAAACTAGAGGCAAACACGGAAATCTACTACAAAGGAAAACCACTGAGGAAAGTCAACACATATAAATATCTAGGGATCACGATCCAAACAAATGGGAAATCATTCACATTACACATAAAAAGGAGACTGACAGAAGCAGTGAGGGCCATAAACGATATAAAGAACATACAAGCCCTATCACTCAAAACAGCAATGAGACTATTCGAGGCCAAGATACTACCGGCGGCAACGTACGGACTGGAAATAATATGGGAACGGCTAACGGAGAGGCAGCTGGAGAGCCTGGAAAATCTGAAAGCCAGATACCTATAGAGAGTGATGGGGTTATCAAAATATACCCCATCCAGGCTGACATATGTGATGGCTAGAGAAACATTCCTGCTTCAAGACCTGATGCTGAAATTCTTGTTACCCACATAAGAGGCAGCAGCAAAGGTACTACACAACAGAAGGAGAAAACAAGACGAGATCTGGGACGAATTCTACTCCACAGAGGCGATGGCAAACAACAACTGGATGTCGGCGAACTACGAGCTGCGACACCTGGTGACCAGGATGGCGGTACACGGTTTCCACCAGAGAATATGCACCAAGAAGACATCACGTACCAGAAGACACATGCGTATGCGAGATGTGCAAGGAAAGATGTGACCGATACCACATCACAGTGTGTAAAAACAGAAATAAATCCATAAGTGAATATGCACGGGACAAATAAAACAAAACAATACACAATGTGTGTAGTGAAAGAACATAACCTCACATTTCTGATTTGTTTTCAAACATCGCCGTTTACATTAAATATATAAATATTTAAAAATAACTATAGTTAAACAATGATTTATGAGTAAACAGCTTAATTTTATTCGTTAAATAGTCCTAACAAATGCCACTCTTGATTTCCAAATTCTCTAGAATTTATCGATAATTTGGAAATCACTCGTGGCATCACTTATGAAAACTAGGCCTATAACCTTATTTTTTAATCTTTAACAGGTCAACAAATGGCCTAAATTCGTGAATGTGCTATGATGATGATGGTGACATGGCTGGGCCTATAACCTCTATAGCTGTATTTCCCTCGGAATTCGTTAAAACTTTAAGAATAACAAATACAACTAAAGTCAGTGGACTGAAACATTATTTAATACATTATGTATGTGTAATTTAGTATTTGTATCTTGACGATACAATCTCCAACTCATGTTCTTATTCTGGAAGTAAAAAGACAAAAAAAAAAGTTATTCTATTTAAACCATGTTTCTTAATAAAAATGGAGGATCGCTGTAACAACAAGTGGAAATTACATCAAATCACCAGAGTGGAACTAATGCACGGAATCATGATGTCGTTTCGATTGGAAAATGGTGCCCATCTCCATAAATGGCGACTTCATACTTCTTCATGTCTCGATCTAAAACTAAATGGCACCTTCCTAACCACATTTTCAATTTATATTCTACTAAATACAAGTAATTTATATGGGGAAAGAAACATGTAATATTACTATGCTAAACACCATCATCATCATCATACGTCACAAATTAGGCTTTTATCGACCTGTTTCGGCACCATCTAGCAGTCTTTTAAGAGGTCTTCCTGGTCGACAATGTCCTTCGGGTTTATATTGCATCATCGTTTTGGGATTTTTTTTTAATTAAATGCAATCATGTTGTCATTTCGACATTCTGATATTCTCTCCTGGCATGAGGTTATTGTAAACCACTTCTGAGGTTGGGGCACCTGGAAGGCGGCGCTACGCTGCCCCAATGATATGATGGGTAATTATTATGATGCGCCAGGAGAGGCTTTAATTCTACATTTAATGAATTTGTTAATGATGGGATGTAAGGGGTAGTGACCCTCCTACGATTGATGATCTTTATGGAAAACTAGATGTTGGGTAACAGTTTAGACTCGTAGAGGGCAATGGGGAGGAATTGAAGCAAGAATGGAGAATGAAAGAGTGGCATTGAAACTAGAAGGAAAATTGCCAATAGAATTAGTGGGAGAATAACATTTAGGTAATGACACAAATTTAGATAAACGCACTAAAATGCGATTCAATTATCTATGTGGCACAATTAAAAAGTACTTTTTTGAATAAAACTAGAAAAGAAACTATTTTAAAATTTTATAAAGTAATGGCAGTTCCATCTCTTAACTATGGATGTGAAACCTGGACATTAAAAAAGGCAAATAGTAAACAAATAGAGGCTGCAGAAATGAAGATGTTGAGAGCAATAGCAGGTTACCAAAGGACCGATACAAAGAAAAACGAAGATGTAAGAACAGAACTTAATATATTTAATCTCTGTGAAAGAATAAAATACTATCAAAATGCTTATCTTCAGCACGTATTATGAATAAATGAACAGCGCATACCAAGAAGAATGTATAATTATAAAGCAAAAGGGAGAAGATTGGTGGGAAGAACATTGAAGAGATGGAAGGACCAATTCGACCTATAATGAAATCGGAACAGGCCATTGGGCTTAATCCTTGTTGATGATGATGATAATAACATTAACCATGATTTTGAAGGATGTAAACTATACTTTGGTAATAAAAACTAGCTCAGGATAGGGATATATGGAGAGCTGATGTCGCGGGGATATGAACCTTCAGGTTCTGCACTGTTATTGAAGTAGTTTATCCTACTCAACACAGCCTGGGATACTTGATTTTCCATACAGAAGTGATTCTTTTAGCTCAGTATCAATGCAAACGTTTTTCATAAAATATAAATTACAGCTTATTAAACGAATGAACTCAATAGGCTTACAAAACAGATAATGGAATTCTACGAAAACAGAAGTAAAGCTCCAATGGATACTATGAAGTGGATTGATGAAGTCAAAAGGACTTAAAATTGGCAGGAATTGCTGAAGAAGATATCCCAAACAGAGATATATTTAGAATTAAGGTGAATTAGTGGCAAGTTGACCAAGAGGACAAAGCAAAGAAAAAAACTGGAACAACTTGGACAGATGATAGAAAACAAGCTCATAGCAAAAGAATGAAAATAAATTTGGGCTCAAAGGAAACGCCTCTAAGTACTTTGCGTAGTCCTATATGGGCTCATCCGCAATCAAAAAAAATTACAGCTATTCAGCAGAAAAGATGAAATTTTAGAACAATTAGAAGTAGAATCAGTAGAAGAAAAGCTCAACAGATATAAATTAAACTGGCTAGACCACGTAAAAAGAATGGAAAATTCAAGAATCCCCCCCCCAAAAAATACCTCTGTAGTCTCGAGGTAGCGTGCTGTCTTGTCTCTGCAGCTGGCCCGGGTTTGTTCCCCGGTCGGGATAAGTTTACTGTGTGATGGTTTTTTCGGGGGTTTTCCTCGCGTGTAAGGCAAATTTCAGGAAACTTTAAGGCCCAAACGGTCCCCGAACTTCATCTGGCCATCATCATCATTAACATCATCATCATCGTAGTACATTCACGAATTTAGGTCATTTGTTGACCTGTTTCGGCCTCAAGAGAAACACCATCCAAAAGTCTTTTGAGTGGACGTCCTGGTCTTCTTCTTCTTGCAGGTTGATATCTTAACATTTGTTTGGGTATGCAGCTCTTAGTGAAATGATATATGGGAAAATACATAGACTAGTGGTTAAGTTCCTTGCCTCTGGTCCCCAAGGGTCGCGGGTTCAAACCCGGTAGGGGTCGATGGATATTTTAGGATGGAAAAGTCAAGGAGCAAGTCTTCCGGGAGGGACTTTAAGCAATGGGTCCCGAGACTGAAGATTCTGAAGCCTGCTAGATGTCTCAGCTGGCTGAGTTAAGGCCTTGTCTACCACTCAACCAGGTTAGGAAAAAACTATAATAATAATTAGTCTTAAAATCAAGTGACAATAAATAATTGAGAAAGAGAACATATTTTTTTACGTGACGTAATAATTGAGTTTCCCAAATTATACATACATGAACTTACAGTAAATACAATTAGGAAAAATGACGCCAAATTTAAAGTGAAATGAAACAAAAGAAAAAAGATGGAAGTTAAAAAAACAGATGAAGCATAAAGAGTTCAACAACCTCCGTTTTAGAGAGAGAGAGACCTTCGGTATTTACACAGCCCATTGAGAGAAAGGACATTAAAGAGAATAAAACGAAAACAGAAAATGTGCAAAGGCTTAACAAAGAATCTAAACATTTCTAAAGTTAGCAAACACGTCCATAAAGCACTAATTGGTGTTGGTTTTTCAGAAGTGTGTTATATTCATAAAACGTACTTTTTTTCTTGGTGTACTACTGTCAAACATTAAATTTAATAGTGAAATTTTTACATAAACTTTCAAATATACTTTATTTTTAAATCAATAGACAATATACAGAGTGTTAAAGGTCCTCACCTACGAACGTTTACAAACAATAGGTCTTACAGAGAGTTTATAGAGATTAGTTCCTTAAATTTTCTCTTCCATACGAAGAAAAATCACCGAAAAAAGAAAACCACTCAATTTCTCAAGAAAAAGTACCAATTCTGGACCCTCTGGGACTGAGACAACGATGTTACTCTAGAGAAAAATGGACATTATTATTATTATTATTATTATTATTATTATTATTATTATTATTCTTCACGGTTTAGGCTTATTTTCTAGCCTGTTCCGGCTCCAAATTGATGCTCTTTCCATCTTTTCTTTGGTCTTCCCAAACTTCTTCTTCCTCGTGGTGAATAGTTGTATGCTGCTTTTGGTATTATATTCTCAGTCATCCTTGTTAAGTGTTCTTTCCAGTGTGTTCTGTATTTCACTATTGTGAACCATAACAAATACATCAAATTAATGTACACAGAATTGATTATCTCAAAAAACTCTACAAAAAAGTCCGTGACAGCATATGTTTATCTTCTACAATAATCATTTTTGTCTTTCACTGATGCCAAGAATATCGGAATAAGCAGATTCCCGGGCAAGCATAACAGTGCACGGCTGGTGGTAAAAACACATGAACATTTATTTAGGAATAGCAGCGCACGCCGGGTATTAACTAGTATTATAATATAAAATTATATAGCTTGTAGTTTCATCTGCAGAACTTTTAAAAATATTAATCAACTGTAGGCCTTTCGGAGCTAGTCCAATCATCAGCAGAAGGTAGTAGGTCTGTTGACATTGACTCTCGATAAAGTACTAAAATAAAGCAGAAGGTAGTAGGTCTGTTGATGATAGGGCTAGTTCCGAAAGGCCTACAGTTGATTAATATGTCAAAAAGTTGAGATAGACCTACAACGTACATAAATCTTCTGGCGACACCTTGGCTCTGGAATCCACTCAGCCTCAAAATGCGTATCAAATGTTTGTTCTGGGAGTAAAGGCGGTAGACACGCAGGGTTGACAACCCGACTGAGATTTCGTGACGATTGTCTAGAAAGAATGGAGCCTTAACTTCCTATAATACAACCGTAAAGTAACGTAGAGGCACAACTTCGTCCTTAAGGCCATTTTTTAGGTAGAAAAACCTGGATATAAAAAAACGCGTGAAAAAATACTTTTGTAAGAAAGCATTGATTTAAGAGTCAATTTAGTCATCTCCTTTGTAAAAATAATAATCATAAAGGAAGTCGAGATGACTCAATAAAAACATGAAAGAACCAGAGTCAGTGAAAACGACAGCTGCCATGCTTCTTTAAAATCTTATTTTATATTTGAGGGAAGTACATATTGTGAGTTGGGAATGTAAACACTAGCCCTGGCATATGTGGACATTTGAGTCTACTCCCTGTCATTAACCAACTCTTCTTATGAGAAACAACTTCCATGTACTCATCACAATTTATACATTTAAATAAAATGAAATGTAAATATTATCACTGTTTTGTGATTATGTCTTTAATTTATAAATACAGCTTGGATTTAATATATATATATATATATATATATATATATTAAATTAATAAATTGAATTGGCGTTTACATGATAAAAATCCATAACCCATTTAATTAAATAGAAATAAAACTTAAAAGTTTTATGCGATTTTCATATTTATTAAAATATTTTAAAATATATTTTATTGGAAATTATATATCTAAATACTTAAAGATGAACATTAATGTGGCATTTAAAACTAATAAAACTTTACAAAATATAATAAAAAACAATAAAACAAAAGTAAAAAAGGAACAATTATCAGGTGTATATAAATTGAAGTGTGGCACATGTGACAATGTCTGTATAGGACAAACTGGCAGACCGTTTATTTATCGAATAAAGGAACATATGAGAACATATAACAGAAATTTAGATATTTCAAAGTATTCTAACCACCTACTCCAATATGATCATTGTTTTGATTTAAATTTTAAAATATTACATGTTTGTGACAAATGAAAGAAGTTGGACCTTTTAGAAGTTGTAGAGATAAATAAATTAAAAAATGTGGTAATAAGCTGTTAAATTACCAACTAGATTTGAATGAAGAAGGTACAAAGTACAGAAACATCTGTTACTAATTTATATTTTAATAAATATGAAAATTACATAAATCTTTGTTTTATTTATATTTAATTAAATAGTATATATTTTATAATTAATAAAGTTTTCTTGGGTTTTCCGCGTCATGGATTCAAGATCGGCCTCTAGCCACTGATTCCGACGTTTCAGCATTATCCCACATGTCATTATCAAGGAATATGAGCTTCGAGTCACTGGTTTAGGTCTTACATAATTAAACACATTGAAATTTCACTTTGCTCCGTTTCGCAAGTCTTACACCCATCCAAGATTTAGGTCTTATATAGTTGAACACAATGAGTTTCCATTGTGGTCCGTTTCGGAAGCTGTACACCCATCCAAGGGTCAACCACACTCCATCTTCCCCAACCGTGCTACGCTGTTCTAGGGATGACATGGCGGGCAAACGAGAGCAGTTTTCCATGTAGATGCTAATCTTTGGGCATTATCTTGGGTGTTCATAGAATGTAGTCTTTTCTCAATCTCTATAGCTTTCCTGTAGATTCTTGATTTTTCATTATCTATTTTACCCAACGTTTTAGATCATGTGAGGTCGACCTTGTGATCCTCTTGTTTCATACCCGCGAAAAATCTACACTCACGCACGCACACACAATAGGCCCAAATTATAATATGTACACTCTCCCAAAAAATAAATAGATCAGCCGCAAATGTAAAATACTATATAGAGTGATTCGCAATAAGCATTACAGAGTTCTAGAGGGGACTTAGTAGATAAAGTTTTTGATAGGGAATCCATGTCCGGAAATGTACCATTTTGATGTTTGAAAATCGGAACACAATGAACTGATATTGGGTGTCTTGTGTTTCGTATATATATATATTAAGTTATACAGTATATAACCAGGAAAAATAAGTTACAAATACATAATTCAATAGTCAGAAGTACTGTCACATATGGAGCTGAAGTTTGGAAATTCAACAAAAACTTAGAACAAAAACTTATGTCGATGGAAATGGATTTCTTGAGAAGAGCAGCAAGATGTTCAAAATTAGACAAAATAAGAAATACTGTCATAAGAGAAAAAATGAATATTGGTTATTCAATAGTAGATTATATACGGTATAAGCAATTAAATTGGTATGGGCACGTACGGCGAATGCAAAAAGAAAGATTACCCAGGAAAACATTGGAATGGTGTCCACCTGGAAGGAGGAGAGGAAGACCTCGAAACTCGTGGATGCAGGAAATAAGAACTGGAATGAGAGCAAGAGGACTGGAGGACATGGATAGGATGGTTAGAGACGAGTGGAGAAGAAACATAAAACTTTAGGCACATGAAGATGTGTAAACATAAAAAATCTGTATATAAATATATAAATATTGCTCTAATGTGTCAAACCACGAGTTAAAACAAAATAAAAACATATACCACCTCCTAATTAATAGTTTTTTTTCTGAAAAAAAAAATAAGTTGGGCCTCGTTTTCAGACATAACATGAAAAAAAAGGATCCTTCCTCAACTTCCGAGCCCTAATAATAAATAAATCAACCTAAAAAACTATATCTACTGAAATAAAGGCAAATGCATTTTTACTTTAATTTGTTATCTCCTACGTTATCCATATTGAACATATAGTAGTGCGGTAAAATCTCCCATATTGAAACACTTCAAAAAGATTTCTTTTAAAAAAAATAGGCTATAAAATTTCCCCTTTAATTTTTGTTCTATTATTGCCCCCACTCTTTCGGTTTATTACTATTATTTTTAGGGAGGTTTCCTACAGTATGTAACCCTTTTCACCCACACTTTTGAAACAGCTGCCCATCACCAGTGGGGACACCTATAATGCAAAACAGTACTAAGTTTCTTCAACTGATACAATACCAACACGATTACCTAAAGGCGGAAAACATTCTGGATTTTTGTAAATTGATATTGAATCTTCCGGTAGCCTATTAATAGAGGGCTCAATAATCAACTTGGAGAATGAAAGTTCAAACTGGGTTGAACTGGGTGAATTTATAGTTCCTAGGAAAGGTTAACATACAATTTTTAATAGTTGTGATTTGATATTCAACGGCGAATAGCATTTTGTCAAATTTCAGAAAATTAAAAAAAAAAATATATATATATATATATATATATATATATATATATTTTTCTTTCTTTCCGGTTTAAACACTGTTAACACATTTATCTGGCACCAACGATTTGTCTTCAATTTCGCTTTGTTTCTCTATCCGTCTCTATTATAACACATCTCTTTCTCTATTTCCCAGTCCTTCAAACTTTCTCTATCTCTTCAATCCACGTGAGATTTGGTCGTCCGTTCTTTCTCATTCCTGATGGTGTCCATTACATTATTTTTGGTAATCTTTCATCCTCCATTCGCCTAATATGCCAATACCATTTTAGTTGCTTTTCTTGGATAAATTCTAAGTTTTATATATTGTCCACCGCTGTGGTCTCGGGGTAGCGTGCTGCCTTGTCACGCAGCAGGCCGGGTTCGATCCCCGGTCGGGACAGTTTTTCTGGGTGAGGTTTTTATCGGGGTTTTTCCTCACCTGTAAGACAAATGTCAGGAAAACTTTAAGGCTCAAACGGTCCCAGAAATCATATGGTCATCGCAATCATCACCATTCATATTCATCTTAGGTTAAGTTTAGGATTAGGACTCTCCTGGCGCATCACTATCATCATCATCATCACCCATCATATCATCGGGGTAACGTAACCCTGCCTTCCCGGCGCCCCAACCTCAGAAGTGGGTTATAAGTACGCCATGCCAGGAGAGAAACCAGGAATGTCAAAAGACAAACCTGGGGCAATTGAAAAAAAAATCATGTTCTCTTTTATAAATTCATTTATAATTTTCTCTCTCCTTAATATCCTAGCAGATCTTCTCCAATAGTCCATTTCTGCTACCATTAATTTCTTTTCATCTGATAATTTAAAGTCCATTTATAATAATAATAATAATAATAATAATAATAATAATAATAATAATAATAATAATAATAATAATAATAATCCGGTATCATGGCAGCTGCCGCCGTCTTCCGGAAACCAAACGCCATTCCTCTCTGTCCATCCCTTGATCTTCCACCATTCCTCTAATATTCATAGCTGCCTGTGCCCCTTCTATCCAAGTTTTCTTCGGTCTTCCTCTCTTACTCCTTTCCATTGGGATCCATTCCGTAACAATGTTTGGCAATCTTTGCTCTGGCATTCTTTTGACATGGCCATACCACTGTATTATTTTCTTTTCTAATTAATAATAATAATAATAATAATAATAATATTAATTATTACATAAGCAGTAAAAGTGAGGCGGAACGCTGACCACGGATCACTCAAATGACATCTATACGAAAACAAGTGTAACTAAATTAGTATGGTTCAAATTCTTCCATGAAGGGGGAGAGCGACTAAATCTCTGTTAAGGGAAACATGGGCTTACAAGAAAAAGAAGAAGTAAAAGTGACTATAACTAACTCACTAACACTATCGAACCCGTAGGGTTCATGGCCGCGCAGGCATAAGCTCTCCATGCATCCCTATCCTGATGTGTTTTCCAATCATCCCCTTGTATAATATAAATAAATATCCTCAACTTTTGTCCAACTCAGGGTCGGGTCGAGGAATAAGATGAGATGAAGCCCCTATAACTTATTTATAGATTTCTATGAACGACAAGGGAGCTGGCCGACCACTCAGGATGCCCCGTTACAGGGGCGGATGAATTAAATGAAACGAAATGGATGAGTATGGAGAAATGGTGGAATGAAATTTGTAACAGGAGAAAACGGGAGAAACCCAGAGAAAAACCTGCCCAAACTCCGTTTCGTCCACCACGAAACCCATATGGAGTGAACGAGATTCGATCTCTGGACCCCAGCGGTGAGAGGTGAGAGGCGAGTGTCTAAGCGGCTTGCGCCATAAAGCCGCCACACACTTGTATTATAACCTACCTTCCTAAAATTATGGTTAATATAATTATCCTCCATCATTCTTGGCCTGCCTACTGGACTTCTTCCTTCTGGTGTTCCTATAAAGAATTTCCATGCCACTATTTCACTCTGTATTCGTTCCAATATGCCCTGTTCATCATCGCAGTTTACGAGACTTAATTCTTCTGATTATATCTGGTTTCCCATAAAGCTCATGTAGCTCACTGTTATGTAGTCTTCTCCGTTCGCCTGTCAGTTCACCTCTCTTTGGTCCAAAAATTATGCTAAGAACTTCATCATCACCATCTTCAAGGTATGGGCTTGTTGGCTCGTTCCGCTCCCCGGTGCACTACATGCTGCAGGTGGAGGTCGTCCTTCCAACGTCGTCTTGGTCTTCCTACGTTTCTTCGCCCATGAGGTTTATAATGTTCTGATAAACAATTATTTGACATTCTTTGTATATGTTCAAACCAATTACATTTATTTGTGTACATTCTCTCGTTTATATTATATATTTGTACTTCATCTCTGATATCTTGACTTCTCTTTTGATCTCTTAACCCTTAAATTAAAAATGTATCCTAGTGGATACATTTATATA
This sequence comes from Diploptera punctata, assembly GCA_030220185.1. NCBI lineage: Eukaryota > Metazoa > Arthropoda > Insecta > Blattodea > Blaberidae > Diploptera > Diploptera punctata. Next base: position 2,356,527 of record JASPKZ010009355.1, on the reverse strand, counting down.
ATTTATTTAATACTGTTTTTAGATCAACAAAAGAACAAACGAGTAAAAATTACTTAAATGTATGTCAAATTACGCAATAATGTATAATAATAACTTAGTTTTATATTAATTTATTTTCCTTGTGGTCCGGAACATTTAAATAACTGTCACGAGAAAATAATATTGACAACTTTTGCGTTAAAGATACACTGATCTCAGAAATCTCATTTCTAAGAACTTCATTCATAAATATTCATAGGTCTAATATCTTTTCCTCTCTTAAAGTAAAAGTCCACGTTTCGGATCCATGTAACTGGGGGAATAATAATAAAAATATTTGAAATTATGTATTTTGCGCAGTGGTTACATTCTTGAAAATCTGTGAACAAAGTTAAGCAGTGTCCAAATACAACTGACCGACTGACCAGACGAAGTTAAATTTCCTCAACAAAACGTCCAGTTAGAGCCACTTAAACAGGCATACAGTTAAAACTAATAATTTAGACATATATTTCATAAATCCTACTATAATCAACTTACTTAAAACACTTATGCAGTAAAGTCATAGTGCACGCCACATGTCCCCCCCCCCCAACCTCTAAACTCTAGCCTAGGGGATTTAATCAGGAAGTGGGTGCTCTAAAAAATCTCTCTTCTAAATAAAAGGGTTCGTATATGTGTGCGTATGAGAAATAAAAGGGTAGAGATTTTTTTATATTTTTTTAACTATGAGGAAAGACTCGAATTGTGTGGGTGAAATTATTAAGAGGGAACTGGAGATGAAACATGTTCTGCCTCATTGTAACATAAAGATAATACAAATAAACGGATGGAATACACTGTCATCAAGTGTGGATTCTAGTAAGTAAAGCTCAGATTTCTAAGCAAAATACACACTCTAAAGATAAGCATATGGGCAACATTTCGTAATAGTGTCTGTTAGTGTTTTTTATATATCATCATCATCATCATAGTATATTCACGAATTTAGGCCATTTGTTGACCTGTTTCGGCCTCAAGACAAACGCCATCCAGAAGTCTTTTGAGTGGACGTCCTGGTCTTCTTCTTCCTGTAGGTTGATATCTTAACATTTGTTTGAGTATCCTGTGATCTTCCATTTGATGAACATGTTGCATCCATCATGACTTATAATTAGAAATTTTGTTTTCTAAAGGTTCCATGTGTAATTCTTTTAAGATGTCTTTTTTTTTTTTTGTAATCTAGTAGTATGCATCCTGCAGTCCTCCGAAGGTATCTCATTTCAGCAGATCTAAGTCTCTGTATATCCATCTGTTTCAACGTCCATACTTCGCTACCATACAAAAGAGATGGAGAGGACTTTGAAGATAGAATTTATTAACCCTAAAATTCTTTAATTGGTAATTTTGCATTTACAACCTTTTCTTCTTCATATGAGATATTGCACCCTAGATATGTAAAATTATTCACCCGCTCCAAAATTGTATTGTTAAGTACGATTTTATTTCTGACAGGATCTACACCTTGAAATGCCATATTTTTTGTTTTCTCTGTAGATATCTTCAATCCATATTCTTCTGTAATTTTGTTATGTTCATACAGACCTTTCTGCATGAACTTAACAAAATTACAGAAGAATATATACATAATGTTTACGAATCTTCCTGTACCTAAGGTTTTATTTTCCTTCTCCACTCGTCTCTATCCACCCACTCCATGTCCTCCAGTTCTCTTGTTCTCATTCCATTTCATATTTCTTGCATCCACGAGTTTCGAGGTCTTCCTTTCCTTCTTCTTCCAGGTGGACACCATTCCAATGTTTTCCTGGGTAACCTTTCTTCTTGCATTCGTCGCACATGCCCATACCAATTTAATTGCTTATATCTTATATAATCTACTATTGGATATCTAATATTCATTTTTTCTCGTATGACGGTATTTTTTTTTTAATCTTGGACATCTTGCTGCTTTCCTCAAGAAATCCATTTCCATCGACATAAGTTTTTGTTGAATTTCCAAACTTCAGCTCCATGTGTCAGTACTTCTCACCATTGAATTATATATTTGTAACTTATTTTTCTGGTTATATGTCTGTTCCATACGATTCCAATCACCTTTATTTATTCTTTATATCACTTTCTCGTTTATCCTCTTTATATACTTTTACTCCCAGATACTCAAATTCTTCACATCTTCTTATTTATCCCTTTTGATCTAATAATAAATGTTCGGCTTCTGCTCCATAACCCACATTTCTTTTTCCGAATTTATTTTCAAACGCCAGTTATCGTATTCGTTCAATAATTTTCTGAACATAAACTCCATATCTTCATATTCTTGAGCAGTTATCTGGTCATCCGCAAATAACAGTGTACATATGATATCTGTTGATCCATCTCCAATTGGTACTCCCATTCTTGAACATTTTTTGCTCTAGTTTGACAGTGATTTATGTATAAATATCTTAAATAATGTGGGTGATATGCTATAACCTTGACAAAGGTCTCTTGTGATTTAAATTTCTTCTGATACACATTTTCAAATTTTAATTTTAGATATTGCATTTTTATAAAAATGTTTTATCGCATTAATAATTGTATCGTTTATGGCCATATATTCTAATAGAGGCTATATATAAATATATATATACACACACACCCCAGAAGTCCCTCGTTGAGACATGGTTTCCCATAAGGATCTTGTAGCTTACTACCTGTCTGTTCATCTCTTTTTGATCCAAAAATCAAAGAAAATAATATATTATAACAGAGAACTAATTAAAGAATACTTAGACCTATAAAGGTCATTTTGATCTACTTTTAAGTTACTATATAAAAGGTTAACATAATAAAATTTTCCCCGAAATCTAAATCATACTCGATTAAGTACTTTGGTGAAAGAAACTTCCGTTGAAAGTCTTTAGGAACATGTCCCATCTTCAGCAACTGATACATTACTATTATTTTCGTTGCGTTGAATGATCACTGAAAATAAATAATACCTTTGAAAATAAATAATACCTTCAGCTGAAGGTGGAATATATGCCGAAATGTCTTCGACAACATTTTTTAACCGAAGTCATCTCGTGTACAATTTAAAAAAATGCCTTATTGAACTAAATATAGTGATTCGATCATTTAATGACAGGCGAGCTACTGGCCATCGTAAACGTTCAGATTATTGCCTGATTTCCCCGCAATAATTGTAGATTTAAGGCTGTCGTATTGGAGGGAACGCTAAAATATTCCTATAGCCTGAAATACTATTTATATTTTTTTTTAGAAAATAACCCTATCAAGATTTTCACATACGGAGGTATACAAATCATAATTTGAGTAAGGTCGAATATGGACTATCGATTTTGGGACAGATTCCTCTAAGTGTGCTCCTTATGCCTTACGTTTTAACGTTCATACTTAATTAATTTTAATTTACCATCATAGTAGCCTGCACAATGTACGAAGCACACCAAAATACATTTTCTTACACTCCACCAACAGCAATTATATTTTTTTCGGAACAAATCTCGGAAAATAGCAATCAATTATGAAAAGTATGGTCGATTTCCATTATCAGCAAAATCGGACAACTACAGTGAGAGTTCGCCTCAAGCGAAAGTTACAATATCGTTCTAGCGGCCGCAGTTTTCCATTTTTCGTAACGAAACTCGGAAGTCATTGAAATCTTCTTCTTCTTCTTCTTCTTCACTTCCTGGTTTAGGCAAGAGTTGCCTGTTCCGTCTTCACTAATAGATCTAAGACCATCTCTTCCGAGGTCGTCCGACATCTCTTCTTCCTCTTGGAAAATAATGGAAGATTTTATTTGGTAATCTTTCTTCCATTCTTTCTACATGTTCTTTCCACTGTAAAGTCATTGAAATAAAACGAGGAAAAAAAACTTCTTCAAACATAAAAAAAACATGTTTGTTTGGAGTGAGGATTTACGTGAAAGTCGTATTTCAAAATCTCTCTACCGGTCGCCATATTTGTTTTGGCGCAACATAACTGGATACATATTATTTAATTAACAAAAGAAAATTATATTCCTTAAATCAACAAAATTAGATCATAAATTCGATTAGCTAAGGAATTGGGTTAATTTACCCACTTCCTGCGTAACAGGACATTTTATTTTTAAAATATTCATTATAAATTCATCGTTATTTCACAAAACAAATTATCATAAGTAATGCCACGAGTGATTTCCAATTTATCTAGAGGATTTGGAAATCAAGAGTGGCATTTGTTAGCACTATTTAACGAATAAAATTAAGCTGTTTACTCATAAATCATTATTTAAATATGGTTGCCGGCATTTTAAAATATGTATATATTTAATGTCAACGGCTATGTTTTGAAAAATCATAAATGTGAGGTTATGTATATTCATTGCAACTTTATCATATTATTTATTGCCAAATAGGAACGCAATATTGTAAAAAAATGCACCCTAGTGGAGAAATAATGAAACACATCAAACTGTATGTTATAATCATCATTATAGGTTATTTATTTTTTAAGTAAACAACTCAGTAAAATCAAATAATCTGTTCATTATTTGCTATATTCAGTGTATTTGTTGGAGAGAAACAATGCTCTGAACTGTTCAGAATATTAAAAAGGAGGAGCTTTCTTCATCACAAAAGCAGGAGCTGATAAAGAGAGCGAGGTGAAACACGATTGCCATTGGTTGTAAAACAAAATTCATTGAAACGTGATTGGTCATTCTATCCCATTAGGGACATGAGTTAAATAGTCAATAAACATGTTAATAAATAATAGTTTAGAAAAACTAAAACAAGACGCTTTATTAGAAAACCGAACTAAAAAATGAAAAATTATTTTAATTTCCAATACACTTGGGATAAAATTAAAGTGGCCAACAAAAAAATCATCTCCAACTCATCTAGAATAAAACTAGAGTTATCTACAAAAAAATAATTTTACTATCAAAAGCGTGGGATGCTTTTTATGGTTTTTACGTTTTCTTCTTAGAGACTTTACCTTTACCAACACCTGTTTATTATCAAATATATTAATTGATAAAGAGCACCACACGCTTTTGATGGTAAGATTATATTTTTTTAGATAACTCTAGTTTTATTCTAGATGTGTTGGAGATGATTTTTTTTGTTGACCACTTTAATTTTATCCCAAGCGTGTTGAAAATTAAAATTATTTTTCATTTTTTAGTTCGGTTTTCTAATAAAGCGTGTTGTTTTACTTTTTTAAACTATTATTTATTATTTATTTTTTTAGTTTCGTTTTCTAAAAAAATGTAAATATCTTTAAATTCGATACTATTGTAGTTTGAGCTAAAAGTAATACTCTTCTAAAAAAATCCTCCGAGCCGAATTTGAACCAGCGACCTATGGATTACTGAAATTATATACCACTACAATCCACCACTCTACCAACTGAGCTACCACAACGATAGGCTAAAAAGTCGATACATCCGCAACCTATTATTTTTCTGATGTCCTGATGATCCTGGCCAGGATCTTAGAAAAAATTATGAAATTATTGTATTGTCATTGGTCCTTTACAAGTATACAAAGTTTCAAGTCGATCCAATGTTTTTAAGTGGGGGAAAATTGTGTTGAAATATTACGTTACATAGATAGATACAGATAAAGCTAATATAAAGCGTGTAAAAAGTGGCGGTGAAAGTGGACACCCTTGTTTTTCATTGATGTAGGCCTAGTTACTATAAATAAACACTTGCCTATTAGTGTTGTAAACACTAATTTTCTATTTCGAAAATGTTGTGTCGAATTAATTAAAAAAAACTGTTAGCCCCCTGTTGCAGCAAGTAGATTGGTCTGCATTTGAATTATGCATATTCCAGAGAATTTATAAACAGTGCGCCTCTGCAAGAAGCTCGTAATTTTCTCCTTCTAATTGTTAATTTATCATAACTTTCCTATATTGACAGACTGTTCATAATTCGATGTCAAACCGTGTTTTATCAGATAAGAGAGTGTCTTGGGCTGAATTACTAGTTCAAAATATAGCCGATTTATGATTTTAGGTTTATTTATATTATCCTTAAGTACTAGGTTATTTTATATCATGATCTCCTAAGTTATGATGTTCCCACTACGACAGAAATGTGGAAAGTTCTTCAGCGAATTGAGGCAAGGACTTACATTCTGCAGAACTGTACAAAATCCATAAGAGATCAGAACTGAGAACACGGTAATTAAAAAATAATAAAAAATCAGATAGGCCTGCATATACATAATAATAATGATAATAATAATAATAATAATAATAATAGCTTTATTTTACCAGGCTGAGTTAAGGCCTTAAGGCCTTGTCTGCCACTCAACCAGGTATTTAAAAATACAAAAAGAATAGTCTTACATATAAATTACAATATACATAAACGATTACGTGTTATAAATACAACACAAATAATATTTATAATGTATTTTGATTTACAATCGGCCGCGGTGGACTAGTGGTTATGCTCCTTGCCTCTGGTCCCGAGGGTCGCGGGTCGATGGATTTTTTAGGATGGAAAAATCCAAGGAGCAGGGAGAAACTTTAAGCCGTGGGTCCCGAGTCTGAAGATTTTCTTCTTCTTCCTTCCAAGTATTAGGCCAAGGCCTGTTACGATCCTATAGAAAATTTTCCCTCCAGCGTTTCATAGGACGGCCCAGTGATCTTCGTCCTCTTGGTATATAATTATAAACAGCTTTGGGGATCCGATTTGAACTCATTCTTTCAAGATGGTGTTTCCAATTTAGTTGGTACTGTTTAATATATTCCAAAATTGGCGTAGTCTTCAATTCTTTTAAGATATCGGTGTTCCTTTTCCGATCCCATCTGGTGTAACCCGCTGTTCTGCGCATGAATCTCATTTCACAAGCCGTTATTCTGCTTTCATGTTGTTTTCTTAGTGTCCATGCTTCACTACCATAGGTCAACCACTGGTCTAGCCAAAGTGTTATATAAACGTAATCTGGTGTTTTTTTGTACAAGGAATGGTTTCATAACTTGATTAATAATTCCTAAACTTTTATTATAACTAGTAATTTTTTCAGGGATATCCTTTTCATCCCAGATAGAGAGATAATATCCAAGATATTTAAATTGATTAGATCTCTCTAAAATTTTATTCTGGAGACAGATTTTACTTTGTATGGGGTCCTTCCCATGAAATGCCATAATTTTAGTTTTGTTAATTGATATTTCCATATTAAATTTGGCACCTATTTTTTGTAAATTATAAATTGATCGTTGCAAATAATTTTCGGAAAGTGCCAGAAGAGCTAAATCGTCTGCAAAAAGAATAGGATCGAGTTTGAGGTTCCTATTGATGGGTATATATCCTCGTTGTGTTTTCCTCCATTCGTTTATTAATTTATTCATATATATATATATATATATATATATATATAATGAAAAGCACCGGTGAAAGTCCACATCCCTGCCTTACTCCAGTGTTGATCTTTTCCCAAGAAGATAATTTGCCATCTTGTTTAACAGAGATTTCATTATCTTTATAGATGTTGAAGATATTAGTAATATATTGTTGTGGAACGTTATCATCAGCTAAAATTTGTAGTAATATATTTCTGACTACTTTGTCAAAAGCCTTTATGAAGTCAACGAAGGCGATATGAGTTTCTATATTGAATTCCTTGTGCTTTTCTAATAGTAGTTTTAGAGTAAAAGAATCCATCTGTACAAGATCTACCCTTTCTGAATCCATTCTGCTCTTCTCCAATTATATTTTCATAAATTTTCCTCAATTTATTCTTAACTATATTAGCATAAATTTTATATCCAGAGTTCAACAAGCTAATTCCACGATAGATATCTTTGATTTGGCGACTTCCTTTTTTGAAGATTGGTATTACAATGGATTTGTTCCAGCTTTGTGGCGGTTATTGTCCTTCCCATATCATATTAAGGAGAATAAGAAATCTGTCTAAAAATTTTTTAGTTGAAAATTTAAATAATTCTTGATTAATGTGGTCTCCGGGAGCTTTGTTACTTTTTAATGATTTAACAACATCAGTTAAGTCATCTATAGAAATTTGTTCCAAAGCAGTGTTATTAGAGATTGGCATTTGTAATAAATCATCCTTTTGTGTCCATAAATGATGAAAGTAGGTAAGCCAAGATTCTTTCGATATACAATTTAAATGTGCTGAAGATTTTCAGGCTCGTAAAAGATCCTTAAGCCTGAATGAAAAGGCATCTAAGCAAAATTTACAGAATTTTCCCATCCTAGTACTACCTTGGTTTCCTAGATGTCAGTATGAGGCGGAACGCTGACCACGGACCACTCAAATGACACCTATACGAAAACAAGTGTAACTGAATTAGTATGGTTCAAATTCTTCCCTGTAGGGGGAGAGCGTCTAAATCTCTGTGAAGGGAAACATGGGCTTACAAGAAGATATTTTGATTTACTCTAGATTTACGGAATTAAATATATAATATATACAAGATATATAAAAAACGAGAAAAAATTATTAATGACATAGTATAAATTTAAATAAATAGAGAAAAATTATTAGACAACAGGTAACTGCATAAGCGTGACTTAAAAGTGCCAAGTGTGCGGCAACCCCTGATATATTGAGGAAGGAAATTCCAGGAAGAGGCAGAGGCTACTGTGAAGGAAGTAGAATAAGAGGAAGTGCTATAAAGAGGAATTGTTAGCAGACTGTTATCTTGTGGTCAAGTGTCAATATTGTGGTAAGATGATAACTTCTCAAATCTGGACGCCAGGTAACTAGGAGTGTAGGAATTCAGAAGCTTGAAAAGTAGTGAAAGAGAGTGCAATTTACGTTTGTCAGTAAGACGGAACCAAGAGAGGTTATTAAAGTGTTCGGAAATATGGTCATAACGGCGGATATTCAAAATGAATCGAACGCAAGCATTATGAACACGCTGCAGTCTCTGCGACAAGTCATGGTTTAGATCATTATATATAATGTCACAATAATCGCGTTACAGGGTGTTGCAAAAAAACACACAACGGAGGTGAGGTGGTATATTGATATGTTGATCATTTTTTCACAAAGTACCAATGTCCGGAAATGATATGTTTTCACACCATGAGTAGCCAACTTCTCAAGAGTTTCGTTAGTTGGATTTCAAGACTCAATACTTGACAATACGATTACAGTCACATCAAGTTTTCAAAATATCCACCTCCCATCTCATTGAAGAGCGTGCATCGGCGGTGTAGTGATTGGCGCACACATTTAAATACGCCTGGCCTTGTTTTGATCATTTCTGCAGCAGCATGGATTCGGACTATAAGATCCATACGTGCCCTCTATTGTAGTCTGATAAACAGGCTGTTACATGTTGCCCCACAAAAAGTAGTCGAGAGGGTTAAGATCAGGTGATTTCGGAAGCACTCTTCCAATCCATCGACCTGGATACGTGGCATCAAAATGTCTCGTCACATTGGCATCGAAGTGAGCTGGAGATCCGTCATGTTGCAGCCCTTTCCGTTGCGAAGGTTTCGTGCATGTGAGGTGTTGTCAAGTACTGAATCTTCAAACCCTTCGAACTAACTCTGATCGTGAGACAAAATTAACTAGTCATAGTGTGAAATCGCTTAATTTCCGGACATTGGTACCTTATTAGAAATGATCAACATATCTCAATATGGTATCTCACCCCCGTTGTCGATTTTTTGCAACACCCTGTACATATACATGTGTGGGTGTGTGTGTCTATATACCATACGTCCTTCATGGGGACATGAGTACTTCCCTAGCGAGGAGTTTCCTGACCGAGCTAATTTATTTAAGGTTATTTCCCTGTGATGTCAATGAGTGACATGTGATCAGCACAACTTCTCAATGAAACATCTAGTGGTCAACTTAGGTATTATTTGTACGGAGAAGGACGGTTAAATGTTGCTCAGATGCAGTAATCTAGGTTTGAAGTTCTTTTACGAACTCGAAATTCTTCAGAATCGGGACCCACGGCTTCAAGTCTCTCATGGCTGATTGTCCCTTGGATTATTCATAAAAACCATCGACTAGAAATATAAAGGTGTGATGAGGTGGACAAAGTGTTGTATAAGAAGCAGAGGCAATGTATTTTTCACCTGTCTTCCAAGACACATTTGAGATACTGGGGTTATGTGGTCTGATTTACGTAGGTTGCATATATAAGGTGCACAAAAAATATTAACTCGTTGCAGTCTTTGGCGAGATGCGATACTCGTGTCCATTAAGAGTAAGTCACAATAATCGAAATTCGACATAATCGAAGTTGAGACAAGTACTTTTTTCAATGAAGAAGCAAGGAAATTTTTCAAACGTTTTAGGGAATGGAAAGATCGAAAAAAAATATATATATATTAGGGTGGGCCGAAAAAAAAACTCATTTTTTTATTTCGAAGTTGTAACGGCGCGAAAAAGTTGCGAATTATATAGACTAAAGAAAAGAAAAAAATATATGAAAAATTGGTTGATATCTTCCGATCGCGCAAAGGCTCTAAAGTTTGACAAAATATGAAAAAAACTTCAGTTTTGAGATAATTTCTTAAATTTTTTAATTAGATATTTTCGTAATGTAATAGTTTGTAACGTCTTCAAATAGAGTCTAAAAACATTGTGTTTTAATTTGGTTTAAATCAGTTGATATCTTCCGGTCGCGCACCAGCTCCAAAATTTGCCAGAATAATGAACAAGGTATATTTTTACGCATTTTTGGTATTTGATAAATAAATTCCAGAGTATTGATTGTCAGATCCCACAGATAGACTTAAACGTGCTTAGCAAAGATCAGCAATACCTACTTGATATTTTAAAAAAATGCAAAAAAGAAGTTTTTTTTTCATATTTTGCCAAACTTCAGAGTCTTTGCCCAAATGAATCTTTTTTCGACCCACCCTAATATATATATAATAGTTTCTCTTAAATGAACCTGCCAACTAAGATATTGGTCGAAATATACACCACGATTTTTCACGAAAGGTTTCAATGTGTCTGATTCTAAAATATTAACATGCTGTGAGATTTATGAGTTATTTTCGAACGAAAATATTTTCATATAAAATACCCGTTTTCTCACAAACTATAAGAAGTAAATGTATGAAAATGTTTGAGCATGTATAGTGCTTACATCTGTTCATATGGAACCACTTTGATGCTCTTACAATTATTGGTTATTTCTTTTAAATTGAAACTTGCAAAAATAAAGAAAATTGAAGTTTAAAAAATATATATTTCGAAAAGAAGAAATGTAACTCAAAAATGTTTCAGTAAACTTATAAAACATGTATCTGAACAATGTAAAAAATTCACATTTATACCTCAAATAACACTGGTCAACATGATTTTTGTCTCATGAGTACCGCTAGTTGTCTTAATGCAGTTTTTTTACATGTTTTCAAATATGTATTCGGAATTTCTCCATCACCCACAGTTTTTTCAATTTCAATTTCAATTAATGGATTTAAATAATAATTTTCTGCTTAACAAACATTAAAGGGATTACGTCAAAATCAAAACATACAGTGGTGTACCCTGACTTGCAATCTGCAATGAGACCAGTTCCACACTGCGAAGAATTGCCCATACCAAAGCCTCCAGAACATGTGACATTAGATGAAGAGAGCTCAGATTCTGATGGAAATAAGGAAGAAGAAGAAACAGATTTTGGTGATACAACTTTTGAACAAAGCTGATCATCTGAGCCTCATTTATTGACTCAAGAAGATCAAAACGATCTCATACGAGATTTAAAGTTATCCAAAAACCAGTCTGAAATCCTGGGTTCTCGGCTAAAAGGTTGGAATCTATCGGAAACCTTGCGTGATGGAGAAAAACCGATATCATATTTGAATTCAGGAGAAGAAATACTATAAGGATAACATATTTTCTGTCTGAGACAAAAAAAAAGTTTATTTTTTTGTTGCTCAGTGTAATTTGTGAGAAAATGGGTCTCAAAGTTTTAGACTTTAACATTGTCGGGATAGGGTTTTTAATATCCTCTTTAACACTCTGTGACTCATGAGTCATATTCGAACGAACGTTGTGTATACGGGTAAAAATATCTTACGTAATCGGATAATACTTATACAAATTGTGTATGTAATTCACGTCGTTAATTTCAATTCAGAGACTGTTTTCAGTTTGGTGTACATTATACCCGCATTTCAAAATTCAACTTATGATAGTTTTTGTAAGAATACAAAGCATTCAAACTTCAAGGTCTGTACATACTTTCCTATTTATACAAATGCCAGTACATCCATTCACATTGTGTCATGTAATTAAAAAAGGAAATGTCTGCGTGTAATGTTACAGAATGTAAGACATTTTAAAAAGAATAATAAGTACGTAATGAAAGAGACTACGTCATGCCTCAAGTATCCTGGTAATGCGGAATTTTATTTTCATTTCACACCGTTCTATTAATATGTATCTTTAATTATATCGCATTTCCCTTAAATTGAATAAATAAATATTACTATACATTTATATGTGTTCAGCATATCTTACCAACAACAGAAACATATTTGTGATATACATTTTTACGATGGGTGGTCAACAATTTAGAAAATGCAATTTTAAACTGATAGCATTTTCCTTCTTGTATAATAAGAGTTATCTATTTCTAATATTTTAAGGTCTAACTTATTTTATATTCTGCTTTAAAATAATATTTTAACATGTAGAAAGTTAATTAATTTAAGTAGGAAATTAAGTGCCCTCCATGGTATCTTTACCTTGTCGTGGTGGAGTGGCTTGTGTGCTTAAATGATCCTGAGTGCTATGCCGGCGGTAGCATTGCTGCCGATAGGGTTACCCATGCCGGACTGGTCGAAGGTGATAAGCCAGACGAAATAAGTACCTTGGTCGAAAGAGTGACGATCTTTCACCGTAAAAATACAACCGTCAAGAAATGCGGACATGGGTTCTACTGGGGTAAAATTTTCCGGAGGTCAAATAGTCCCCCATTCGGTTCTCCGGGCGGGGACTACTTCAGGGAACCCATGCCAAAGGCTCAAACACAGGGACATGTTCCTAGGAACATGGAATGTTAGGACTTTATACAATAGCGGGGCACTAGAGATATTAACGCGGGAATTGGATAAATCGCCCTTGGATATAGTCGCTTTACAGGAAGTTAGGTGGCCAGGAGAAGGTAGTCAGGAATCAGGAAGCTTTGCATTATACTATGGGGGTGCAGAAAGACCTGCATTTGGAACGGGTTTTTTAGTCAGAAGGAGGATCCTATCCGCTATCCGAGATATTAAGTTTGTTAGTGATAGGATATCATACATAATTCTAAAGGGTAAACGACATGATTTTATAATTGTAAATGTACATGCCCCCACAGAAGATAAAGATGACAAGATCAAGGATGAGTTCTATGACGAATTAGAATGCTTATTTGATAGCCTTTCACGATATCATATGAAAATTGTCTTAGGAGATTTTAATGCAAAAGTGGGGCGGGAATATATATTCAAACCAACAATAGGCAAATTCAGTCTTCATGAAGATAGTAACGACAACAGGGTTAGATTAGTCACATTTGCCACATCAAAGAATCTCATTGTTAAGAGCACAACATTTCAGCATAAGGATATTCATAAATACACCTGGACGTCCCCAGATGGAGAAACTCGGAACCAGATAAATCATGTATTAGTGGATAAACGCTGGCACAGTAGCATCATCGATGTTAAATCAGTTAGAGGGACAGACTGCAATTCGGATCATCATCTGGTCAGAGTGAAAATCAGACAACGGCTATCGCTTATGAGAGGAACAAACGCTAAAGATGATTCTGTAAAATATGAATTAAAAAACTTGAAAAATGATGAAATGCGGCAAGAATACCAAATCAAAATTGCTAATAGATTTGAAGTACTGGGAATCTTCAGATGACAATGTGGCAAACGAAGAAGAAACTGATATAAATAAAGAATGGGAGGCTATAAGAGATACTATTAAATTGTCAGCATCAGAAAGCATTGGTTGTTTAAAAAAGAGGCAAAACAAGAAATGGTTTGATGAGGAATGTGCCGACAACGTAAAGAAAAGAAAGCTAGCAAAAATGAAATGGTTACACGAGCCAAATGAGGTAAATTTAGAGCAATTGCGTAGTGTTAGACGGGAAACCACCAAGTTACTAAAGAGTAAGAAGAGGGAATATTTGAGAGAGAAGATTAATGATCTTGAAATGAATGCAAAAAATAGGAACATTAGAGAATTATATCAGGGAATTAGTATAGAGAAGAAAGGGTTTCAGGCTAGAACAAACATAATTCGGAATGAAAATGGGGATATGATTGCAGATTCCAAGAGTATATTAAATAGATGGAAAAGTTATTTTAATCAGCTATTAAATGTACATACAGAACAGGACATTGAGGAGGATGAGTTACAGAGAGCAGAAATGCTAGTCGCAGAGCCAAGTGCATTAGAGGTTGAAATGGCGATTGAAAAATTGAAGATGTATAAAGCATCAGGTTCAGATGAGATCCCAGCAGAACTGATAAAATCAGGGGGAGAAAAATTGATGGACAAGATACGCTGGTTGCTTACTATGATTTGGGAAAAAGAAGCTCTTCCAGATGAATGGAAGGAATCAATTATCGTACCAATTTATAAGAAAGGAGATAAAACTGATTGCAACAACTATAGGGGCATCTCATTACTTTCAACTTCGTACAAAATTCTAACAAATATATTAGTAAGCAGACTTACTCCCTATATTGATGACATTCTAGGAGATCATCAATGTGCATTTAGAAGAAACAGGTCTACAACAGATCAGACTTTTAGTATAAGACAGATTTTAGAAAAGAAATGGGAATATAATGGTACTGTACATCAACTATATGCAGACTTCAAAAAAGCATATGATTCAATTAAGAGGGAGAAGTTATATAGTATCCTGCTGGAGTTCGGAATTCCTAAAAAGTTAATTAGACTTATACGAATGTGTCTAAATGGCTCAACGAGTAGGGTGCGTGTAGGCAAACAGTTTTCAGACACTTTTGAAATCCAGAATGGGTTGAAGCAAGGAGATGCACTATCTCCTCTACTATTTAATTTTGTACTAGAGCATGCCATTAAATCTTTAGAGAATGAGGAAGGCCTACAACTGAATGGTATTAATAAGCTGTTAGTTTATGCTGATGATGTAGTACTACTGGCCGATAGCGAGGAGATACTAAAGGCCAACACGCACACACTATTGAGTAACACTAAGAAATTAGGACTGGAAGTAAATACCAGTAAAACTAAATATATGGTCAGACGTAGAAATACATTATATAATGGAAATGGACAGCTAATGACAAATGAGGGAAATTTTGAGGAATTGGTTGAATTCAAATACCTAGGAACAATAATCACAAATAGGAATGAGATGCACAAAGAAATTAAACATAGGCTCAATTCTGGAAATGCATGCTATTATGCATTGCAGAGACTTTTGATGTCCCAACTCCTTTCAAAAAATGTTAAGCTGAAAATATATAAAACTATTATTCTACCAGTTATATTATATGGGTGCGAAACATGGACTCTTACTTTAAGGGAGGAAAGGAGATTACGAGTATTTGAGAATAAAGTTCTTAGGAAAATTTTTGGACCAAAGAGAGATGAACAGACAGGTGAATGGAGAAGACTTCATAACAATGAACTACATGGTCTTTATAGGAAGCCAGATATAATAAGAACAGTTAAGTCCCGTAGACTGCGATGGGCAGGACATGTTGCGCGTATGGGGAATGAAAGACGTGCATGGAAACTTCTTGTAGGAAAGCCAGAAGGAAAACGGCCAGTTGGTAGACCAAGAATGAGGTGGGAGAACAACATTAACTATGATTTGAGGGAAGTAGATTATACAGGGAATGATTGGAAAGCATTAGCTCAGGATAGGGATGTATGGAGAGCTTATGTCCGTGCGGCCATCAACCTACGGGTTCGATAGTGCCAGTGAGTAAGTAAGTAAGTAAGGAAATTAAGTGACAATTATTAAATGTGTTATATAGTAGGGGGGGCACGCCGTAGCGTAGTGGTTAAGGCACTGAGCTACAAGCCGGAGGGTCGAGGGTTCAAGTCCCGTTGGGGTCAGGATTTTTAAACTGACCCAAACCCTCTGGCGGCACTATGGCCCTGGGGTCGACTCAGCCTCTAACGGAAATGAGTACCAGACGCTTGTTCTGGGGGTAAAGGCGGCCCCGTCACGCAGGGCTGACAACCCGGCTGACATAAAGTGCCGATAGTCTAGAAAAAGTGGGAGCCTTAACCTCCTACTACCCCAAGGGCCTCCGGGTCTGTTGTGGGATCACTTTACTTTTACTTATATAGTAGGGTGTCCATAATATTTTCAATGTAAAAGGGAACATGTACAAAAAATTAAAGGAAAATCTGGGACATTTAAAAAAAAGGTGGGACATTAACAAAATACCAAAAAAAAACAGTTATTTTCTTTTTATCACGACACTGTTGCCAATACAAATTTATAAGAATCAACCATTCACAAATAAAAAAAAAAACACAAAAGACATTGTTTATTACGTTTAAAAATATTTATTTATCGCTGGAAGTGGTATAAAATCCACAGCTAAATCTCTTTCATCTAGGTTGAAATTGTATTTCTCCAGTGCCAGAACCAGCAGGAAATCTCCGACATTGGCTGCACTGACCATGGATTGACATTTTGAAAAATATACCAGTTACCAATATAGAGATTAAAAAAACAAAGATTATAGACCAAACAGTGGTCACACAACTGGCGCTTTCTAATGTTTATATTTATAATTACATAGTAAAGAACAAAACAAATGTCGCCATTCATAAATACATTTGACAAAACATCATCCCAGAAGTGGGATATTTGAGCGTCCCCAAGAAATGTCCCAGCGGCACAACAGGACTGTCCCGGGACGAATGGACACCCTAATATAATGGATATTCTTGCTGGGGATTATGGCTCTGATTTTGTTAATATAAAACTATATTAACTATATTAAAATATAAGTTATAAAACAAAAACAAACATTTTTAATACAACAATGAGTACATTGACATACGGCGCAGAAACATGGGAATTAAAATCTAGACTCACAGGCTCTATCGAACCCTAGGTTCATGGTCACGCGGACATGAACTCTCCTATAAATAAATAAATAAATAAATATTAATTAAATAAAAATAAAACTAAGTTTTATTTTTATTTAATTAATAAATATGGATTTTCATCAAGTAAACACCAACTCAATTGATTATATATACGTTTCTTTATACTGTATATAATTTTTCTGTACGTCTGTATGTCCTAAATGATTGGACCGATTTTGATGAAAGTATTTGTGCGTGTTTGAGTGGGACCCGGAACCATTAGGTGTAGGACTTCACCTGAAGTGAAAATTTAAAAATCACTCTAGTGGCCACGATTTCCGATAAGCTATTTCATAACGAATCTCAGTATATCGTATTAAAATAAACCGAGGTAGGTATCATAAAATAAAAAAACGAGCGAAATCGGACAATTAGAAGTGGAGGTTTACCTGAAATCCGAAATTAAAAACTGACTAAACGCCTGGACCGATTTTGGTGAATTTTTTTTGTGTATGTTTGAATTGGTCCCTGGATGGTTTAGATTCACAATTGGACTCACTAAAACTATTAGGTGTAAGAGTTCATCTTAAGTGAAAAAAATCACTCTAACGGTAAAAATGTTCGATATTTCACAACGAAACTCAGTATATCCTATTTAAAAAAGGCGATGCACGTATTATCAAAAAATTAGCGAAATCCGACAATTAGAAGTGGAGATTTACCTGAATTCCGAAATTAAAATCTGACTAGCATGTATCATTTATTTATTTTGATCTCTATCATGTAGAAATTATACATTATATAATGGAAATGGACAGCTAATGACAAATGAGGGAAATTTTGAGGAAGTGGCTGCATTCAAATACCTAGGAACAATAATCACAAATAGGAATGAGATGCACAAAGAAATTAAACATAGGCTCAATTCTGGAAATGCGTGCTATTATGCATTACAGGGACTCTTGATGTCCCAAATCCTTTCAAAAAACGTTAAACTGAAAATATATAAAACTGTTATTCTACCAGTTATATTATATGGATGCGAAACATGGATTCTTACTTTATTTTTTTTTTATTTATTTATTTAGCCCGGTGGAGTTAAGGCCATGCGGCCCTCTCTTCCACTCACCAGGACAAACATATATTACATAAGAATATAACAATCTTAATTAACTCTGGGAGGAAAGGAAATTACAAGTACTTGTGGATAAAGTACTTAGGAAAATTTTTGGACCAAAGAGAGATGAACAGACATATGAATGGAGAAGACTGCATAACAGTGAATTGCATGGTCTTTATAGGAAGCCAGATATAATGATAACTGCGATGGGCAGGACATGTGGCACGAATGGCGAATGAAAGATGTGCATGGATGCTTCTTGCAGCAAAACGAGAGCGATAACGCCCAGTTGGTAGACCAAGAATGAGGCGGGAGAATAACTAACTATGATTTAAGGGAAGTAGATTATACAGAGGATGATTGGAAAACATTGGCTCAGGATAGGGATATATGGATATATTTTGTCCGCGCGGACATGAAGCTATGGGTTCAATAGTTCCAGTGAGTTAGTTAGGTAGTCAGTTAGTTGGTTATCATGTAGAGATTTGTAAATGGTTTACAGATTTGTAAAAAATAAAACAAAATTCTTGAGAACAATTTCAATAGCTTCATTCCTTCGAAATTCGCTAAAATCTTAATCCACAAACTTTAGAAACCAGGAATTAAAATGCAGAAAGATTTTTCATGATGTCCTCGCCATCAGAAGTATTCTGGCGACTCACTTGAACCCCTCGTGGCCCGCAAAACCCTCATCAATTATTGCGGTTTTATGATGTGGATGGTGGTGGAGGAGGAGGTGGTGGGAAATTTGTAATTAAATCTCTTGATAGTTACAGTTACTACCCCTTCATGACATGCCCCGTGCGCGCGCATTGTTCTGTTTGCGTGTGCACTCTATCTGTGCTACGATTTTTATTTTTAAATTGAGATGGAGGGAGAATTACTCGCATTTGCATATTTGACACAGTGAGTTATTATTGGAAGAGGTTAGGCAGCATAAAACAAGAGAGAAAGAAAATTATAATTATCCAGTCTAAAATTCGCTGCACAAATCTAACATACAGTTCAAGGGAAGTCCTTATTAGGGCGAAATATAATTATCTTTCTCAGACATTTTTCCTTATTTTTACAAGCTTTATATTAGCTTGACCTGTATCTATCTACGTAACAGAATCTTGAAACACGATTTTCACCCACTTAAAAACATTTCGATCGACTTGAAACTTTGTATACTTGTAAATGACCATTGACAATACAATAATTTCATAAAGTTTTTCTAAGATCCTGGCCAGGGTCATCAGGACATAAAAAAAATAAAAAACCGGTATAATAGGTTGCGGAATTATCGACTTTTTAGTAGCCTACATATTTTCATGGGATTCCGGTTTATGACAATCAATTAAACTAAAAATTAAAATAATAAACAATAGTTTAAGAAAACTAAAAGACATGGTTTAGAAAACCAAACCAAACCAAAAAAAAAAAAAAATAGTTTAAAAAACTAAAACAACACGCTTTATTAGAAATCCGAACTAAAAAATGAAAAATCATTTTAATTTCCAACACGCTTGGGAAAACATTAAAGTGGCCAACAAAAAAATAATCTCCAACACATCTAGAATAAAAAAAACTAGAGTTATCTACAAAAAAAATAATTTTACCGTCAAAAGCGTGGGGTGCTTTTATGGTTTTTACGTTTTCTTCTTAGAGACTTTATTTTTACCAATATCTGTTTATTATCAAATATATTAATTGATATAGAGCACCCCACGCTTTTGATGGTAAAATAATTTTTTTTGTAGATAACTCTAGTTTTATTCTAGATGTGTTGAAGATTTTTTTTACCACTTTAATTTTACCCCAAGAGTGTTGGAAATTAAAATTATTTTTCATTTTTTACGTGTTGTTTTAGTTTTTTAAACTATTATTTATTATTTATAAACACACAGCTTAGTAAATTCTCCAACATTAACAAAACATTTATCGAGGTTATACTGATGAAAAGATTTTTGGCAAAAATTTACTCATTTTTCGCTGATCCTACCTAGGTATAGCAGACAACGAAAATGACAATGGCGAAAGATTGTAATCATCATCTTCCTTGCAGGGATTAGGCAATCTTCCTGTTCCAACTTCATACTCTTAGAACCATCTCTTCCTCGGACGTCCCACATCTCTTCTTCCTTGAGGTACAAGCTAGTGCTGTGTTATTTGTTATTCATATGGTCCAGGTGGGCTCTCCAATTGTCTTTATATTCCTATATTTTTTTTCATTTGAGGAGGCAGCCCCTCCACCAGGATACTCAACGTAGGTTTGGTAGCCCTACTTGGGGAAATATATTTACTCAATATTCTGGCACTGTTGAACCGGATGGACAAAAGTTTATAAGACACTATATATATATATTCTCTGTGGCACTATCGAACCCATACGTATACGGCAACGTGGAGTTAAGTTCTATTCTGAGCTAATATTTTCCAGTCATCTTCATAAGTAATGCCACGAGCGATTTCCAAATTATCGATAAATTCACGACTCAGAAAGTGAGGGGTGAATTTATCTAGAGAATTTGGAAACCAAGAGTGGCATTTGTTAGGACTATTTAACGAATAAAATTAAGTTGTTTACTCACAAATAATTGTTTAACTATAGTTATTTTAAAATATTTATATATTTAATGTAAACGGCGATGTTTGAAAACAAATGAGAAACGACTGGTACGCTTTATCACTGCAACGCATATTATTTATTGCCAAAGGAACGCAATATCGTAAGAATGCACTCTAGTGGAGAAAAAATGAACACATCAAACTGTATATTAATTCCTTTCTGATGTTCTATGATGTAAATATGACAATTATATTTTTCTGGAATATTACTTGGGGAAAAAAATACATTTAAGAAAGTGCAAATAGTTGTTTCTTGTTTTGATGGTATAATCAATTGCTACAAATGTTTTTATATTAACTCCCGCATGCGCTATGTGTTGACATTCATGTACTATATATACAATCTGGTAGCCGTATTTCTTAGAGAGTCAGTCACTGCAAAATAATGCTATGACCTATTCAGAATGTTAAAAAGGAGGTGCTTTCTTTATTATGATAAACTTTAGTTAGTAAATTCTAGGCGAAACACGACTGTGATTGGTTGTAAATAAAAATTCATTAAAACGTGATTGGTCATTGACTCCCATTTGGGGCATGAGTTAAATAGTCTGTATAATTTACTTTCCTCAAATCATGGTTAATGTTGTTATCCCACCTTAATCTTGGATTTCCCTCTGGTTTACAAGAAGGTGTTTCATGTCCTTCTTTGATTACCCAATTCCTGCCACACGTCCTGCCCATCGTAGTCTACGAGACTTTGTTATTATATATCGTTTTCTATAAAGATCACATAACACAATATTATATATGTATTTGTATGTATGTATGTATGTATGTATGTATGTATGTATGTATGTATGTATGTATGTATGTATGTATGTATGTATGTATGTATGTATGTATGTATGTATGTATGTATGTATGTATGTATGTATGTATGTATGTATGTATGTATGTATGTATGTATGTATGTATGTATTATATATATGTGTATATCTATATCATCATCATGAACAAATTCGTTTTAGGCCATGTGGCCTGTACGGTAAACCTAGCGAAGATGGTCTTGATCTTTCCACCGATGTTTTGGTCTTCCTTGGTCCCTATGTCCAGTTGGGGTATATATATGCCTATGTAAACGCTCTACTTTTTTCGGAACCAAATTCGGCAATTATCTGTCAATTAAAAACAGTAATTTCCGGCATCAATTTTCGAACTTTCGCAACAAAACTCGGTGTGTGTCATTGATATAAAAGAGAAAGGGATTTTCCAAACAGCAGCGAAATTAAACTATTAGAAGTTTAGCTGAAAACAAATATTTAAAAATCGTTCTAGCGATTGCCGTGTTTTTTTTTCATAACGAAACTGAATATATACAATTTAAAAAAAAAAGAAAATATTTTCCAAAACCAGCAAAATGGACCATAATTTTTACTTGATGAGAAAGGCGCTTAGACTACGCAGTTCCTGCTTAACGAACTCTATTTTTTAAATAAGTGACATCCTTTAATTTTCCATTTACTTCCCTCCCCTTGCATTCGCTTTAATTAATTATGTTTTTGCTGGATCAGGTCTATTATCTTTATTTTCGGTTTATCTATCAATGTTGACTCAGATAAAATTGTTTAATTGTTAAACTAGCCCAACTAAGTTCTGCAGTCTTTAAATCTAATATCTAACAACAGCTATAAAACAAATATTTTTTAAAGTAACAGGAATTCTAAAATAAACTGTATTTGAAAATACATATCAATTCAACACATATTTATAGAATAATCGCAACAAGAAACTATAATCAAAAGAATGCTGAAGATGGATATAAGATTCATCAAAGTGTGAGAATTAAGGGGACTGATTGTTGAGTTTCAAATTTCTTTTAGTTTTCATCTGATTGTTTTGAATTTTTTATCACATACATTATGTGCTTATAGAAGTGTTTTTGTGAAGTTTGGTGTTTATAAGTAGAATAGTTTCAGAATTATGGTTTCTTAAAACTATTTTTTAATATTTCCTTAAAAATGTTCATTACGATGCATTTTTAAATCTTTTCTGTTGAAATTTCGAGATTCAGAGTCTTCATTATTCCACTAAACACATTTGCTGTGCAAAAAATATTCATAAAGAGAGGACACGGCTTATTTTTCATTTTTTGAAAACAAAATATTTTTATCGCTCATTTTTTCTTCCATTTCAATTTAAAAGAACACATGTGTCTTAGACTAGTAAGTGCATAGCAAGTTTGAATTAGCATATATTGGAGAGTCTAACCACAAAACTTCACTTTGATAGCAAAAAAATTGCATCGTAAGGAGCATTTTAAGTTTTGGAAAATGTCAAAAAAAAAATGTAAACTGAAAAAAAAACGCATTTTAAATTTAAAGTAGTAATGCTGCTAACCATATGTGCACGTCACGGGGTCAATTTTGTTGCTCCTACAATAAAAATGTTTACATGAAAACGATCCTAAGGAATCAGAATCATTAAATAGCAAATAAAAAATTCATTTAAAAAAATTTTTTCAACGTTCTCACCATTCGGTCCCCTGAAGATGGTAAGGACATATTCAACGAATTCGGAAGAACATGTAAAAAATTGCAATTCCACCAGGTTTTCTTAAGATATTTCTGCCATTCTCACCAGGCAATGGTGGAATTGTAATTGAGGTTGGGGCCCCTGGAACTCGAGTTAAGTTAACCTGAGTGTAATGAACCACCAGGAGTATCCTCAAACCTAAAGAAAGTAAATGTGTATGGAATAAGAAAAGAAGATGCCCAAGAAATAAATGGATTGACAAAATAGAGAAGGATATTAGAGTAATAGGAAAGACAAATTTTAGGAGCATTAGATCAAGGAAGATAAAATGCTCTTGTTTAGTGCTACGAAAAGTTATCAAAATGCAACGAACAATCCAGTTCATAAATGAAATATTCAAGACACTGGAATAAACGTTATAAATTAATGGACTAAAGTGAATAACTGCAAAACAATAGCCTAACTCAAACATTGTATAATAAAGGGCAAATTTTCCATATTTGACAAATAACTTTTGTATCTTGCGTTATACCCATAGGGTAAAACGCAGGTTGGATGAACTTGTTCAAATAAAAAAATCAAATGTCACATCGACTTGTAGCACCAGGCAGAAAGTTTATCAGCTACGTTTTATTTTTATTTGAGGATTGTTTCAGTTATTTATACAGGTATCCTCAACCAAAATATACAATTTTTTTTCTTCCACAATTCCCGGTCTTGCGTGTCTGCTTCTGTCATATTCATCTTCTTCATGTTGTCTTGAATTCCCTTTATCCACGTTGGCTTTGGTCTACCACGTTTCCCTTTTCCAGGAGGTATCCATTTCAATACTTCTTTGTTTGCTTCTGTGTCCCTTCATCTCATTATATGTTCATAACATCTTAGTTGGATTTCTTCAATCTCTTGTACAATACCCTTTTCTACATTCATTAATTTTCTTATTGTATTATTTTTTTATTTTATCTAATTTTCATATTCCTGCCGATCTTCTTAAAAAGTCAATTTCTGTGACTAATAATTTATTTCTGTGTTTTTGCTTCAACGTCCATGTTTCCGCACCATATAATAAAATACTCATCACAATTATGTTATATATTAATATGCCAATAACTTTCCTTGTCTCTGTTATTCTTTTTTCAATGTCTAATTCAGATTAAATTAGAAACATAATGGAAGCAGAAGAAAGCATAATTGAAAGAATTGAGGAAAAGGAATTAAAGTGGATAGGACATATTTTAAGAATGGAAGATGATCGATGGCCGAAGCAACTATATCAATGGCAACCGACCAGAGAGAAGAAAAGAGGGAGACCAAAGTTAACATGGAAGGAAAACATGAAGACAGTAATGCAAGCAAGAGGGCTAAGCATTGGAGATGCCCAAGATCGTAGGCTTTCGAGGTTTGGCACGGGAAGACGGCAGCAGCTGTAAAAACCCGAAGATAGATAGAATAATTCAGATGATGCATCTTTTTGGATTATTGATCCCAAAATACTTAAAATGTTCTACTGTTTTAATCTTTGTTCCAATTATTTATAATTTCTCGGAAAGAATTAGGTACATCACATATTTAAATTGTTATTAAAAATGCTTGAAATATTGCAGCTTACGTAAGTTAATGAAAAACAAAATTGGACAGCAATAACAACACAAGTTGTTTTTCTAGAATCGATTAGATTTGTTTTCAACTACAAATCACTAAAACATCTTGAAGGACACCTGGTTTTCCAATTATAATTAATTAATTCATCAATATATTAAGAAAATTAACGTAGTTATTTTTATTAAGTTAATTTCTTGTTCTATCTTTATGATTATAAACTAGTTTGTAAGCATTAGCTACTGTTTTATCTAAATAGCTGCTAATTACAGTGCATTTTAAATGTCATGTATTTTACTGTAAATCATCAATTCTAAAGGAATTTTCCTATTCAGATAATTATCATGAAACAGATTTTTGAAAAAAAACACAAATCTTCATCGATTCTAGATAGCAGGCACTGAAAATGATGATGACATAAATGTATGTAATAACCACAGAACACTAAATCAACGAATTATTGTGAACACAGAAATGAACTTTAGGGTATGTCTACTGTGACCAAGTAATTTGAGATTTATGTTGTAAGCTAATATTTAGAAATGTTATTATCTCAAATAAATAAATTCTTATAGGATACTTTCAGTCGCTTTAATTACCACAGCCATATCAAGAATCTTCTTTGAAATCCCTCTAAGTTCCATTTTCATTGGATTTCTTCTTCTTCTTCTTCTTCCTTTCAAGTATTAGGCCAAGGCCTGTTACGATCCTATAGAAAATTTTCCCTTATGGGAAATTCTCATATAAGACTTGAAAGCATAATAATAGTCCCTTCGATTGGTTGCTGGCCAAAGGAAGGCAAGACCAGTGATGGGGCTGCCATCTTATAGCCTCTGGTCAGGCTTTCTGGAGAAGAGAAGAAAATAAAGGAAAGAAGAATTGGAAGAAAGGAAGGACTCCCTAGCCCTCGGATGCCCTAATAGGGTCGGGGTCGAAAAAACAAGAGTTAACCAAGAGAGGTTAGATAGTAAAGTTAAAAGAGTGCAAAACACAAGTAAGGAAGAAATGTTTTGCATAGCTTGGGCACCTTGTGGTCGCCATCCACATATCCCCTAGATGAGAACCCCTGATTAGGCGTGGAAATAAAAGCTTATGCCCGAACCGCAAATTTGAACCCGAGACCTCTAACGTTATACGTTAGCGGGATACAAACTTCGTTATCCAGTCCAAATATAAATTATTGTCTTTCCTTTTATACCATTAATTATAACATGTATATATATATCCATCCATAGTAATTCTGTCCGAATGCAGGTCTTTCACTGCAATCATAGCATTTTAATGCTATGCTTTGCAGCTTTACTAGGGAATTGTAGGTCTGGTAGCTTCCCGATGCTTTCCACACCGGTGAAGGATGATGACGGCCATATGATTTCGGGGACCGTTTGGGCCTTAAAGTTTTCCTGATATTTGTCTTACAGGTAAGGAGAAACCCCGAAAAAACTCACCCACTGCGTAACAAGACAGCACGCTACCTCGAGACCGTTTATATATATATGTGCGTGTGTGTGTATATGTGTGTGTGTGTGTGTATACACATACAGCTTACTAACTATACTCTAAAGATTATGGAGGCGATATAACATAGATGTTAAAGCGTCTAAGAATAAGGATTAAGCAAAAATGACACAAAGTTTAATTAGGCATAGATTTTCTTATATCCTGTATTTTTTAAACTTCCATGTTTTTTTTTAAAATAAAGATGACTTCATCATGACTCGATCAGACTGTCTTTTTTTTTAATTCATAAACATTTTTCATAAAATCTGTAGATGTATTTTTTTTATTCTTTGTTGCTGTGGATATTTTTTAAACGAGTGTAGCTCAAGTTTTGTTTTTTCTTTTCTTTACTCCTTCACCATACACTTTTGTAACATCATTAATCATGGCGGACTAACAAATGAAGGTGGCATAGCAAACCAAGTGCTGGGCTTGGCATGGCCGAGCGATGTGGTGATATGGAGATGAGAATGAGAGAGAGAGAGAGAGAGAGAGAGAGAGAGAGAGAGAGAGAGAGAGAGAGAGAGAGAGAGAGAGAGATAGAGGACTGTAATGAGAGATGGAACGATAATGCATATCAGCAATAGTACTATGACAGAGATGAAGCGTTTTCAACAAAGGGTTAAAAAGTTGCACATTTAGGATCATAATCGATAATACAGGTCTCTATATTACCGTGCCTTGAGACAAATGTTAAGGAGGGGATAGGGTGGGAATGAATCGATTTTTAACAAAGCGATTCAAAATCGATTATGCAGATAAGAGCTTTCAAATCGAAGGGGAAAGATATGTGTCAAAAGTGTACGCGTACAATAGGCTGAAATGAAACAACTAGCTTTGTTGCAAATGCGTCAAGACAAGTATTAAATTTTGAAGCAATATAACACAGTACATCAAATCCATTAATAGTCTTATCAGCATTATCATATATAGTAAGTGCATATAACATAATTATAATGATAACATTCCTAACATTTAGTCTTAAGTTCATTATTAATTTTAATTAGCTGCAATTATATTAATCATAAACATTTGTATGCATAGAAATGACAATTCAACTACAGAAATTCAAAGAAGAATAATTGATGGAAGAAGAACCATTGGTATGTTGAACTCAGCGCTTTGGAATAGAAATATAATATACAGAACGAACAAAACTATATTTCAAGTTCTGTTACAAAGCATTTTATTACATGGGTCCAAAACCTGAACTGTGAGTAGAAAAACATGCTAACAAGCTGTTAGCAGTAGGGATTGATTTTTGGAAGCGATCGACAATAATTTCAAGAAGGGACAAATTTCAGAAACAGCACAAATAGGGAAATTTTATTATGATGATCTTGAAGATTTTCGGGCTGTAGGCCGTGGTCGTGAGGCTTTTATTATTTATTTATTTAGTCTGGAGGAGTTAAGATCATGTGGCCTTCTCTTCCACTCACCAGGACAAACATATAATAATAATAATAATAATAATAATAATAATAATAATAATAATAATAATAATAATAATAATACTTTATTTATTCTGGCAGAGTTAAGGCCATAAGGCCCTCTCTTCCACTCAACCAGCACAAATACAAATAAATATTTGACAAATATAGATATACACTATACTAATTATAAACAGTTAAAGATACAATAAATGTAGCATTGTAAATGCCATGTACAAACAACATTTTATAGGTAATAACAATAATGATACGATAATAATAATAATAATAATAATAATAATAATAATAATAATAATAATAATAATAATAATAATATAAATATGATATATTATACGGGAAACACCAATTAATATATATATCTTACACATATATTACATCAGAATATAACAATCATAATTAACTCTAATATTAAATACTAAATGAAGATTTGATCAGTAAAATAATATCTATTATATTATGATCTATAATACAACCAGTTAATGATAGTTAAGATTAAGACTAAAACTAATAATAAAATATATTCAAGCAACATAAATGAAATTGTTCGTAGACCGTCTCTGTCTAATGTAGGGGCCTATAAAAAAAACAAAAGAAAAATAATAAAATATATAAAACTAATTTTACGGTTATACAATATTTAAACAAATTACAATATTTGTTAATTTTAATATTGTTTTCATAAATAATTAAATGTATTAATTGTTAAAATAATTATTTCAGTGAGGTGTATAATTATGCAAGTTGGGGAAAAAAAATAATAGAAGAAAACGTTTGGACTGGTATGGACTGCTCATAAGAATGGAAGAAGATAGAATACCAAAAAGATCCTTGATTGGGAAGCCAATGGAAGAAGTGGAAGAGGCAGACCTAGACAACATTGCATAGATGGAGTGAGCAAACGTATAGGAGCTAGTGATTTGAGGGAAGAAGATGCTCTAGACAGAAATCTTTGGCTACAAATCACTTTGGGTTGAAGAAGAAACACTGTATATTCCTAATAAAAAATATTGTTTATGTTTTTCTCATTAAAATAAGTTAAGAGATCGTGGTTCGCATCCATATATCCGGAAGAATAAACATTTTTTAATGCAACATTTTTAGAGAAGTTGGGATGACAAGAATCCCTGTAGTCCATAATAGCGCGCGTTTCCAGTTTTGAGCATATTTTAAATTTATTTTAGCATCTTCTTCTGTTTGTAATCATTCTTCCAATATATTTTCACAGTTCATTTGCCGTAGTAGGTTTAATTTTGAAAATCATAAAAAGTACTGAAGTTTCGATTTCGATGGCTAAAATGATGTTTATTTTCTACAATCACATATTCATTTTCACATCGCTTCATTTCTTATTCTAAATTTTACATGTTATGACTAGGGCCAGGATTTTTATGTACTAAAAGTTAAGATTGCAACATAGTATAATGAGAAGTTAGACTTCTGTCTTTTGTTTTGGTTTCACAAACAAACAGTTGAATAGTATAATGAGAAGTTAGACTTCTAACCGTCTTTTGTTTTGGCTTCACACACGAACAGTTGAAGAGTATAATGAGACGTTAGACTTCTGTCTTTTGTTTTGGTTTCACACACAAACAGTTGAATAGTATAATGATAAGTTAGACTTCTGATCGTCTTTTGTTTTAGTTTCACATACAAACAGTTGAATATTATATGCCAAGTGCATTGCGATCTTACATAAATATCCTAGCCCTAAATATATATATATTGTTTTGGTTAGAAATCGCATTAACGGAATATTAACGTGTGGAATAAGCGCTTAACTTCTTATTGTCCGATCATTAGCACCAATCATAGATACATATTTGCCCAGGGCTTATATCTGTTACATAAAAAGAATACAAGGCTTTTTTGCTAACTTAGTATAAGCAATTTTCTCTCCAAGTATGGATATAATCACTTTGTAACCTGAAAATATCCAAATACCGTGTCTAATTATCATTATTCAAACTCACATAAACTGCGTTAGAATTTCGCTACGACCTTGGTATAGTTAATGTCCAGAATGTTTACAAGGAAATTATTTCGAAACGAGACTGTTTTCCTTTGCATATGCGTGGGCTTGTAATGAGGTGTTATTGAAGCTGGTGCTATTATTATGAGTCCTCGATATCTCGCCCAGAAGGTAATAATTTTTGTTTCATAAAATGTCTTAATAGGAAAGATACGAAACTTAAGTTATATAAAACAATGGCTGTTCCTTTGTTGTTGTATGGAAGTGAAAATTGGATAATGAAATCAAGGGATAAAAGCAGGATACAGACTGCGGAAATGTTGTTTTTACGTAATGTGAAAGAATGCACAAGAGCGGATAGAATAAGGAATGAAACTATAAGAGAAGAATTAAATATATATAAAATTGAAGATAAAATTAGCGAAAATAATAAGAAATGGACAGAACACTTAATGAGAATGAACAACGAAAGAATACCAAAAGAACCTTCCTGTATAATCCCATGTTGGCCGACCACGTAGAAGATGGACTCCACTTTTAACTTCGCCGGAACAGGTTGCATAGCCTAAACCTTGTAGTAGAAGAAAAAGACAATGTCTTAATTCAGTATTATAGTACAAGACCATACTGAGCGATAATGACGAGATACTAAGGGCCAACACGCATACTCTATTGAGTAACAATAAATAATTGGGACTGAAAGTAAATATAAATAAAACTAAATATATGTTCACATTTGTTGACCATTTCTTTTAAAATATTATATTTTCCATAATAGCCATTAATTAGTTTCATTTTTGTGTTTAAGCAATGCTATACTGATAATATATACTTTCAAAGTTTGATGGATTGTCATAGAAACACTCAAAAAATAATATCGTATTTTTCAACTTCAGTTTACTCAAAAGTATGTTTTTGCACTTAAGATGTTAGTCCACGGAACTCCTCAATTTTAAAATAAAACTGTAATACAGAAAAAAATATGTAATAGTCTGATATCTATTATCCTTTCCGGTGTTTTTATTAGGGAAGTTAATAAAATATATGTGTCGAATATGCAAATCATCTTATTTTATATATTTATTAAAGTTAATTATTATTATCTACTTTTATAGTGTTTTCATAGAGAAAACTCGGACACACAATTTGCAGTTATAACTTTTATGATTTAGAAAACACGTTTATATACCGTAACCAATTTTCAAAGCAATCATTAATGTTTTGTACAGACCCAAAATAAATATTATGCAACTCTATTAATTTTCGAAGGTCGAAAAATATCAAAGAATAAATGGATAGTGTTTAGTAACAGAGAAACAAGCGACAAAATAACAGATAATTTATTAACTCTTAAATTGGCAAAACACTTATTCCTCGTGCCAGTTATTTAAATGTGGCGGACCGCAGTGAAAATGAAATCATAGATAACTGTTATTAGGACAATTGTCAAATTCTAAATAAAATACATAATAATAAGTCATCTCTTCGCGTTATTTTTCATCTGTTTTTATTAATAGCATATTACGATGCGAGGTTGGTGAATTGTTTTAAAAACCGAGCGATAGCGAGGTTTTTAATTTACGAGATTCCGTAAAACACTTCACAAATATGCGTTGTACATTATTTTTTGCGCGATGGTGTTTTCAAAATAATAAATAATAGTGAAATAATAACATATTTGTTGGAAATATTTGCGTTCGTTATAAACAACTGACTAACGTTAACAGTGTGGGCAAAGTTTATTAGTTGAAAGTACAGTAGGTCGCGACATCACTTCAGTGATAAAATGGCGGCAAGTGCATATTTATTGTTTTATATTGTTTCAAAAAAGTTCAGTTCATTTAAAATGTAGTGATTTGTTTCGTATAATGTATATTAACACTACCTTTTGGATATTTTATGTATATACTTTGTATTTAGTATAGCCTACACAGAACACCTATACAGAAACAAAAGTTTGTATTAGATTTGTCCGGTGGTGTAATGGATATCACGCTGGAGTACCAATTCAGAGATCCCATCCAGACATTTATTTTTCTTATCATGTCATATATATAAACTTCTTGTCAAATTTAGTTTTCTGACATTGCGGACTTTTCATGTTCGGTGAATAAGTTACATTTTATGTTAACTAGTCCTGCAGCTAATGACACGAGTTACAAAATCATATTGACTATTTAACTCATTCCCCAAATGGAAGTAAATGACCAATCACGTTTCAATGAATTTTGTTTTACAACCAATGACAGGCGTGTTTCACCTCACTCTTTATCGATTTCTCTTTAACAGCTCCCGCTTTTGTGATAAAGAAAGCTCCCCGTTTTAATATTCTCAACAGGTCAGAGCATTATTTTGCAGTAACTGATTCTCCAACAAATACACTGAATCTAGCAAACAATGAACAGTTTCCTTCGAACTACACATTTGATAATTGTGTGTTCAATAACTGTGCTTTTAAATAATGATTTTTGCTAAGTTGTTTACAAAAAAAGTAAATGAATAACCTATGATATTGATTTAAGGGGCGGATTCCTAGGACATGTCATATTTTTACCAAAGCCTATATTCTAAGCTTCAAATAAGTAAAAACATTTATATATGCCTTATTAATAACATTTATATATGCCTTATTATTAAGATTAAGTGGTTTTGATTGGGTCTTAAAAGTCACATTTCTCACTTTTTTCAGATCTTTGGTCATACTTCTGTTTATTTCTATGATAAAGTCATAATTTGGTCATATTTTGGGTTTTTTAATAGCCTAGTCATCAGGCGATTGGAAATAACCAACATTGTGTCTGTATAAAAATCGTCAGTTTCACAGTTCACTTTGTTTGGAAGGTTTCTGTTAACAGGTAGCAAACGTTTGCACTGAACAATAGAAGATTTCCTTTTTCTTATGATACAATTGAAAATGTATATAAATGAACAATTAATATAGTATGGGTAAAAAATTCATTCAATTGTAAGGTCATATTTTTGTCTTTTTAGATCATATTTAAACCTTCTTTTAGGTCATAAATACATGCATATTTTCCATTTTTTAGGTCATAGAAATCCGTCCCTTAGTTATAATATACAGTTTGATGTGTTACATTTTATTTCTCCACTAGGGTGCATTCTTATAATAGTGCGATCCTATTTGGCAATAAATAATATCATCAAGGTGCGGTGAATAAACAAATTAAACATAACCACACATTTCTGATTTGTTTACAAATATCTCCGTTTACATAAAATATATAAATATTTTAAAATACCGGTAACTTATTTAAAATGATTTTAATTGTATTCGTTAAACAGTCCTAACAAATGCCACTCGTGATTTACAAATCCTATAGACAAATTTACTTGTCACATCGTGAGACGTGAATTTGTCGATGGTTTGGAAATCACTCGTGACATTAGTTATGATAAACACTGCACAATGTTCCCACATATAAATTGCGCAGAAGTTTTAAAATTACAGAGAATGTAAGTAAAAGACAAATGAAGGCTTGTCCAAATTATACAACAACAAAAATTAATTATACTGAACAAGCACAAAAGCACGAACACAAGAAAAAAGCACATCACTCAACTATACTAGAGGCTATATTTCCATACTCTTTTGTGTAACACTACGAAAAACTCCAAAAGGAATTCAAAACGAAAAAGAAACTCTTGAGAAATGAGAGCATATTTATTTCCTATGTTAATCCTCCTCGAGAAATGCCTGGAAGGAGTCAATTTCAATATGGCTGGCAGCCGCAGTGAGGGGTCCTGTTTTTAGTTCGTGGCGCCGACACCCTGCCGCGCTGTGAGATGCGCAGATCATCATGGGTAGTGCAGAACAATGGCGGCTCTAATCAAGACTCTTTTATTCTAATAATTCTTTGTTGATCGCCCAAGGGCTTTATTTCATTTTAAGGAGCTTACAGAGAAAAAAAATGAGACAAAAGACAAAAAAGTAAAGAAGTAGTGAAGCAAGAAAGTGGAAGAGAATAAATAATTATTGGTTATAATAATAATAATAATAATAATAATAATAATAATAATAATAATAATAATAATAATAATAATAATAATAATAATAATAATAATAATAATAATAATAACTATTATTTTATTTATACACTTTTTCTGTGCCTAAAGTTTTATTTTCCTTCTCTATTCGTCTCTATTCATCCACTCCATGTCCTCCCAGTCCTCTTGTTCTCATTCCGGTTCTTATTTCTTGCATCCACGAGATTCGAAGTCTTCCTTTCCTTCTTCTTCCAGGTGGACACCATTCCAATGTTTTTCTGGGTAACTTTTCTTCTTACATTCGTCGTACATGTACATACCAATTTCATTTTTTTTTTCTCGTATGACAGTTTCTTTTTATTTTTTCTAATTTTGAATAATAATAATAATAATAATAATAATAATAATAATAATAATAATAATAATAATAATAATAACAACAACACTAATGAAGGCCAGCAACACGCACACTCTATTATGTAACACTATGAAAGTGGGACTGGAAGTAAACCTCAATAAAACTAAATATAGGCTATGTTCACACATAGAAATGCATTATATAATGAAAATTGGCAACTAATGACAAATGAGGGAAATTTTGAAGAAGTGGCTGAAATACCTAGGAACAATAATCACAGATGAACAGACAGGTTAATAGAGAAGACTACATAACAGTGAACTAGATGGTCTTTACAGGAAGACAGATATAATAAAAACACTTAAGTCCCGTACATTGCTATGGGCTGAACATGCGGCACGTATGGGGAATGAAAGACGTGCATGGAAGCTTCTTCTACGAAAACCAGAGGGAAAACGCCCAGTTGGTAGACCAATAATGAGGTGGGAGAATAACATTAACTATGAACTATGATTTGAGGGAGGTAGATTATACAGGGAGTGATTGGAAAGAATTAGGTCAGGATATGGATGTATGGAGAGCTCATGTCCGCGCGACCATGAACCTACGGGTTCGATAGTGCCAGTGAGTAAGTACGTAAGTAAGTAACTTTAACTTAGTACCTTGTTTTTCCAAACACGACATGTTGGACTTGGACTACTTGTGCTCTCAACCCTGCATCCATATTTCATGCAGGGCTGACAACCTGGCTGAAGATTGTCTAGAAAGTTGGGAGCCTTAACCTCCTACTGGCCTAAGGATTTCTAAGGATTGTAATGAGATCACTTTATATATGTTGGTTTCTTTAAAATATATTCTTATCCAAGCACTCCTTTTGTTTGTAGTTATCTCAAAATATATCACAGAGATATCATTTTCATTTTGTAATTCAATAATCTCTAGAATAATTCTATCAACCCCCCTGTTGATAAAGAGAGGAGCAGACCCTCTCCATTGTTGGTGTGTGTGTGTGTGTGTGCGTGCACGCGCGCTATGCAGGCATGTACGTGGTAACATAATTGTACAACTCGTGGAAGAATTTCAACCATACTTCGTAAAAACATAAATTACCATCTGCTGAAAAGGATACTGTGGGGATAAGAGACCTCAAGCACCACTAAGAGAAGAGGGAGGCGAGATTTAAATGTAATGGAAAACGGCAGAAATCAGTATCGAATCAATAGTTTCAGTGTAGACAATCTGACTGGTGACAGTCCCAACATAGATTCATAGCAGCCGTAGGGGACGGGAATGGGTAGAAAGGTATTATATTGTCGAATCTATAGTTTTCAGGTTCGCTAATCTGATTGGTGATAGTCCCCGATGCCATATAAACCTAATTTTCTTCCCTAGAACCTCCATGGGTGATGAGAATAGGTAACACATTAAATGTAAATATTGCCGAGATTTCGGGTTCGCTAATATGATTGGTGATAGTCCCGATGCCATAAGCCCAATTTCCTTTCCTAGAACCTCCATGGGTGGATAGAATAGGTAACACATTACATGTAAAAAAATACTGAGATTAGGGTCGAATTCATAGTTTTCGGGTTCGCTAATCTGACTGGCGATTGTCCCGATGCCATATAAGCCCAATTTTCTTCCCTAGAACCTCCATGGATGGAGAGAATAGGTAACACATTAAATGTAAAAAATTGCCGAGATTACGGGCGAATTCATAGTTATCGGATTCGCTTATCAGTTTGGCGACAGTCCCGATGTCATATAAGCCCAATTTCCTTCCCTAGAACCTCCATGGTTGGAGAGAATATGTAACACATTAAATGTAAAAAAATACCGAGATTAGGGTCGAATTAAAAGTTTTCGGGTTCGCTAATCTGATTGGCGATAGTCCCGAGGTCGTAAGCACAATTTTCTTCCCAAGAAGCTCCATGGGTGGAGAAAATAGGTAACACATTAAATGTAAAAATTTACCGAGATTACGGGCGAATTCATAGTTATCGGATTCGCTTATCTGATTGGCGACAGTCCCGATGCCATGTAAGCCCAATTTCCTTCCCTAGAACCTCCATGGATGTAGAGAATAGGTAACACATTACAAGTAAAAAAATTGCCGAGATTAGAGTCGAATTCATAGTTTTCCGGTTCACTAAGCTGATTGGCGACAAGATAATTGTGATAAACTAATACTGAGGCAACGGCGAGTAATCAGCTAGTAGTCGTTAATCGAGGCTAAAATAATTGTAATTGTTAATGTGGAAAATGGAAGGTACTCACCAGAAGCGAAGCTGTCCAGAGGAACATTCTTGGTGATGTTTTCAGCCATGTCTGGACTGTTCAGTCCATATATACTAAGAAGTTCCTTCATCGTGTTTTCAGCATATTCCTTCATTGCAGACGCATCGGTGCCATGTTGAGGAAGATGGTGATGATAATGACTGAGTTGTTCTGGGGTAAGACCCGCGGGGAAGTGATGGTGGAACCCCAAACTTTGTGCCGCATGGTGAAGACTGCTCAAAGGTGTAAACTGCCTACCATCATTTCGATGCACTGAACTCGGTGAAAATCTGCTAGATGCCTGTTGATTATGGTGATTATTCGTATGATGATGGTGGTGATAACTGGTACCGTTGCTTTCCGAGTAATGTCTTTGATGATAAAATCTTTCATTAGCCAAAGAATGAGTTTCAGTCGAATTATTGGGAGTATGTTGTAAAACGTTTCCATGATGATGGTGGTGATGATGATGGCGTTCGCTATTTTCATCACCACCGGCAGACCCAGAGTCACTGTTGACTTGTTCATCGCAATCTTCGCCACACGATTCGTCATTGTTTTCATTTCTAGAACAACTAAGATCCATGGGCGCACCTGCCGAAGACATCATTTCAGATTGTTGGAAACGTCTTAGAGGTACAGGTTTACGACTTCTTTTAGAATTTGAACCTAGTTCTAGTGTCCCTTGAGGAGGTGACGACGGTGGAACCGAATTTTCACTGAGATCTAAAGGTTTATGCATTATCCTGTCACTGTCATGGTCATTATCATCCACTACCATTTCTAAATCACTATCACACTCTTGTGTTTCTCCTAACTGACCTGTCTTATCACTGACTTCATTGTCTTCACCAGAATATAAAGAAATGTTTCGAGGTTCGAAGTTTTTACGTTTGTTCCTCTTGGGAGGCTGATTCAGAATTATCGCTGTAGAGGGGGTAGTGGGCAAAGTAACATCTGAACTATTATTGTCTTCGCTTACACAATTAATACCTATTTCGTTATCATCATCATCATCTATATCTGAATCTGTCATTTCTTCGTCATAGTCCTGTTCCATCATTATCTCGTAGTTATCTTGTTTCTCGCCGGATGTGATGGATCCACCATCGTCATCACCATTCTGTTGATGACGTCCTGTTGACAACATGGCTTCCACTGCACGACCTGTAACAGAAATAAACTGGCGTTGATTTTGACATTTCATACAAAACAGAATGTTAAAAAAATATACTTATGTCATAATAAAACACTGCGAAAAATGCACATGTCTAGGAATCATTAAGCTAACATCAAAGTCAAGAATATTAAAAAAGTAAAAGTCCGAGATATAACCATTAACGAGGTCTCGACATAGCGTGCTGCCTGCCTTGTCACGCAGCGGGTCCGGTTTCGGTCCCCGGTCGGGACAAGTTTCCTGGGTGATGTTTTTTTTCGGGATTGATTTTTATTTTAAAAAACTCGTTAAATTATTAAATCGTGAAGGCCTTTCAAAAATATGTTTCATCTTCGGCATACGAAGAAAGAACATCATCAAATTAAGATCATAAGGAAAATCAACGAATTAAAAAAAGAGAGAATTATTAAAACAAAAAAAAAATAAGTTTAATATTTGAGCTTGTTCTGCAATGTTTACTTGCTCCTGCAGGTGTGCCAAAGTAGCACAGTACTACTGCGCCAGCGCGAAAAGATGGATAACTGGAGTTCAATTCTCGAATGAGAAGTTTTTTTTTCTCTGATTATGTTAACGATGGCTTACAGACGACTTGCCTGGAAAAAAGTTTCAGCGAGGTAAAATGATACAACTTTTAAGGAGAAGTACTGGAGAATTTCAATTTTTTTTTCATCTGTTTTGAAATTTTTATCACATACACAATGTGATTATGGAAGTATTTCTGTGAAGTTTGGTGTTTATAGGTACAATAGTTTCAGAATTATGGTTTTTTAAAACTATTTTATTACCATTTTCTAAAAAAAATACTCCTTACGATGCATTTTTAAATATTCTCTCATGATATTTGAGATGCGGAATCTTTATGATTCCACTATAAACATTTGCTATAAAAAACAAAAAGGGAGAATACTGCTTATTTTTCATTTTTTGAAAAAAAAACTTTTTTATCCACTCTCATGCATTTCCATTTCAATTTAAAAGAACACATGTGTCTTAGACTAGTAAGTGCATAGCAAATTTGAATTAGCATATATTGGAGAGTCTAACCACAAAATTGCACTCTAATAGCATAAAAATTGCATCGTAAGGAGCATTTTAAGTTTTGGAAAAGCAACAAAATGGATACAGAAAAAAAAAACACATTAAAGTTTAAGCAGTAATTCTAACCGTACGTGCAAGGGCATTTAAACTCTTACGTCACGGACTCAATTTTGCTCCTACAATAAAAATGTTTACATCAAAATGATCCTAAAATAGCTGTGTTATTAAAAAGTAAATAAACAAAAAAGGTATTTTTTGCCATTTTTTCAACATTTTCACCATTCGGTTCCCTCTCGTGTCAACTAATTTCAACGTTTTAAAAAATGACAGCCAACGATTCTAATAGGTGGCCGTGGGCTTCAGAAATGTGGAAAACAAGTGCATACTTTGTGACAAACTAAGATGATGAATATAAAGTAGTCAAAGATTTTGGACTTGAAGAAGAAATCCAATTCTTCGGGCAGATGGGAGTGCAAGTCTAGCGTGAAGCTGTGGAGTTCATTAAGAAAGGTGACATTTTGAAATCGTGCTTGGTGTGTGGCCAAACAACATGTCGGCATGGCATGCTTCCTGTAGCTACTATATACATACTCGTCTCATTTATGCTTCAAAGAACAAGGAGCGAAATAACTTTTTTTTCTGTCTTATTTCAAATGATGAGAGGACTCTCTTGTCTATCCTTCGCTCTTCAAGTCCGCTCAAAGGATTTTTTTACATTATGTATGATCTTTCCCCCTCGTCCCTGTTCCGTCTACATTTAACAAATATATTTCGCGTGTGATTATACTCGTTAGTGTACGTTTGGCCGCAATGGTTGTTTTAGTTAATCACTATCATAAAACATCTGAACTCAGATGACCTTAGACGCCAACCATTAGTGGAGCAAGGAAACTTGTGCCCGGCACAAATTTAAGAATAAGAATAATTTAAAGAAGAATAACTGATGGAAGAAGAATCATTCATTGGTTTGTTGTACTCAGTGTTTAGGAATAGAAATATAATACACAGAACGAAGAAAACTATATTTCAAGTTCTGTTACATAGCATATTACGATGCGAGGTTGGAAAGTCGTTTTTACAGAATTGAGGTTCTGTAAAACACTTCACAAACGTGCGTTGTACATTATTTTTTGCACGATGATGTTTACAAAATAATAAATAATAGTAAAATAATAACATCTTTGTTGGAAATATTTGCGTTCATTATAAACAACTGACTAACGTTAACAGTGTGAGCAATGTTTATTAGTTGAAACAACAGGAGGCCTTGAGAACAATTATTGATAACATGGCCGCAAGTACGAATTTATTGTTTTATATTGTTTCAAATAAAGTTCAGTTAATTTAAAATGCAGTGAATTGTTTAGTATATTTTTGTTTGGATATCTTTGTATATACATTGTACGTAGTACACATAGAGGGTGTAAATGTAATATTACAGTATAGTTACTTAGGTTGGCAACCCCGAAATGTAGGAAGTTGAACTTTCAATAATGGTCGCCATTGCTGGTAAGTACGACAAAACGTACTATGTTGCAAAAAATATATTTCAAAGCATTTTATTATATGGGTCGAAATCTGGACAGTAAGTTGACAACAAGTCAACAAGCTGTTAGCAGTAGAAATTGATTTTTGGAGGCGATTGACAAGAATTTCAAGAAGGGACAGAAAGTCAAAAACAGTACAATAAGGGAAATTATGAAAGTTAAAAAATATATATATCAGAAAAAGATAGAGGAAACGTTTGAAATGGTATGGACACCTCATAAGAATGGAAGAAGAGAGAATACCAAAGAAGATTCTTGATTGGAAAGCTAATGGAAGAAGTGGAAGAGGCAGACATAGAGAACGTTGGATAGATGGAATGAGGAGAAGTATGGAAGCTAGAGGTTTGAAGGAAGAAGATGCTTTAGACAGGAACCTCTGGTGATAAATCACTTTGGGTTGAAGGAGAAACACTGTATTGTGGAATATTCCTAATAAAATATCCACAAATTAATTTTGTACGCAGTATTGACATCCGAATGAGCAAAGTGCTCGTGCTCGGGTGCAGTTCAGTTACAAAAATAATACATATAGAATATATACACATTACACAGCTTTAGTTAAAGTGAGAGGGGGAAAGATACAATTTACAAGCATTTTTTTTTTTGATGGCGCAACAGGCCTAGAAGGCATTTGGCCTACCAGACGACTGCTGGCCTCACATCAACATTTGTTAATCACAGAGTGGATGATCATCCAGCCAGTATGGGTCTGACATATGTTCAGCAAGTCGGGTCATCCAGCCGTTATAGCTGGTTTTCTCAGCCTGCAGCCGCTACTTATTGTAACTATTCAAATGCCTCACGATGCTGGGTGGGCACCGGTCCCATACTGGCAGAAATTCTATGAGGATATTTTTTCCCACATGGGGACTCGAACCAGCTCAAGTCCCGTAGTTCTGCGCCAAGGTATCTTGCCTTAACCACTCGGCTACGGCTCGGGACAGAAGCCAGTTTCAAGGCACCGGTACAAAATAAATGCTGGAACATAATAAATGAAAAATAGTTGGTAAAACAAGGGAGAATAATTTAAAACAATCTAGAATAGATTAATACCAACCTAACTGAAGTAAGTAATTACATACATTAGGAAAAAAGTACATAAATAAAATAAAATAATTCAACTGGTTCAAAGGAACTAAAGAAGACCAAATAGAATTAAATATTACACACAATTTACTAATCGATGGAACAGCCAAATTAATTATTCAAGATGAAAACATAAGGTTCCAACATAAATCTACACAAAAATCCAAACCTATTATCTCGGTAGAAGATAGGCAAAGAAGATCAGAAAGAATGAAAAAAATACTGGGCACCAAGAAAGGAACAACCTACAGAGAAAAGATTGATCCAACGTACCCCAAAGGTGGTGAAACAGAAAAAAAAAAAAAAAAAAAAAAAGAGAGAGAGAGAGAGAGAGAGAGAGAGAGAGAGAGAGAGAGAGAGAGGAGAGAGAGGAAGAGACGAGAGAGGAGAGGAGAGCGAGAGAGAGGAGAGAGAGAGAGAGAGAGAGAGGAGAGAGAGAGAGAGAGAGAGAGATTTTCAAAATATAAAACATAATCTTGACACACAAGACTAATCATCAGAAATCTCAATATAGCAGGTAAAAATGTTTCTCTGCAGTAGAGACCATCCCATTGTGGCATTACAGGGAACGAAATGGCAGATTTGCTGCCCAAGATAGGGCATCACCGAACATTATATCTTACTCTAGAGCAGCTATGAACATCCGCTTCAGAGTGAGAGAAGCCTTTGGAACCTCCCTAGAGCTCCAAATGACTGACAAATCTTGGAAAGCATCCATCCAAACTACACTGCCAGATTGGCCCAGAAGAGTAGCCGTTGCATCATTCCGTACTGCAACAGGGCACGACTGCCTAGGTAAACACCTTCATCGCCTCGGTCTTCTACCAACTCAACAATGTATCCTCTGCAATACTATGGAAGATATGGATGCTGATCACATCCGAACTTGCCCAATCCTAACAACCAGCAGTTTCGTGGACAGATACTGGGAAGCCAAGGA
Source organism: Diploptera punctata (assembly GCA_030220185.1). Classification (NCBI taxonomy): domain Eukaryota; kingdom Metazoa; phylum Arthropoda; class Insecta; order Blattodea; family Blaberidae; genus Diploptera; species Diploptera punctata. Next base: position 2,314,345 of record JASPKZ010009355.1, on the reverse strand, counting down.
AAGTATGATGAACATTTTATAATCTTTCTTGTTACTGATTGTTTTCCTCAATCATTATTGGCTAATGAAAAATTACAAAAGCCACCGCATTTAAATAAATAAAATCTTGACACACAAAGAGATTGATATAAGCAAAACATTATATAATCTAAGATGAATATGAATGATGATGATTGCGATGGCCATATGATGTTCGGGGACCGTTTGGGCCTTAAAGTTTCCTGACATTTGTCTTACACGTGAGGAAAAACTCCGATAAAACACCCAGAAAACTGTCCTGCCCGGTGATCGAAAACGAGCACACTGCGTGACAAGGCAGCAGGCTACCTCGAGAAACAACAGTGGACACACCAATCGAATATAAGCTTCCATATTAAATAAAACTAACTTACACACACTATCGAAATCAGAGATTTATTGGAGCCTTAACCTCCTACTATCACAAGGGTCTACTAAGGGATCAGACCTTTTTTATTTGCCTTGATGGCCAAGTAAAACCAAGAAAAACCCTGAGGTTAGATGACACCAGGATTTAAACTTAGGACCTTCTGAATACTGGTATGAAACTCAACCACCTGAGCTAACTCACTGGATCCCTTAAATTATTGTCCTTTGTCCATGTCGTATCTTACAGTCAGATTCAACCCAGGAAGTTGCTGTGTGTTTGGAATAAGGGACCGGGTTGCAATTTTAACAGTATTTTCTTGAGAGAAATCCTTATATAAAACTGAAGATTGCAACACACCAGGTACATAGTTGTAAGTTGTAGCCGTCCAAGCCAAGCCTCTTAAAGAAAGACAAGTTACCACTCGTCACTGAGCTCGTGTGGATCTGTACTATCCTGTGTGAAAGTGTCGACTCTCATATTTACTATAAAACTAGTTTGCATGCTGTAAAAGAAAGCAATGCTTCTTACACGCTTTATATTAACTTGACCTGTATCTATCTATGTAACGGAATCTTTCAACACGATTTTCACCCACTTAAAAACATTGGATCGACTTGAAACTTAGTATACTTGTAAATGACCAATGACAATACAATAATTTCATAAACAATATCTTAATATATAAAAATTACGTGTCACGTTGTTTGTCCGGGATGGAATCCTAAATTACTAAACCGATTTTAATAAAATTTTGCACACTGTGTGCAGTTTGATCCAACTTGAGACTTACGGAACTTTATAACTAAATTTATAGTCGCATTATTTTTATTGCAAATTATTTGTTTATTAATTTAACAAAGAGTTATAATTATCTGTGAGTTCCATACGATATTACTATATAGAGATTTCTTGATGATGATGAGAATCCAAGCTGCCAACAAGTTCGTAGGAAAAAAAAAAACGAAAGTACATAATGAAATCAGCAAGCCTCCTCAAAATATTCCATCAATAAATGTATATAATCCTTATGATACACTTATGGATGATACTGAGAATGCAGATAACATAAATTCATCTCAATCAACAAAACCACTTCCACATAAACCACCACCCATATTAATACCGGGTGTAGTTAACGTACGGGGCACGCCGTAGCGTAGTGGTTAAGGCACTGAGCTACAAGCCGGAGGGTCGAGGGTTCAAGTCCCGTTGGGGTCAGGATTTTTAAACTGACCCAAACCCTCTGGCGGCACTATGGCCCTGGGGTCGACTCAGCCTCTAACTGAAATGAGTACCAGACGATTGTTCTGGGGTAAAGGCGGCCGTCACGCAGGGCTGACATAAAGTGCCGATTGTCTAGAAAAAGTGGGAGCCTTAACCTCCTACTACCCCAAGGGCCTCCTGAGGCCTGTTGTGGGATCACTTTAAAGTAGTTAACGTACCAGAACTAAAAAATAGTGTAAAACAAAAACTTTCTGATTTAGATTTCTCACTTAGTTTACTAGAACATAATTTAACATAACCTTAGCCACAGCAACGCGTGGCCGGGACTTCTATATATGTATATATATATATATGTATATATATATATATATATATATATATATATATATATAACAAAGTCGGATTAGTTACACTATTTATAACTCAAGAACGGCTGGACCGATTTTTATGATCTTTGATTTGTTGGATTTGTTTCCGCCCCGAATAGCAGATAAGTATTAAAACATCGGAAAAATTAACGTAAACATATCTGAAGGCGATACGACGTTCGCCGGGCCAGCTAGTGTAATATATAATAGGTTGCGGACTTATCGACTTTTTAGTCCATCGTTGTAAGAAATTTAATATTATATCCTCTGGTAGCTCAGTTGGTAGAGTGGTGGATTGTAGTGGTATATAATTTCAGTAATCCATAGGTCGCTCGTTCAAATCCGGCCCGGAGGATTTTTTTAGAAGAGTATTACTTTTAGCTCATACTATAATAGTATCGAATTTAAAGATATTTACATTTCTAGAAAACCAAACTAAAAAATAAAAAATAGTTTAAAAACTGAAACAACACGCTTTATTAGAAAACCGAACTAAAACATGAAAAATAATTTTAATATCCAACAGGCTTGGGATAAAATTAAAGTGGTCAACAAAAAAATCATCTCCAACACATCTAGAATAAAACTAGAGTTATCTGCAAAAAAATAATTTTACCATCAAAAGCGTGGGGTGCTCTATATCAATTAATATATTTGATAATAAACAGATATTGGAGAAAGTAAAGTCTCTAATAAGAAAACGTAAAAACCATAAAAAGCACACCACGCTTTTGATGGTAATTTTTTTTTGTAGATAACTCTACTTTTATTCTAGATGTGTTGGAGATGATTTTTGTTTGTTGACCACTTTAATTTTATCCCAAGCGTGTTGGAAATTAAAATTATTTTTCATTTTTTAGTTCGGTTTTCTAATAAAGCGTGTTGTTTTAGTTTTTTAAACTATTATTTATTAAATGTATAGTACATAGATTTGGAAAAAGTACTGCTAACCTTGCCCCTCCTCCCCTACCAGAAACAAACAAATACCGTTGTTATGAGTTTGGCAAGATCTATCCTCTGTACGTAGGGGGAAACTGGCGTAGCCCATAAGTTCTGTAGTAACTTCCTGGGTTGAATTACAGTGTAACAGTCCCGTTAACGGGATTGCAACTTAAACAAAAAGCGAACAAGTTGTTTACTACGACAACATGGAAGAGCAGAGCTTGATAGACTGCTCTTGACAAATTGTTACGACATTAAAAATATGTCACTCGATGGTCATGTTAGTCATTAAAAGAATTTTTTTCAAACGACCTCATAAAAATTTCAAACACTCTTATAAGAATAATCTATTTAAAATTAGTTTCCACTGAGCCAAGAACTTGTCAAACCTCCATTAACTCGTTATATACAGAAAAAAGTTGATCTTAGATATTTTTTTACTTAAATTCCTTGTTTCATTCTTCTGGTTTTACATGTTTAAAATGATTTGTACTGCAATTCAAGATGTTGTCAAAATACCGGTACTCGAGTTACTTAACATTTCTTGATTCTGAGATAAGAAATGGTAATCAAAATGCATACCTTAAACTGTATAATTGACTTTTTTCATTCCATATCTCATTTCATTTAATTTATTTTTGATTTTACAAAAAAATACTTAAAATGTCTTGATTTTGAGATAAGAAACGGTAATCAAAATGCATACATTAAACTGTACAATTGACTTTTTTCATTCCATATCTCATTTCATTTCGTATCTTTATGATTTTACGAAAAAATACGTAACATTTCTTGATTCTGAGGTAAGAAACGGTAATCAAAATGCATACCTTAAACTGTATAATTGACTTTTTTCATTCCATATCTCATTTAATTTCATTTCTTTATGATTTTACAAAAAAAAAACGAAAAAATGGTACATTGCAGTATTATATTCTCAGGTATTCATAAAAACTGACTCAAATTTATATATATTAGAAAATTACAAATATATCAAACCATAATTCAGAGCATTTTAACATATGGTGCTGAAGTCTGGCAAATTCCTACCAGGGAAATGAAAAGAATTTTAAGTACAGAAATGGATGTTTTAAGATAAGCTGGAAAATTTAGAATGGATAGAATACGAAATAAGGGAAATTATGGGTTTACAAGAGGAGCCGGACATCATAGACATTATAGAAAAGAAAAGATTACAGTGATATGGCCATGTCAAAAGAATGTCAGAGCAAAGATTGCCAAAAATTGTTATAGAATGGATCCCAATGGAAGGGAGGAAAAGAGAGGAAGACCGAAGAAAACTTGGATAGAAGGGGTACAAGCAGCTATGAATATCAGAGGAATGGAGGAAGATCAATGGATGGACAGAGAGGAATAGCGTTTGGCTTCCTGAAGACATCGGCAGCTGTCATGATACCGGATGATGATGATGAGATATATATATTAAAAGTAAATACCTGGGGAGCACTGCTACACTTAAAAATTGAAAAATAGTGTATTTTTTATGTTTTGCTGAATAAGTAAAAGAAAAATAATTATAAATTCATATCGTCATTATTTTTAGATATCCCCGTGTTGAATACCCGGCGTTCCCCGTAATCCACTTTTCCCGATCTCCTAGGCATAAATGTGCTGAAAGACAAAAGTTAAGTGTTTTAAGTTTAGTTGAATAAGTAAAAGGAATAATAATTATAAATTTATGTCTTAATTATTTTTAGATACCCCCTGCTGATTACCCGGCGTTGCCATGAAATTTACTTATCCCTCTTCTTGGCATAAATGAGCTGAAAGACGAAATATGTGTTTTTATGTTTAGTTGAATAAGTAGAATGAAAAATGTATATCGTAATTATTTTTGCTCCATGCTGATTACCCGGCGTTACTAGGGAATCTACTTATCCCGATCTTCTTTGCTTAATTGAGTTGAAAGACGAAAATTAATGTATTTTTTTGTTTAGATCAATAAGTAAAAGGATACATTTATGTGGAAATTATTTTAAGATATCTCGTGCTGATTACCCGGTGTTGCTCTGGAATCTACTTATCCTGATCGTTTTGGCATAAATGAGCTGATAAAACCAATTATTGTGAGTTATCCGTAAAATAATACCCGCCGTGCGCTGCTACGCTTGCCCGGGAATCTACTTATCCCGATCTTCTTGGTATCAATGAAAGACAAAAATGGTTATTGTGAGTTATTCGTAAAAGATAAACTTATGTAGAGTTTTTTTCTTTTTGAGATATTCAATTCTGTGTACATTAATTTTGTGTATTTGTTATGATTTAGGATAATTCTGTGTACATTAATAATGTATTTGTTATAGTTTAAGCAGCGTAAGCCATTTCAGAGTCCAAAAAGCTACTTTTTTCACGTTTTTCACTACAAAGTGTGATTTTAAGGGTGAATGCGTAGAGTATTAAGTTAAGACGGTAGGCCAAAATTAAAAAAAAATCTATTTCTTTATAATTAAATAGTTTGTTATTTTCTGAACATTTCTGTATATGATTTTATACTGAACGCCAATTATAAGAGCGTTAATTATTTTTTTAAATTAACAGCTGTCAGCCAGTAATACCATTATACTTTAAACCTTGTTTTCTGGAAGGTGAAAATGTTCGAACATTTGCCCCATTATCTCAGGAACTATTAGAGATAATTATATTAATTTTTTTACAGGCGTTAAATCTAGTTATACTAAAGCTATGGAACCACAATCATGATGATCTCTTGTATAAATCCTCACTTATGGCTGTTTAAAAGTATTCTTTAATTAAAAAAAAAGACTAGTGGCAAAAAATTAAATAGGACATCAATATTTAGATAAAAGTTTGACTGAGGTTCAGTGGTCTTTACAAACCTCATTTAATATGCTGTAAAATTTTCATAAGTAATGCCACGAGTGATTTCCAAATTATCGATAAATTCACGACTCACGAAGTGAGGAGTGAATTTATCTAGAGAATTTGGAAATCAAGAGTGGCATTTGTTAGGACTATTTAACGAATAAAATAAAGCTGTTTACTCACAAATCATTATTTAACTACAGTTATTTAAAAATATTTTTATATTTAAAGTAAACGGTGATGTTTGAAAACTAATGAGAAACGATAGGTAGCCTACGCTTCTACTGCTTCTTTTGTTTATCACTGCAACCAGATCATACTATTTATTGCCAAAGGAACGCAATATTGTAAGAATGCTCTCTAGTGGAGAAAAAATGAAACACATCAATCTGTATATTAATTCATTTTTGATGTCGTATACATTTAAGAAAGTGCAAACAGTGGTTTCTTTTTTGGTGGTATAATCAATTGCTACAAATGTTGACATGTAAGCACTATTATATACAATCTGGTAGCCGTATTGTTATAGGCTCAGTCACTGCAAAATAACGGTCAGACCTGTTCAGAATATTAAAAAGGAGGAGCTTTGCTTAATATATGATAATCCTAACGTTGATAATTATTTCGTGAAACACGTCTCTGATTGGTTGTAATACAGAAATCATTGAAACGTGATTGGTCATTGACTCCCATTTGGGGCATGAGTTAAATAGTCATTACAATCCATCTAGTAGTTCCTGATATAATGGGTCTCAAATTCCCATGTTTTAACATTGATGGGATAGAGCCTACCGTCTCATCTTAAAACTCTCTTATAGCCTATACACTTCCCGGGCAACTCCTGAATATTTTGCAAAAGCTCCATTAAAATCGGATGAACGGTATGGCAGCGCATAAAATACGAACAAACAAACATTCATTTTTATATATTAAACCAGTTAAACTATCTATGCTTCCTATTAAAAAAGTTAAATTATTATTTTTAGCATGCGGCCATGAAGTTCCGATTTCGATAGTGACCAACATTAGTTCATAACTAATTTCAAGTTTAAACTTATATCGGTTAATGCATTCCCCCACTTTGCGAACATTTTTTCTGCACTTTGTTATTAAAACAATTTGATGGTCAATTACGCAATTTGGAACTAACATATAAATCACGTAGTCCTAGGCTATACGTGCAGATGTAGTGGAATTACCAATTAAACGTTTTTAACGTAGCATTTTAAAAATTAAATTTCGCATTTTATCCCATTAAGAAAGTTAGCATTTAGCATTATGTAGCTTTCCATGAAAATAATCTTAAGAACACACGGTAATGAGTAAGGGGCGGATTTATATGACCTAAAAAATGGAAAATATGCATTAATTTATGACCTAAAAAAAGGTTTAAATATGACCTAAAAAGACAAAAACATGACCTTAAAATTTATAGAATGTTTTACCCATACTATATTAATTGTTCATTCATATACATTTTCAATTGTATCATAAGAAAAAGGAAATCATCTTCTATTGTCCAGTGCAAACGTTTGCTACCTGTTAACAGAAACCTTTAAAACAAGTGAACTGTGAAACTGACGATTTTTATACAGATACAATGTTGGTTATTTCCAATCGCCTGATGACTGGGCTATTAAAAAACCCAAAATATGACTTTATCATAGAAATAAGCAGAAGTATGACCAAAGATCTGAAAAAGTGAGAAATATGACTTTTAAGACCCAATAAGAACCACTTAGCTTAATAATAAGGCGTATATAAATGTTTTTACTTACTTGAAGCTTAGAATAAAGACTTTGGTAAAAATATGACATGTTATAGGAATCCGCCCCTTAGTAATGAGTGTCTATTCAAAAAATCATAATAGCTGCAAGCGGTGTTTCTTTGGATCTAAGATCAGACTTAATAACAAGTAAAACTAAGTCATTGATTTATAAAACTCTTATAAGACCAGTAATTACACATGCATCAGAAACTTGGACTCTTTTAAAGTCAGATGAGAAATCTCTGGCAACTTTTGAAATATATATACACTAACACTAGCCAATACCCGGTGTGCGCTGCTACGCCTAAATAAATGAAAATTAATGTCCTTTTGTGTTTAGTTGAATAAGTAAAGGGAAAAATAATTAGAAATTTATATTTTTAGATACCCCGTGTTGATTACCCAATGATGCTCGGGAATCTATTTATCTCGATCTTCTTGACATAAATGAGCTGAAATACGAAAATGAATGTGTTTTATGTCTAGTTAGGTAAGTGAAGGGAAATAATTATATCGTAATTATTTTCAGATAGCCCGTGCTGTTTAACCGGCGTTGACTGGGAATCTACTCATCCCGATCTTCTTGGCATAAATGAGCTGAAAGACGAAAATTAATATACTTCTTAAGATTAGTTGAATAAGTAGAATGAAAAATAATTATAAATGTATATCGTAATTATTTTAAGATTCCTCCTGCTGATTACCCGGTGTTGCCCCGGGAATCTACAAATCTCTATCTTCATGGCATAAATGAGTTAAAAGAGAAAATTCGTTATTGTGAGTTATCCGTAAAAGAATACCCGCCAGGTGCTACTATGCTTGCACAGGAATCTACGTACTTGCCTCGATCTTCTTGGCATCAATGAAACACAAAAATGGTTATTGTGAGTTATTCATAAGAGACAAACATATGCTGTCGCAGACTTTTTTGTAGAGCGTTTTGTGATATTCAATTCTGTGTATATTAATTTTGAGTATTTGTTATGGTTTAGGCAGCGTAAGCCATTTAAGCGTCCAAACGCTACTTTTTTCAGTTTTCCACTATAAAGGGCGATTTTTAAGGGTGTAGGAGTTGAGTATCACAACTTTCATATAGCCTGTGTTCATTCCGGGAATCTTCTGAACATTTTGCAAAAAGCCCCATCACAATCGGATCAACGGTATGGCTGCGTATAAAGTATGAACAAACGAAACAAACATTCATTGTATATATATAAATATATATGTACGTATATAGGCCTATTCTTCTTTAAAAAAATATTTTCACAGGAGAGTAAGCTCTATAATTATATTTATTTGATTTCGCTAAATATGTATCAGAACTTAATTAAAATACTGAATGTTTATATTGTTTTTTATTATTAATCGTTTCACATGCAACTCTAATAAGTATATTTATATCATATTATACAACATTATACTATTTGAATCACGTAATTTTTTATAAGTTTTCTGTTGTTTTTATTTATTCCCATCTTGCCATTCAAATGTTTATAATGAACACACTTTATTCTTCACTGAGAGCTGACCACTGACAAAAGAAATCACACTATCTTATCTCCGACACTGAAACAATTTTATAAATCATCATTTTTTTTTAAATTTCTTTCTTTGTCATTTTCTTTCGTTTACACTGTTGTTCTTTTTTGTTTTACCTTTGTTAACCTTTTTTTATCTTATTCACAAACATAAGATAAGGACACCCATCCCAGGATACTAGGTGGATGGATTTTAAAATGCCTAACCGCCGCCGGGAATGAAACCCGTGGGCGCACGCGAGTGGAAGGGTTGGGCCTCTACCGTCTGGTGCGCTCACGCCGACGGACATTCTAAATTCAAATAATCACTTCCCTTCAATAGGGGGGTAACGGTGTCTTGATATCGCAAAAAGTTTCTTGAACTATAGTGAAAAATGGGAACAATTGAAAGAGTAAAAAAACAGTTTAAGTAGTATTCGGAAATTTATTCGAATCCATGAACAAGTGTTTGACCAAGTTTTGACTAAAAAATAGTAAAACAGAAAAAAAAAATATTAGAAGATGAGAAACAAAACGGGCTGCGGCGGAAGCCGCAAGCCACACACAGAGAAAATGCGTTTTACAAAATTCAGCTTCGCCAATACGAGCCGTAATTTATCTTCTTTTACATTATCCGCACTACCGTTTGTTTCCTCTCGATCACATTTCTTTTATTTCAGCCGATTAATGTCCTGTCACTGGACGAGTCCGTTTGAATAATTTCACGACAAGTCACACTTGTCCTTGCCTTATCAGACTTTTTTAATTTTGTTTTTCACTGAAATAAACTATTCATATCTGTCCTGTCAGCTATCTAAACTGCTTTCTGTTTCCGAATTATTTTAGAGAGACAAAAGACGGTTATTAATTGCAATTTCTTGAAAACAATTCTTGATTGATAAAATTGTTTTAATGTAGTTATGGCCTATATATGATTCCAACATAAATACATTTCAGCGGGTATGTGGGACAATACAAAGAACATTCAATGATTACAACTAAAAAGGAAACAACAAAAAATAATACCGGAAGATAGCTACAATACCAAAGAAAGGAAGATCATTGATTGGTAGTACGCTAATGGTAAGATGGTGAAGAGGGCCGACCTAGAGAACGATTGGATAGCTAGAGTGAAGAGACTGTATGGACTGATACAGATTTTAGGGAAGAAGATGCTTTAGACAGGGGCCTCTGGCGATAAATCACTTTGGGTTAAAGGAGAAACACTGTATTGTGGAATATTCTAATAAAAATTAATAAAAATGTATAAAGTTATGGCAATTCACACAAATACTGTATGGATGTGAAACTTGGGCCCCAACGAAAAAACAAAGATAGAATACAGACGGCGGAGATGAGGTTCCTCAGACAAATTAAAGGATGTACAAAACTTGATAAAATTAGAAATTAACATATAAGAGAAGAGTTAAAATTGCAGCCTTTATTGGATAAAATCACGAATTATACACACACTTTATATATGGTAAAATTAAGACATCACTCTAACACACTAGAAGAAGGGCTAAATTACAATTTTTCGTAACGGACATTCTTAATCCTTTAATTGGCAAAACACTGATTTCTCGTGTCAGCTGATTAAATGTGACGAACCGCAGTGAAAACAAAATCGGGTGTAACTAAGTTATTTATTATCTTTATATTACACTAAGCAACAAAAAATATTTTTTTGTCTCAAAAAGAAAAATATGTGATTCTGATGGTATTTTTTTCTCCTGAATTAAAATATGATATCGGGTTTTCTCCATCACGCAAGGTTTCCGAGAGACAGGAATTTATAATTTCAAACACTTTAATATTTTCTACATTCATAACTACACAATATTCGAACATTCGGACTCACCTAGAAAGTAAGAAATGACGATTTTCTGCTATATTTCGCCTGTGGAGCATCCCTCTTGATGGTCCAACAATAATCGGCCAGCAAATTAGGATCCCATTTAGCTTGATATCTCTTTTCCGTAGCTGAAATTTCCTGAGTTAGCTCATTTGGTTTTATTTTACAATGGACAAATGGACGAAAAAACGCTTATTAAAAATAATTATATAAATCCATTAATTGAAATTGAAATAAAAAAACTGTGGGTGATGGAGAAATTCCGAATACATATTTGAAAACACGATAAGAAACTGCAATAAGTACAACTATTGGTAATCATGAGACAAAAATCATGTTAACCAGTGTTATATATTATTCTGTACGTGCGTTTGTCACTCTACTCCACTTAAACGACTGGATCTATTTTGATGAAAATTTCGTGTGTATCTGATTGGGTCCCTCGATGGTTTATATTCACAACTGGACCCTCTAAAACCAATAGGTGTAAGAGTTCACAGAAGTTAAATTTTAAAAATAGCTCTAGCGGTAACATTTTGCTATGTTTCACAACGAAACTCAGTATATCCTATTAAAATAAACCGAGGTTGGTATTATCTAAAATTGAGCCAAATCCGACAATTAGAAGTGGAGGTTTACCTGAAACCCGAAATTAAAAACTAACTAGCAACCATGTTTGTCAGCATAATATATAATTTATAATTTAGTTAAAATTAACCTTTAATATTTAATTTATTTAGGTGTAGCAACACACGTCTAGTTAGTGTATATTATGTAATAAATATTACGTTATTTTCCTGCTACTCTGTTAAATTTTATAATTTAACAGAGTAACAGGAATTATGTATAATATTTTCAAGCCAAACACAGTACAGCAACACGCACGAACTAGAATTTATAAAACACTGGCCAGACCCATATTATGTTACGGCAGTGAGGCCTGGACAATTCGCAGTGTAGATGAACAAAGACTAACTGCGGCAGAAATTAAATTTATGAGACGTACTGCAGATTACTCAAGAACAGACCATAAAAGGAATTCTGAGATTTTCAAACAATTACAAACAGAATCAGTCATGGAATATGTACAAAAATGCACAGAAACTACTGGAAATCTCACGTAAGAAGAATGAGCAGAACAAGAATACCACGCCAAATCTTAAATTACCAGCACTAGGCAAGAGATCTTTGGGCAGACCCTTCAAACGTTGGACTGAAACCGTAACAGACCACTAGGTCTACCATATGAAAGGAAGAAGAAGAAGAATATGTAATTTTTCTCATCATTTTTCAACTGCTTCATTATAAATACATAATAAATTAAACTTGCACATCTCATAGAATAGATTGCTAATTAAAGGGCCAAATTCATGTATGGTTGTGAGTTTTTGACTCTATCAAAAAGAGAAGACAAAAATAGAAGGAGCGGAAATGAGGAATAAGAACTGTAGCCGGTTGCGAGCTTTCGGACGAAAGGAAAAGTGAAAATATGAGAAAGTAATAAAACGTTTTTTAAATAATGGATAAAACAGGGCAATATAGGAAAAACTGAAATGGAGTATGTCCAGGGAATGAAAGCAAACCAAATACCAAAATTTATTTTAGATTTTAGGCCAGAAATTAGAAGAAATGTCAATAGGTCTAAGGAGAGGTGAATCCAAACTTTTCACCGAAATTTATGTGACCAATAAAAGAGACAATCGTGAAATATTCATTAATGTCTTCTTCTTCTTCTTAAACTTAATTTGTAGGATTTCATCCTGTTTATTTCCAAAATCACTCCTCGGAGGAAGACTTACTGGTTTTTTGTTTCCGTCTTTGATCCGAGGCTTGATCCTTGGGAATTCATTAATGTAATAATAATGATAATAATAATAATAATAATAATAATAATAATAATAATAATAATAATAATAATAATAATAATACCAACTAGATAGTATAACTGTCACAGGATTGATGATCGGGGCAAGAGGTACTATACCAGGATTCTTACACAAATTTTGGAATTCCTTAGATTTGGATTGCCATCGCTGCCATTAGAGGATCACTTTCAATTTTAAGAAACCATCTTTACAAAATTTCTACTTTATAGTAGGCCTATGTATACTTCAATTAGGCCTATAATTTGAATTGTTTTAAATGTATTTACAAAATATATTTCATCAATTCCAAAAAATGAATTGTCTGTCACTTTGTCCTTGAGGCAATCCTCTTATGAGGAAAGTTGTATATAATAATAATATATTATTTAATAATAATAATAATAATAAAATTATGGAAACTAATAAAATATTATAATTTGAAGATATCGACAGAGAAAACAAAGTCCATGGCATTTATTGGAACTCAGCATAAAAGGACAAAATTGTAATTGGAGCAAACATTATTGAACAAGTAACTTATTTTAATTATCTGGGATGTATGATATCATACCTGCAAAATTGGATTTTGAGAAGAAATTAAGGAAATTTGAATAGATATATTATTTTTTATATGGTTCAATAAGATATTTGAGAAATAAGACCACAAGACAAACTCAATTAAAATTTTATAAAACAGTAGCCGTTCCAAAGTTAACATACGGGTCTGATAAACATAAAATTGAGACAATATAAATGAGATTCCTGAGATTCGTTGCAAGTGTATCTTTAAGAGATCTAAAGAGAAGTCAAGACATCAGAGATGAATTACTAGTATTTACTATAAACGAGAGAATACACAGAAATAAATGTAAATGGTTTGAAGATGTACAAAGAATGCCAAATAATCGTTTATCAAAACATATATTTTATTATACTCATAGACCTGAAGGCCAAAGAAATGTAGGAAGACCGAAACAACGTTGGAAGGACGACCTGTAATATATTGTGGCAGCGGGGAGCGAAACCGGCCAATAGGCCGATACCTTGAAGATGATGATGATAATTATTTGATTTATATACTTTTTTTTCAATTTTTACACATCTTTCTGTGCCTAAAGTTTTATTTTCCTTCTCCATTCGTCTCTATCCATCCACTCCCATTTCCTCTTGTTCTCATTCCAGTTCTTAATTATTGCAATCAATAATAATAATAATAATAATAATAATAATAATAATAATAATAATAATAATATAATAATAATAATAATAATAATAATAATAATGATAATAATAATAATAATAATAATATTATTATTATTATTATTATTAATAATAATACATATCCTGAAAGAGAAATAATAATAATAATAATAATAATAATAATAATAATAATAATAATAATAAAGTTTTATTGCAACCAATGGCCATGTAGAATAATAATAATAATAACAATAATAATAATATTAATAATTTATTCTCAGAAGTAAAAAGGAAATAAAAATATATACAGACATTCATAGTGATACTAGAAAACGAAGGTTAAAATTTTATGGTCATATTAAACGAATGAACTAAACTAGGCTTACAAAACAGATAATAGAATTCTATGAAAACAGAAGTAAAGCTCCAGTGGATACTATGAAGTGGATTGATGAAGTCAAAAAGGACTTAAAATTGGCAGGAATTACTAAAGAAGATATCCCAAACAGAGATATATTTAGAATTAAGGTGAAAAAGTGGCAAGTTGACCAAGAGGACGAACCGAAGAAAAAAACTGGAACTTGGACAGATGATAGAAAACAAGCTAATAGCAAAAGAATGAAAGAAATTTGGGCTCAAAGGAAACGCCTCTAAGAACTTTGCGTAGTCCTACATGGGCTCATCCGCAATAAAAAAAATAATAATAATAATAGGTATTATTGCAGCCAATGACCATGTCGAATAATAATAATAATAATAATATATTAATTAAATAAAAATTAGTTTTATTTGATTTTCATATTTATTAAGATCAAATAAAACTATATAATTTGTTAACATGTCTGAAGAAGGTACAATATACTGAACCAGCTTTTATCTTAATAAATATGAAAATCAAATAAAACGAAGTTTTATTTTTATTTAATTAATACATATGAATTTTCATCAAGTAAACACCAACTCAACTGGATAATAATAATAATAATAATAATAATAATAATAATAATAATAATAATAATAATAATAATAATAATAATGATCTAATAAAATAGATGTTTGTCATCTCGTAATATTATGAATGTTACCTGAAGACAAAATTAGCATTACCCGATTTACCCTTAAATTGGCAAAACACAAATTTCTTGTGTCGGTTATTTGAACGTGGCGGACCGCAGTGAAGACGGAATATTGCATAACTGTTATTATTAGGTATATTGTATTAATTGGACACACGTTTAAGTGGTTTCCTTTTCTTCTAATGTATTTAAAATAAATTATTAAACCAAGTTGGAAATGTTACGAGTTTAAGGGTTAAATAGTTTAAGTATTTTAGTAGTAGAAGTAGTAGTAGCACTAGCAATAGTGCAATAATAGTATTTATTAAGTCTATATATGGTCGTGTTTTTAATATAAAAGGCCAACTTACTCGAAAGCATTTGCAAGGTCAGTTGGTCACCTCCGCGTTTAAGTAGGTCACATATCCATCTTCAATGAAATTATAAAAAAAAATAAAATTTAATTAATATTGTACACTCATTCACACTTCGCTATTATCTAAATTAAAAAATAATAATAATAATAATAATATCCACATTTCTAAAGATAGCACACACACAAATGCACTAAGCACTGAAGATGGAGTGACTAGAAGACAATGGTAGGCATCCTCATCGCCGTGATATAATATGACATACTAATGTATGACAACTGTACGCACCCGTGATTCAGGGGAGACTGCTACCTTCCCAAGTCCGCGGGTATTCTGACGGCTTTAGGGGGAAGGGGGACACTTCGCCATATCCTCCTCCAGATTTGTGTAAAAAAAAAAAGGGGGATTCAATTCATTCAATGAAAGAAAATCTTCCTGCTTTTTATATCATAACCCTTTTTTAAAGTTTGTCCTATTCAATAATACATAGCAACGGATTTTTCTTTTCACTACCTTCTACCTAAAAAACTGCAAACTCTAATAGTTCTAGGTTTGTATTTCATTTTGTTTAAACCAGTATTATCACAGATATTCGTCAAAATAATGATTGTTTTGTCACATGATTCTGAAATGAATAAAACAAAACATAAACTTTTTTCTTAATTTTAACCGTTCTTTCTCATACAATCCATAAATTCACGAAAACTGAATTCTTGCAGCATAGCAATACATTCAACAAGGAATTAATTACATAGGACACTTAATTTCTTAAAAATTATAGAGTATATAAGCTCTCCATACATCCTTATCCTTAAGGAATTTATTTTGCATCATCCCCTGTATAATCTAGTCCCTCAAATCAGGGCTAATGTTATTCTTCCACCTCATACTTGGCGTACCTACTGGGAGCTTTCCATCTGGTTTTCCTATAAGGAATTTCCAAACCTCTCTTTCATTCTCCATTCGTGCCATATGTCATGCTCATCACAGTATGCGAGACTTAACTGTTAATACCCATGAGAGTCTATGAGACTTAACTGTTATTTATCTGGTTTCCCATATGAATCATGTAGTTCACTGTTAAATAGTTTTGTCCATTCACCTGTCTGTCCGTCTGTCTTTCGTCCAAAAAATTTCCTAAGAACTTTATTCTAAAATACTCGTAATACTTTTTCCTCCCTTAAAGTAAGAGTCCATGTTTCTCATTCTTATAACTGGGAGAATAACAGTTATTCGCTGTATATAATTCACTAATCTCAAATAGTAAGGTAAATAAGTAAAGTAATCCCACAACAGGCCCGGAGGCCCTTGGGGTAGTAGGAGGTTAAGGCTCCCACTTTTTCTAGACAATCGGCACTTTATGTCAGCCGGGTTGTCAGCCCTGCGTGACGGCCGTCTTTACCCCCAGAACAAGCGTCTGGTACTCATTTCCGTTAGAGGCTGAGTCGACCCCAGGGCCATAGTGCCGCCAGAAGGTTTGGGTCAGTTTAAAAATCCTGACCCCAACGGGACTTGAACCCTCGACCCTCCGGCTTGTAGCTCAGTGCCTTAACCACTACGCTACGGCGTGCCCCCAAATAGTAAGGTACACTTTTAAAATATACATATATTTAATCGGATCTGAATATAAACATAGTTATTTAAAAATCTACTTTATTTATTTGTATCTGGGATACAATGTGTCATAGAAAAAAGTGAAGATATTGAAAACAAAAGAAATAAATTTAATTACATGTCTGGGACCATAAAACTCTCAAAGGAACTAGAAAGGAGACACTTTTAAAATTTTATAAAACAATGGCGGTTCCAACACTACTATATGGATCGGTACACTGGGCCTTAACCAAAAACCAGGAACGAAGAATAGAAACGTCAGAAATGAGGTTTCTGAGGAGTGTAGCTGGCTATACAAAAATCGAAGGGAACTAAATATATTCAAACTATTAGATAGAATTGCACAATACAGATATGAATGGATGGACCACATTAACAGAATGGATAACAATAGAATTCCGAAACAGATTATTCATTACAAACCACTAGGACGAAGAAATGTTGGAAGACCCAATAAAAGATGGACAGACCAATTCTAGCATGAGATCGGAACAGACCTTCAGGTCTAATCATTAATGATGATGATGATGATGATGATTTGTTTGTATCTATTAATCTGAAATAGAAATTAAAACAAGTTGTTTGTTAAGAGGATTGAAAATCAAACGCTTAAATTGTATGGCCATGTACAAAGAATGGAAAATGAAAGATGGCCAAAATATATATACCAATGGTCACCCCTGGAAGAAATAAACGTGGCAGACCTAGTTGGAAATGGAAAACCTACGTCAGAACCATAATGGATAATATGAATTTGGAAGAGGGAGATTGGAATGATAGACATAAATGGAAACTGAAGACGGCAAACATATAACTGGGGGGAAAGCCGAAGAAGAAGTTGTTGGCCATATTATGTGCATAAAAAGAAGATAAAACATTTAACTTAACGTGAAAAAGCAAAAAATAAAAATTCTACTTTGTATCCATTTTAAACATTATAATCATCAGATATTAATGGAAATGTATTATGATTACAAATAGTCTGTAACTTCACAATTCACTGTTTTTTGATAAAGTGATTAAGTATCACAAGAATTTTTTCTCAGAAACTTTCCCTTCCTACTTCACTCATTCAATTGTAAATATCCTTTTCAACCCCTATGCTTTGAGGGTAAAACATATTCTGCGTAGTGCTGCACTCTACAGGAAAAATATCAAAACCTCATAATGGAGCTGCCTCACCAGCTTAAAGGTTTACATGTATGACCAACTTACAGGTTTTCCGGATTTTATTACCAACTACGACATAAAATGTATCATTTGAGATTAAATTTATCATTTTCATCATCAGTTTTTAATTTATAAGCTACATACTTACTTACTCACTGGCACTATCGAACCCGAAGGTTCATGGCCGCGCGGACATAAGCTCTCCATACATCCCTATCCTGAGCTAATGCTTTCCAATCATTCCCTGTATAATCTACTTCCCTCAAATCATAGTTAATGTTGTTCTCCCACCTCATTCTTGGTCTACCAACTGGGCGCTTTCCCTCTGGCTTTCCTACAAGAAGCTTCCATGCACGTCTTTCATTCCCCATACGTGCAACATGTCCTGCCCATCGCAGTCTACGAGACTTAACTGTTCTTATTATATCTGGCTTCCTATAAAGACCATGTAGTTCATTGTTATGTAGTCTTCTCCATTCATCTGTCTGTTCATCTCTCTTTGGTCCAAAAATTTTCCTAAGAACTTTATTCTCAAATACTCGTAATCTCCTTTCCTCCCTTAAAGTAAGAGTCCATGTTTCGCACCCATATAATATAACTGGTAGAATAATAGTTTTATATATTTTCAGCTTTACGTTTTTTGAAAGGAGTTGGGACATCAAAAGTCTCTGCAATGCATAATAGCAAGCATTTTCCAGAATTGAGCCTATGTTTAATTTCTTTGTGCATCTCATTCCTATTTGTGATTATTGTTCCTAGGTATTTGAATTCAGCCACTTCCTCAAAATTTCCCTCATTTGTCATTAGCTGTCCATTTCCATTATATACTGAATTTCTACGTGTGACCATATATTTAGTTTTACTGATATTTACTTCCAGTCCTAATTTCTTAGTGTTACTCAATAGTGTGTGCGTGTTGGCCTTTAGTATCTCCTCGCTATCGGCCAGTAGTACTACATCATCAGCATAAACTAACAGCTTATTAATACCATTGAGTTGTAAGCCTTCCTCATTCTCTAAAGATTTAATGGCATGCTCTAGTACAAAATTAAATAGTAGAGGAGATAGTGCATCTCCTTGCTTCAACACCATTCTGGATTTCAAAAGTGTCTGAAAACTGTTTGCCTACACGCACCCTACTCTTTGAGCCATTTAGACACATTCGTATAAGTCTAAACAACTTTTTAGGAATTCCGAACTCCAGGAGGATACTATATAACTTCTCCCTCTTAATTGAATCATATGCTTTTTTGAAGTCTACATATAGTTGATGTACAGTACCATTATATTCCCATTTCTTCTCTAAAATCTGTCTTATACTGAAAATCTGATCTGTTGTAGACCTGTTTCTTCTAAATGCACATTGATGATCTCCTAGAATGTCATCAATATAGGGAGTAAGTCTGCTTACTAATATATTTGTTAGAATTTTGTACGAAGTTGAAAGTAATGAGATGCCCCTGTAGTTGTTGCAATCAGTTTTATCTCCTTTCTTATAAATTGGTAAGATAATTGATTCCTTCCATTCATCTGGAAGAGCTTCTTTTCCCAAATCATACTAAGCAACCAGCGTATCTTGTCCATCAATTTTTCTCCCCCTGATTTTATCAGTTCTGCTGGGATCTCATCTGAACCTGATGCTTTATACATCTTCAATTTTTCAATCGCCATTTCAACCTCTAATGCACTTGGCTCTGCGACTAGCATTTCTGCTGTCTGTAACTTATCCTCCTCAATGTCCTGTTCTGTATGTACATTTAATAGCTGATTAAAGTAACCTTTCCATCTATTTAATATACTCCTAGAATCTGCAATCATATCCCCATTTTCATTCCGAATTATGTTTGTTCTAGCCTGAAACCCCTTCTTCTCTATCCTAATTCCCTGATATAATTCTCTAATGTTACTATTTTTTGCATTCATTTCAAGATCATTAATCTTCTCTCTCAAATATTCCCTCTTTTTACTCTTTAGTAACTTGGTGGTTTCCCTTCTAACACTACCCAATTGCTCTAAATTTACCTCATTTGGCTCGTGTAACCATTTCATTTTTGCTAGCTTTCTTTTCTTTACAATGTCGGCACATTCCTCATCAAACCATTTCTTGTTTTGCCTCTTTTTAAACAACCAATGCTTTCTGATGCTGACAATTTAATAGTATCTCTTATAGCCTCCCATTCTTTATTTATATCAGTTTCTTCTTCGTTTGCCACATTGTCATCTGAAGATTCCAGTACTTCAAATCTATTAGCTATTTTGATTTGGTATTCTTGCCGCATTTCATCATTTTTCAAGTTTTTTAATTCATATTTTACAGAATCATCTTTAGCGTTCGTTCCTCTCATAAGCGATAGCCGTTGTCTGATTTCACTCTGACCAGATGATGATCCGAATTGCAGTCTGTCCCTCTAACTGATCTAACATCAATGATGCTACTGTGCCAGCGTTTATCCACTAATACATGATCTATCTGGTTCCGAGTTTCTCCATCTGGGGACGTCCAGGTGTATTTATGAATATCCTTATGCTGAAATGTTGTGCTCTTAACAATGAGATTCTTTGATGTGGCAAATGTGACTAATCTAACCCCGTTGTCGTTACTATCTCATGAAGACTGAATTTGCCTATTGTTGGTTTGAATATATCTTCCCGCCCCACTTTTGCATTAAAATCTCCTAAGACAATTTTCATATGATATCGTGAAAGGGTATCAAATAAGCATTCTAATTCTTCATAGAACTCATCCTTGATCTTGTCATCTTTATCTTCTGTGGGGGCATGTACATTTACAATTATAAAATCATGTCGTTTACCCTTTAGAATTATGTATGATATCCTATCACTAACAAATTTAATATCTCGGATAGCGGATAGGATCCTCCTTCTGACTAAAAAAACCCGTTCCAAATGCAGGTCTTTCTGCACCCCCATAGTATAATGCAAAGCTTCCTGATTCCTGACTACCTTCTCCTGGCCACCTAACTTCCTGTAAAGCGACTATATCCAAGGGCGATTTATCCAATTCCTGCGTTAATATCTCTAGTGCCCCGCTATTGTATAAAGTCCTAACATTCCATGTTCCTAGGAACATGTCCCTGTGTTTGAGCCTTTGGCATGGGTTCCCTGAAGTAGTCCCCGCCCGGAGAACCGAATGGGGGACTATTTGACCTCCGGAAAATTTTACCCCAGATGAACCCATGTCCGCATTTCTTGACGGTTGTATTTTTACGGTGAAAGATCGTCACTCTTTCGCCCAAGGTACTTTTTTCGTCTGGCTTATCACCTTCGACCAGTCCGGCATGGGTAACCCTATCGGCAGCAATGCTACCGCCGGCATAGCTCTCAGGATCATTTAAGCACGCAAGCCACTCCACCACGACAAGGTAAAGATACCAAAGCTACATAAGTTTAATCTAACAAAGTCGTATTATGATAAATGAAAGTATATTTACTGAAAGATAAGTTAAGAGTCCATGTTTCGCATCCATATAACATAACTGGGAGAATAAAAATTTACATATTTTCAGTTTAATTTTTTTAGAGAAGTTGGGACAAAAAGAGTCCCTGCAATGCATAATAGCATGCATTTCCAAAATTATGACTCTGTTTAATATCATCAGAAAACTAAAAAACAATAGCCTTCAAGGGTGCTCATCCAGTGCGGATAAAGATAATATTAGAAAATAAACCAATAGAACAAGTGGTAAGATATAACTTCCTAGGTTGCGAAATATCATACACAGCAGAAACAGATATAAATAACAAACTAAATAAGTTTAATTATACAGGGTGGACCGCTCGAATGAACCTAATTTCAATTGCTTGTTACTGGCAAACGGTTGAAGATAGAAACTTAAAACAACGTTCATAGTACAGAAAAACTCACCAAGTTTCGAATCCTGTCGGTAGATGACACAAAGATACGTTTCTCGTTCTTAGATTTAATTGTTTGTGAAAATGGCGACTCCGCAGATGAAAGCGCAAGCTGTTTTGTGGTATGCGGAGTTTAAATCAATCATTAGAGTTCAAAGGGAGTTCCGGCGTGTGTTTAACCGTGATGCTCCAACTGCTAGAAGCATAAAGAAGTGGCGTGATACATTATTAGCTACAGGATCTGTGTTGAAGAAGCATGGTGGTGGTCGCAGAGCATCCGATGAAATGGTAGCAAATGTTCAAGCCGCATTTGAGCGAAGCCCCCGGAAGTCATTAAGAAGAGCTTCGCGGGAACTTCAAATACCAAAATCGACATTACAACGGATTGTCCACAAACGCCTCAAACTGCACGCATATAAAGTGCAGTTAGTTGCAACGTCTGGAGCCGAATGACATGCCGAAACGAGTGGAATTCGCCAATACGATGCTGGACCGTCTCGGCGCTGATCCTGACTTCATGACCAAGATTTTCTTCTCGGACGAAGCCACTTTCCATTTGTCAGGCAAGGTAAACCGGCATAATGTGCGGATCTGGGGATCGGAGAATCCTCACGCTATTCAAGAGCATGTTCGTGATAGTCCGAAGATGAATGTTTGGTGCAGTTTGTCACATAATAAGGTCATTGGACCGTTTTTCTTCGCCGAGAAAACTGTTCGTGGTACCACATATCTTGACATGCTGAAGCAGTTCTTCTTTCCACAAATTGAACAACTGCAGCCTAACATCGTTTTCCAGCAAGATGGTGCTCCTCCCCACTGGTCCAATGAAGTTCGTACGACTTTGGACAACATTTTCCCTGGCCGTTGGATTGGTAGGGGAGGACCAATCGCGTGGCCCCCGAGATCTCCCGATTTAACACCACTGGATTTCTTTCTCTGGGGCTATGTCAAAGATAAAGTTTACACCACCCCAGTCAAAGACCTTCGTGATCTTCGTGAGCGCATCATAGAGGCTATTGAGAACATTCCAGAAGACATACTCCAACGTACTTGGCAAGAAATTGTTCATCGCTTTGATATCGTCACAGTGACTGCTGGGGCTCATATAGAGATGTGGTGATCTGGATATCAAAACTTGGTGAGTTTTTCTGTAATATGAACGTTGTTTTAAGTTTCTATCTTCAACCGTTTGCCAGTAACAAGCAATTGAAATTAGGTCCATTCGAGCGGTCCACCCTGTATAACAGGAACACTAAAAAGAACTTTGAAAAATACTCTATAATAAAATTATACAAGACAATGCCAGTGCCTATTATTACATATGGATCCGAAACATGGACAGTGAAACACAACAATCTGCCAGAATACAAGTTGCTGAAATGAGATTCCTCAGACCAATAGTAAAGTAAAGTGATCCCACAACAGACCCGGAGGCCCTTGGGGTAGTAGGAGGTTAAGGCTCCCACTTTTTCTAGACAATCGGTACTTTATGTCAGCCGGGTTGTCAGCCCTGCGTGACGGCCGCCTTTACCCCCAGAACAAGCGTCTGGTACTCATTTCCGTTAGAGGCTGAGTCGACCCCAGGGCCATAGTGCCGCCAGAGGGTTTGGGTCAGTTTAAAAATCCTGACCCCAGCGGGACTTGAACCCTGGACCCTCCGACTTGTAGCTCAGTGCCTTAGCCACTACGCTACGGCGTGCCCCCAGACCAACAGCAGGATATAAAAAAAAACAGACAAAAAACATAACACAGAAATAAGACAACAACTAAAAGTAGAGGAATTAAACACAACAATAGTGAAATACAGAACAAACTGGAAAGAACACTTGGCAAGGATGACTGAGAATAGAATATCAAAAGCAGCATACAACTATTTATCACGAGGAAGAAGCTTGGGAAGACCAAACAAAAGATGGAAACAGCAGCAATTTGGAGCCGGAACAGGCTAGAAAATAAGCCTAAACCGTGATGAAGAAAAAGAAGAAGTAACTATGTTTAATGTTCTTGGATAGGATACCAAAAATGGCACTGATGTATAATCCTAGAGGACGAATATCGATAGGAAAACCAAGAAAGCGCTGGACTGAACAGATGTGAGATCGGAACAGACAAAGACGTAATCCGTGAAACTGATGATCATTATGTTTAATTTTTGTCTGTGCATCTCATTCCTATTTGTAATTATTGTTCCTAGGTATATGCATTCGGTTAAGTGTCGTAGACTGCGATGGGCAGGACATGTGACACGAATGGGGAATGAAAGACGTGCATGGAAGCTTCTTGTAGGAAAACCAGAAGGAAAACGCCCAGTTGGTAGAGCAAGAATGAGGTGGGAGAATAACATTAACTATGATTTGAGGGAAGTAGATTATACAGGGAATGATCGGAAAGAATTAGCTCAGGATTGGGATGTATGGAGAGCTTACGTCCGCGGGGCCATGAACCTACGGGTTCGATGGAGCCAGTGGGTTAGTTAGTTAGTTAGGTATTTGAATTCACTCATCTTCTGCAGAAATTCCTTAATTTGTCCATTTCCATTATATAATGTATTTATAATAATACATATATTATACACATTTTTATTATTATTATTATTATTATTATTATTAATAATAATATTATTATTACTATAATTATCATCAGTTGAACCGATTTCAATTTAAATAGTTTTCTATGACTGTCATAATAACATATATTTGCAGAATTGAGCCTATGTTTAATTTTTCTGTGAATCTCATTCCTATTGTGATTATTGTTCCTTACTTACTTACTCACTGGCACTATCGAACACGTAGGTTCATGGCCGCGCGGACATAAGCTCTCCATACATCCCTATCCTGAACTAATGCTTTCCAATCATTCCCTGTATAATCTACTTCCCTCAAATCATAGTTAATGTTATTCTCCCACCTCATTCTTGGTCTACCAACTGGGCGCCTTCTCTCTGGCTTTCCTACAAGAAGCTTCCATGCACGCCTTTCTTTCCCCATTCGTACCAATTGTCCTGCCCATCGCAGTCTACGAGACTTAACTATTCTTATTATATCTGGCTTCCTATAAAGACCATGTAGCTCACTGTTATGTAGCCTTCTCCATTCACATGTCTGTTCATCTCTCTTTGGTCCAAAAATGTTCCGAAGTACTTTATTCTCAAATACTTGTAATCTCCTTTCCTCCCTTAAAGTAAGAGTCCATGTTTCGCACCAATATAATATAACTGGTAGAATAATAGTTTTATATATTTTCAGTTTAACGTTTTTTGAAAGGAGTTGGGAAATCAAGAGTCTCTGCAATGCATAATAGCATGCATTTCCAGAATTGAGCCTATATTTAATTTCTTTGTGCATCTCATTCCTATTTGTGATTATTGTTCCTAGGCATTTGAATTCAGCCACTTCCTCAAAATTTCCCTCATTTGTCATTAGTTGTCCATTTCCATTATATAATGTATTTGTACGTGTGACCAGATATTTAGTTTTATTGATATTTACTTCCAGTCCTAATTTCTTTGAGTTACTCAATAATGTGTACGTGTTGTCCTTTAGTATCTCCTCGCTATCGCCCAGCTTATTGATACCATTGAGTTGTAAGCCTTCCTCATTCTCCAAAGATTTAATGGCATGCTCTAAATTAAATAGTAGAGGAGATAGTGCATCTCCTTGCTTTATTGTTCCTAGGTATTTGAATTCAGCCACTTCTTCAAAATTTCGCTAATTTGTCATTAGCTGTTCATTTCCATTATATAATAATAAATTTATTATTATTCATATTGTATTAATTATTATTATTACCATTATCATCAGTTGAGCCTATTTCAATTTAAATATTTTTAATGATTATCACATTTTAATATATCCATCCATAGTAATTCTGCCCGAGGGTAGGTCTTTCACTGCAATCATAGCATTCTCCTGCTATGCTTTGCAGCTTTACTAGTGAATTGTAGGTGTGGTAGCTTCCCGTTGCTTTCCACGCCGGTGAAGGATAATGATAAAGATGATGATGATGGCCATATGATTTCGGGGACCGTTTGGGCCTTAAAGTTTTCCTGACATTTGTCTTACAGGTGAGGAAAAATCCCCATAAAAACCTCACCCAGAAAAACTGTCCCGACCGGGGAACGAACCCCGGCCTGCTGCGTGACAAGCCAGCACGCTACCTCGAGACCACAGCGGTGGACATTTTAATACAAGATCATAATATTTTTATTTTAGAAGATGCGTTGACATTACCGTAACTCCTAGAGGCTAAATGAATATGCTAAAAAATGCCGGAAGAGATAGAGACACTGTTAAAAGATTGATTTTAGATTGCCTCTATATTTTCTAGGAGAAAGTGGCACATAAATAGAGTAAACATAACACGATTTAAATTTTTTAGCCATGAGACGTGAATTAAGAATTAATATTATTCAACTGTCGGCTAATAAGCAAAAGGAAATGTGTAAAATAAAAACTGGGCATAGGTTATGTGTAACGTTCATAATAAATCAAGTTTTCTCCTGAGTGTAACACGTCAATGGACCAGGTTGGGCACGATGCGGTTTCAATTAGTAGCAAAACAGTCACACGACGTATCATTAATTGCTCTACCTTCTCCCCTGTGCATACACGCATATAGGGCAGCCTCCACAAACATTCTTCATTTATTATGTTTTAGTCCACAGTCAGATAAAGACAATATTATCATTATTAAGTAAAGTATCTTTTAGTCTAGTACGTAGCCGCACAAACGTATTTGTTTCGCGGGTCAAATGGAAGAAACATCAAGGTGGCAAGGGCCTTAGGACTTATTATAGCTGTTAAATGGATGTTCAAACTTCAATTATGAATTTCAAGAAAAAACAAACAATTAAAATGGTATGGTCATGTAAAAAGATCCCCAAGAAGAATACAAGAATGGAAGCCAATTGGTAGAAGAAGAGGAGAACGGCCAAAAAATAACATGCAGTGGTTGTGTTTTGAGCAGCATGAGTGGGAAACTAACTGAAAGATGGAGATTGTAATGACAGATGTGGTGAAGAATGACGTAGTAAGATTTTGTGAAATATTGTGATATTTGCTAAAACAAAATAATTGATATTACTATTACTAAAAAAACTCCTGGCGCGACAGGCCTACAAGGCCCTTAGCCTACCAGCCGGCTGCTGGTCTCACATCCACATGTGTCAATCACAGAGGTAGATGATAATCAGCCATGTAGAGGTGACATGTGGTCAGAATGTCGAATCCCCCAGCTGTTATAGCTGGTTTTCTCAACCTGGAGCCGCTACTTATTGCAGTTACCCAAGTGCATCACGATGCTGGGTGGGCACCGGTCCCATACTGGCCGAAATACCATGAGAAAATGTCTTCCCCCATGGAGACTCGAACCAGCGCAAGTCCCGTAGCTCTGCGCCAAGGCTTCCTGCCTTAACCACTCTGCTACGGCGCGGGACATTATTATTATTATTATTATTATTATTATTATTATTATTATTATTATTATTATTACTGAAATTTTAAATTCAAAGATGTGGAGTAAAAATATTACAAATAAAACCAAGTCACTGGTATTTAAATTATTGGTACACAAATTGTTATGGAATGGATCACAATGGAAAGAAGAAGAGAGGAAGACCTAAGAAAACTTGGATAGAAGGGGTACAAACAGCTATGAATATCAGAGGATTGGAGGAAGATCAATGGATGGACAGAGATAAATGGCGTTTGGTTTCCGGAAGACGGCGGCAGATGCCATGATACCGGATGATGATGATGGTACAAAGTGTTATGTTGTATGGTGCAGAGACCTGGACTTTAGATAGACAGCAAGCAAATATATATATATATATATATATATATATATATATATGTATTGACAACGGAGATGGATTTTTGGCGAAGGGCATCAAGAAAGAAGAAAATTCAGAACCAGAAAATTAGGGAAATAATGAGCGTTAAACATAATATTACAGAAGTAATAGAAGAACGAAGATTGAAATGGTATGGACATCTGAAGAGAATAATAGAATCCCAAGAATGATGTTGGATTGGAATGCTGAAGGCAGGAGGAGGAGGGGTAAACCCAGGGAAAAGTGGATGGATCAAGTGAGAATAAACGTGATCAGCAGATATCTCAAAGAAGAAGATGCTGATGACAGAAGTCTGTGTCGGAGCAAAATATATTTGGGCTGAAGGATAAAAGGATAACTACTGCAATGTAGAGAAAATCCTTAATAAATTATTATTATTATATTATTATTATTATTATTATTATTATCATCATCAGAGTGCTACTTTTCTTGTTATGTCGTTGTAACAAATTACACAAGTTATTGTTCCATTACTGATAGACTTAAATCATAGGCCTACCCGTAATATATTTAAATTTATTAGAAAGCTACATGTCTACTGGAGCCGGATAGAAAGTGATGCAGGGCCATATCCGGCTCATGGGTCGTAGTTGGGCGCCTCTGGCCTACCCTATACCGGTAGGTCCCCGTGTGGGAGATGAATTCTCCCTAGCAGGATTTTCTTGACCAAACTAATTTAGTTGCGCTTATTTTCCTACAGATTTCAAGAATAGATATCTGGTTAGTATATCGCCTTAAAGAGACGTCTAGTAAGAAACTATGGTATTATTTGGTTGAGAAAAACATTTTTACTAATCCCAGATAAAACTTTAAGAAATATAAAACAGTACCTGAGATCTCTTTCGTCCTAAACAATCGGCAGTGTAGTTTTGTAGGAGGCCTTTCGATAACTTAAGTTTAATCTTCAGCTTTCAGTTTGGTACTGAGTGTCGCTGGTATTAATTTTGTACAAAGGGTTCATATTATTGGATATGTTCTCATAATTGAACCACTTGTACAAATTTATTACCAGCAACAGTTGGTACCAAATTGAAAGCAGAAGATGAAATATAAGTTTTTGGAAGGCCTCCTACAAAACTACACTGCTGATTATTGAGGACGACTGAGGTCTCAGGTAGTGTTTTATATTTCTTAAAACTTTAACACAGTAATCTCAATGGAGTTTCGTAATGTATTTTAAAAACCTTAATCTCAGATAACACTCGTCGACAAAAATGATCTTTTTTTTCTTCCACAAGAATAAAAATACGATATTTTAGAAGTATTTTTCATTCTGAATTTAAATATCATTTCAGTTTTTTCCTATCAGGCAAGAGTTTTCTGTGATATTAACTTACATTTTTTATAACTCTACCCACTGGCACCATCGAACCCGTAGGTTCATGGCCGCACGGACATAAGCTCTCCATATATTCCTAACTTGAGCCAATGTTTTCCAATCATCCCCTGTATAATCTACTTCCCTCAAATCATAGTTAACGTTATTCTCCCACCTCATTCTTGGTCTACCAACTGGGAGTTGTCCCTCTGGTTTTCCTACAAGAAGCTTCCATGCACGTCTTTCATTCCCCATTCGTGCCACATGTCCTGCCAATCGCAGTCTACGAGACTTAACTGTTCTCATTATATCTGGTTTCCTATAATGACCATGCAATTCACTGTTAGCAGTCTTCTCCATTCACCTGACTGTCATCTCTCTTTGGTCCAAAAAATTTCTTAAGAACTTTATTCTCAAATACTCGTAATCTCCTTTCCTCCCTTAAAGTAGGAGTCCATGTTTCGCATCCATATAAAATAACTGGTACAGGGAATGATTGGAAGGCATTAGCTCAGGATAGAGATGTATGGAGAGCTTATGTCCGTGCGGCCATGCACCTACGGGTTCGAAAGTGCCATTGAGTGAGTAAGTAAGAATAAGTTTTATATATTTTCAGTTTAACGTTTTTTGAAAGGAATTGGGAAGTCAAGAGTATCTGCAATGCATAATAACATGCATTTCCAGAATTGAGCCCATGTTTAATTTCCTTGTGCATCTCATTCCTGTTTGTGATTATTGTTCCTAGGTATTTGAATTCAGCCACTTCCTCAAAATTTCCCTCATTTGTCATTAGCTGTCCATTTCCATTATATATTTTTATGTGTGACCATATATCTAGTTTTATTGATATTTACTTCCAGTCCCAATTTCTTAGTGTTACTCAGTAGTGTGTGCGTGTTGGCTTTTAGTATCTCCTCGCTATCGGCCAATAGTACTACATCATCAGCATAAACTAACAGCTTATTACTTACATTTTTTATAATGTTTAATAGAATCCATCTAACTCTTAACTCATTCTGACTTACCTAGAAAGTGGTAGATAGTGATTTTCGGGCATATTTTATGTAAGATCATTTTTATTTCCATCTGAAACATTTTCAGTTTGAGCTAGGTCAGAATCAGAGTTATGAGTTAAGGTCATATCTGCATATACTGGTACTGGCAACTCTTCATATAAGATAAAGGTTCCTATGACAGGTCAAAGAAAATGTTAAAATCAATTTAAAAAAAAAGTAGATGTCACAAAAAAACTGTGCTGATGGAAAAATTCTGTTTACATATCTGAATTCAGTATGAAAAAATGCACTCAATTCACTAATCAGATTTCTTGTGGAGAAAACCTTGTCGACCAGTGTAATTAAAATCAGACAAAATATTTTATATTACGAATTACTTTTTACCTCTCTTCAAAACCAAGTCTACTTAATATCAGTGTGCGTACAGCGTTTAATAGCTCACCATCTCAACAAGTAACCAGGATATAAAGTAAGTTTAAAACAGAGAAAATGAAACTTTCTAGTAACGTTACATAGACATGAAATTTGTATTCTTTTGTAAACTAAACTAAGTTTATGTGTTCACGATTCCCAGTTAATTCATAAATCACTACTCCTTCAGCCATTAATCTAACAACAAAGAAATAATGAAGTTAATATAATCGAAACCAAGGACTTGCAATAAAAGTGTTGAAGATTCATGAGCAGATATAAACGATCGAAAAAACGAGCTGCAGTTAAAGCTCCTTATTTACGACCCATGAGAGACCGATTGTAGTCCGTGTACACAATCAACTACTAAAGTTCTTTTTTGTATTCCTCATTACATATCCAAACAAATGATCACACAATTGGAATCCATAATCATACTTTCTCCAACAATAACAGAACTGGTTGTTAAGATAACAGACCTATGCTTTTGTTAACGGGATTTGGCTGTAAAGTAACTCGTAATCAAATATTTTACCCAGATTCCCATCATCCAAAATTGCATTTTTTCCTTAATTAAGGGTATATTGGGGGACATACAACTCAATGGTATTAATAAGCTGTTAGTTTATGCTGATGATGTAGTATTATTGGCCGATAGCAAGGAGATACTAAAGGACAACACGCACACACTATTGAGTAACCCTAAGAAATTAGGACTGAAAGTAAATATCAATAAAACTAAATATATGATCATGCGTAGAAATGCATTATATAATGGAAATGGACAGCTAATGACAAATGAGGGAAATTTTGAGGAAGCGGCTGAATTCAAATACCTAGGAACAATAATCACAAATATGAATGAGATGCACAAAGAAATTAAACATAGGCTCAATTCTGGAAATGCATGCTATTATGCATTGCAGAGACTCTTGTCGTCCCAACTCCTTTCAAAAAATGTTAAACTGAAAATATATAAAACTATTATTCTACCAGTTATATTATATGGATGCGAAACACGGACCCTTACTTTAAGGGAGGAAAGGAGATTACAAGTATTTGAGAATAAAGTACTTAGGAACATTTTTGGACCAAAGAGAGATGAACAGACAGGTGAATGGAGAAGACTACAAACAATGAACTACATAATCTTTATAGGAAGCCAGATATAATAAGAACAGTTAAGTCTCGTAGACTGCGATGGGCAGGACATGTTGCATGTATGGGGAATGAAAGACGTGCATGGAAGCTTCTTGTAGAAAAGCCAGAGGGAAGGCGCCCAGTTGGTAGACCAAGAATGAGGTGGGAGAATAACATTAACTATGATTCGAAGGAAGTATATTATACTGGGAATGATTGGAAAGCATTAGCTCAGAATAGGGATGTTTGGAGAGCTTAGTCCGCGCGGCCATGAACCTACGGGTTCGATAGTGTAAGTAAGTAAGGGTATATTGGGGGACTGAGACTAATTGGGATTTCTGGATCTCTGATCTGGTCACAAACCCTGATGGAACTGATATTTAACCTCTAGGGTGAATTTCGGTGAAGTCCGGAGGGTATAACTTAGCTAAATCCACTCTCCTCACCTCGGGACCTTCTTAAGATCTTTTAAGATTTTAAAATGCAAAAGACAGAGTGGAGTGTGAAAATAAACGGGAAGCTACCACACCTATATGGGGACACGCCGTAGCGTAGTGGTTAAGGCACTTCTCTATAAGCCGGAAAGTCGAGGGGTTGGGGTTCCGGTGGGGTCAGGACCCAAACATTCTGGCTGCACTATGGCCTGGGTTGACTCAGCCTCTAACGGAAATGAGTAGGCCTACCAGACACTTATTATGGGGGTAAAGGCAGCCGTCACGCAGGGCTTGGCAACCCGGCTGACATCAGGTGCCATTTGTCCAGAAAAAATGGGAGCCTTAACCTCCTACCACCCCAAGGGCGTCCTGAGGCCTGTAGTCGGATCACTTTACCTTTTTTACCACACCTATATATCCCTAGTAAAGCTGCAAACATGGCATGATGAATGCTGAGTTAAGGAAAGAGTGGAGAATGCTGAGTTGGTAGTGAAATACTTGCTCTTGGGCAGAACACTATGAAAAAAAGGATATATTTTGCTTTATATACACAGGGTGTTCGGAAATCCATATCACAAATTTCTACGGCTAGTAAAGAGAACTGATTAGACAATATTCTGAATAGGAACCCATGTCTGGAAACGTTTAGTTTCCGTGCTACAGTCGGATTTACTGGTGTGGTTTTTCAATCGGATGCAAGTACATGACGTCAGAAGAGCACCATGTCAAATTATGTGTGAAGTAATGTACAGAATTAAATGAAGTTTGTCTCATTACAGAAGAAAGTCAAATGTATTTGGTAACAATACCAAATTAACAAAAACACTTTCATTTATCGCAATTACATTTGTGTCAAAAGTGGAACAAACAAATTTGGTTCTGTCTTCTGTACCGGATGTATCCCATAGGAAACTGCTCACTATAACAGAGGCACGATGTGACGACCACCAACGTCGTTTCATACATTGTACCGAAGAATCATGTTCCCGTACATTCGTTCCATTACACCTTGTGTCCCCTTAATATCTTGTGCAGCCAGTATAACTCGTGTAGTCACGTATTGATTATTCGTTTTCAAAACGACACCGGTAAATTAGACACACTGTAATGGTTGTAGCACGGAAAGATACGTTTCCGGGCATGGGTTCCTATTAAAAATATTGTCTACCCTCTACCAGCCCTAGAAGTTTGTAATATTAATTTAGCACCCAGTATAAGAACATTAAATAATTATTTTATTTATTTATTTATTTATTTATTTATTTATTTATTTATCAGGTTTCACAATGTTTCTCAACATTTTCCTGCGCCCATTTACTCACCGCCATTTTCCTCTATATTTTTCTGACATCGTTATTCCTATTTTCTCATAATGGTCGATTAAAACACCCACCAATCCACGCTATTTTTTGGGCGTCCTCTTTTTCTACCAGATTGCACCCATTGTAGCATTTGTCTTGGATACATATATTACATAAATATTACTAACCCAATTAACTCCTTGGCACTATGGAAGCCGTAGATACATGGCAGCGCGGACATAAGCTCTCCATACAACCTATCCTGGGCTGTTTTCCATTCATCCCCTTTATGATCTACTGCTCTCAATTCATGGTTAATTCTCCCACTTCATTCTTGGTCTACCAACTGGGCGTTTTCCCTCTGGTTTTCCTACAAGAAGCTTTCATTGCACCTCTTTCATTCCCCATTCGCGCCACATGTCCTGCCCATCGCAGTTTTCGAGACTTAACTGCTCTCACTACACTTGGCTTCCTATAAAGACAACGTATCACTCTGTTAATAAGTTTTCTCCATTCACCTATTTGTTCATATCTCTTATTGGTCAAAACATTAAGAATTTTATTTTCAAATTCCCGTGATCTTTTTTCCTCTTTTAAAGTAAGAGTACATTGTTTCATATGTAACTAGGAGAACTAACTTACTAGGCAATGACATTGCATCGTGCGGGCCGAT
Organism: Diploptera punctata; assembly: GCA_030220185.1. NCBI lineage: Eukaryota > Metazoa > Arthropoda > Insecta > Blattodea > Blaberidae > Diploptera > Diploptera punctata. Next base: position 2,280,141 of record JASPKZ010009355.1, on the reverse strand, counting down.
ATATTGACGATAATATTGATCGGGTATAGGGGCCACTTTATACCACTGACCTACGGGAAATACATCCGTATCACATATAATGCCAAAAATTGTCAGTAAGGCCCAATAACACTGTACATTTCGATTCTGAGAAACAAAGTTGATTTTTATTAATATAGTAGTCTAACTATCGCCAACACAATTTAATATTTACGCGAATGAAATAATTTCTAAATGGAAACTAATCTATGCATCAGAAATGATAATAAACAGTATCTTATCATTAAGTACCCTACTTTTCGTAGATGATCAATTTATAATTTCCAATTCAGAAAATAACTTACAAATACAACTATATACACTAAATAAAATAATAAAATATTTTGGAATGGAAACATGAGTTCAAAAGTCAAAAGTAATGGCATTCTTATTAGAAAATCTAATCAAAAGAAAGATAATACAAAATAACCAATGTCTGGAACAAGTATATAATTTCAACCGTTTAGGTTGTGAAATATCGTATCAAAATGAAAAAGATGTGAACAAGAAAATCAGCAAAATTTACACAAATCTTAGGAATAATAAATAATACATTAAAAGCTAAATTAGTACAAAAATACACAAGCATAAAAATATATAATACTTTAGCATTACCCTTCCTTTTATACGGAAGTGATATTTGGACATTAAGAAAAAGAGACAGGAGCAGAATCAAAACAACGGAAATTAAATATCTTAGAAGGACAGCGGGTACACTCTTTTAGATCGAAAAAAGTGAAGAAATTTTAGAAAAATAGAAGTAGAATCAGTAGAAGAGAAACTCGACAGATATAAATTAAACTGGCTAGACCACGTAAAAAGAATGTGTAATTCAAGAATCCCAAAAATTAAGATGCAATATAAGCCCAAAGGACATCGTCCACCAGGAAGACTTCGTAAAATACTTACTCTCCCTTTTATACGGAAGTGACATTTGGACATTAAGAAAAAGACACAAGAGCAGAATCAAAGCAACGGAAATTAAATTTCTCAGGACAGCAGGATACACTCTTTTAGATCGAAAAAAATAATGAAGAAATTTTAGAACAATTATAAATAGAATCAGTAGAAGAAAAACTCAACAGATATAAATTAAACTGACTAAACCACGTAAAAAGAAAGTATAGCGTACTGTTAAATGTTTTAAATACGCTGTATTTAGTTTTACTCGTCTTAAATAGTTAAATAACATTGAAGGAGACATGTTTCTAGATATTTACGAGTGTTCGACAAATGCAATATTACTCAAATTGGTGAAATTTCAAATAAAGTTGAACTAATTCAAGATTCCCAAAACGTATGATGCAATATAAGCCCAAAGAACATAGTCCACCAGGAAGACTTCTTAAAATACTGTTGGATGAGGCCGAAACAGGTCTACAAAGGCCTAATTCATGACGGATGAAGATATAGTCTAACGAAAAATGACAGATGGCAAAAAACGTTCCCAGTAATATTGTACACTACGTACTTTGATTTGAATATGACGTGTCAAGAGGTTAATGGTATGGACTCTGAAGAATGAATACAGTAAAAACAATTCAATGACAATTCTTGCACAACGCCAAGTTAAGAATTTTTAGAAGTTGGAAATAAAGACGATCATGTTTCTTGAGAATAATATGGGTTGTAGAAGGGAAAAAAAGGTCACATTTCATTGAAGTATGATATATTAGATTCTAGTAACTTATACTTTAGATATAAGACGAGAAAATCAAGTTTCTAAAATTTCTACCCGTGCAATACATACGACCTTTTCTTGTATTGTTCAACGTCCTGTATTAATAGCAGACACTGGTGGAAGGGTAAGAATTATTACGAACAGAAACACGTTTTATTCCCAGAATAATTCATGTGACTTGAGTTACCAGGTGTAGTAACTTAATATCTGGGTTATGATAATAACTTTTCTTGAAAGTGATATGGAAGAACTCTCTCAAATACCAACTTTTAATGTAAAAGAATCTTTTCTCGAGATATTAATTTTTTAAGTTCTTGAAATATAAGGAGATTAAAACCTTATAAAGGAACTATTAAAACGTGATTTAATATATACTTTAGAATCTCGCAAACGAATAAATCAATCCATGGGAAACATTTTCAACCTCGATGTAAATATAATAAATATTTTTACCTGCCATGAAAATGTAATTTACTGTGAATTTATAGTGAAGCGTTTCAGAAGGTAGCTATTAAGCTTAACAATAAAATGTTAATATAATAATAATAATAATAATAGTAATAAGCATATAATAATAATAATAATTACATTTGATATATTATTCTTAGTTTAACCTCACTCTCGTTAAATAAATATCCACGCCATTTGAACCTTAAGTGATACAGCCTGGCGAAAGAGGACTTATAAAATTTGGATGGCATAATAATAATAATAATAATAATAATAATAATAATAATAATAATAATAATAATCCCCAATATCAAGCAAAATTTGTTTAAATAACAAAATTTTAGAGAGAGTTAATGAGTTTACTTATTTAGGATATAAACTCTCTTTTGTTGAAAATTTGGATTTACCAGAGAAAATTGTGAAATTCAACAAATCAATGGGAATCATTAATAGAGTTTTAAAACCTTCATTAGTGCAAAAATCAACTCGTACTCGTCTTTATAAAATAATGGCTCGACCAGTCCTATGTTATGGGAGTGAAGCGTGGACTATAAGGACGAGAGATGAAAGCAGATGCTTGTGAGATGAAATTTATGCGCCGAACAGCTGGCTACACCAAATGGGATCGAAAGACAAATGGGATCGAAAGAAAAATGTAGAAATCCTTCAAGAACTTAATGTGTCACCAATACTGGACTACATCACCAGATATCGGCTAAAGTGGAAGGAACATGTCTCAAGAATAGCTAGATCCAGGATCTACTGTCCAAATGGGAACCGGTCACTTGGTCGACCTATGAAAAGATGGCACGAAAACCGCTTTCTCAGGCCGTAACAGTTCTTCTAGGACTAATACCTGGCAGGATGATGATGATGATGATGATAATAATGAAGAAATCTCTAAAATGAAGATATTTCTAACAAACTTAATACATTTAATTATATATATATGGCACAATTAAGAGAATATTTAAAACTGTTTGTATGTGAAACCAAGACAAAACACATGTCTTACTTTTCATTATATTATTCAACTGTTTGTATGTGAAACCTAGACAAAAGACGTTCATTGTAATAATACTATATTGCAATCTTAACTTTTACTGTATTATATTCCTTGCCCTAATCGTGTCCTCCCACTACCTAGGTCTGTAGCGAACTGAGTTTACCTATTAATTCAGATATACAGTCCATAACATTATCTTAATGGGACTGGGTGTAGCGTAGTTAGTTAAGTCAATACTTTACAAGGCGGAAGGTCGGAGGTTCGATTCCCGGTGGGGTAAGGATTTTTGTACTGCCCTGAACCTCTGACACTATGACCCTGGTTTTGACAAGCATGTAAAATGAGTGTCAGGCGCTTGTTCTGGGGGTAAAGGCGACCATCATGCAGGGTTTACATCTCATCCAGATTGTCTAAAAAGATGGGAGCCATAACCTTCTAGTCCCTTATGATCTCCTGAAGCCTGTACTACGCTGACTTTACCCTTTTTTTTACATTATCTTCAGGAGAAACCAGATGTATTAGAATAGATAAGTTTTGTAGACTGTGATGGGCAAGACACGTGACATGAATGGAGAATGAAAGAGAGGCATAAAAACACCGGGAAAATCAGAGGAAAAACATTTAGTATGCTGGCGGAGAATGAAGAGGGAGAATAACATTGACCATTATTTGAGGAACAAGGAATATACAGTGAATGACTCGACAATATTAGCTCTGGATTAGGATGTATGGAGAGCTCATCCATGACCTGGGCGAATTGCAAAATAAAACGTTTATATTTGCAGTTACTTACTTACTCACTGGCACTATCGAACCCATAGGTTCATGGCCGCGCGGACATAAGCTCTCCATATATACCTATCCCGAGCTAATGCTTTCCAATAATTCCCTGTATAATCTACTTCCCTCAAATCATAGTTAATGTTATTCTCCCACCTCATTCTTGGTCTACCAACTGGGCGTTTTCCCTTTGGTTTTCCTACAAGAAGCTTCCATGCACGTCTTTCATTCCCCATACGTGCAACATGTCCTGCCCATCGCAGTCTACGAGACTTAATTGTTCTCATTATATCTGGCTCCATATAAATACCATGTAGTTCGTTGTTATGTAGTCTTCTCCATTCACCTGTCTGTTCATCTCTCATTGGTCCAAACATTTTCGTAAGTAATTTATATATTTGTAGTTACAACCTCTAATCTGCAAATAGTCATATTATAAAGAGAACCCAGCCTACTAGATTTTATAAATGTTTCCTCCATTTTGATGCAAAAAATTTAAACATAATTTATACTTTACTGACAACTGGAACATTTATAATCTTATTATTGGAGAAGTAATGACCATAAAGTCTTGCAGTTAGGCTATATAATGAAGAGTAGGCAGTTTCTCATTGCTTAGGCGTACTCTAGTAGGTATGCGGAGAATTAATGTGACACTGTAGCATAAATTGACAAGTATATAAATGTTTAATCCATCAACGAGTAGATTTTACGTTTACAAGTTTCATACAACGGTGACGTCAAACTTCCACTCTGACAGTTTGAAAGTATCCCCCTCTCTCCCCCGCGATACCAGTATTATTCTTCTCTAACGTATAGCCTACTACAACAATATAATTTAACAATCTCAAAATAAAAAAAAGAATAACAATGACATTCTAAGAGTACACAGAAGTAAGAAGTAAAAAAACAACGAAATCGTTGAACAAGTGAATCAATTTACATATTTACGTAACATCATTTCATATGAAAGTGGATTGAATGTAAATCTTACGAAGAATCCCGAGGAATAAATACTAGGTTGTCTCAGAAGTAAGGATAGGATTTTTATGATCTAAACACCCACCGAAATATGCAAAAAAATATGCAGTCATGACCTAAAATTTACAAAAAATATGCAATGTAACATAAAACATATGACCCAATATTATAATTATGTAATAAGAAGCTTGTTATAGGAAAACTAGAGGGAAAACTTCCACCTGGTAGACCAAGAATGAGGTGGGAGAATAACATTAACTATGATTTGAGGCAAGTAGATTATACAGGGAATGTTTGGAAAACATTAAGGTAAAGTAGTCCCACTACAGGCCTCAGGAGGCCCTTGGGGTAGTAGGAAGTTAAGGCTCCCACTTTTTCTAGACAATCGGCACTTTGTGTCAGCCGGGTTGTCAGCCCTGTGTGGTGGCCGCCTTTACCCCCAGAACAAGCACCTGGTACTCATTTCCGTTAGAGACTGAGTCGACCCCAGGGTCATTATGGCTGCAGAAGGTTTGGGTCAGTTTAAAAATCCTGACCCCACCGGGACTTCAACCCTCGACCTTCCGGCTTGTATCTCAGTGCCTTAACCGCTAAGGCGTGCCCCTAGGAAAACATTAGCTCAGGGATATATGGAGGGCTTATGTCCGTGCGGCCATGAACATACAGGTTCGATAGTGCCTGTGAGTTAATTAAAGTAAGTTCGTCCTCAGTTGTAAAATGAATCAGTAAACAAGTTTATGGCAATTAACTATTTATTTAAGGTTAAAATGAAATCAGAAGCAAGCTAAAGTAAGGAATTTCATATTATAGCATGATTTTTATTTTATTAAAATTGTCAGTAGCTACCTGCTTGTCGCGAGACAATACATAAATGTTTGCTCGGGTGTAGCCTATAAGTAAGGGAAAAGTCCATACTGTGAACTGATATGAAATAGGAGAGGAAGATAGATTTTATAAGAAACAAAATTCTGAAATATTTAACAACTCAAATCAACATGGAAGAAATAAATTGTTAATAAAAGTTATTTAATTCTTAAAAGAGTGAAAATATGATGAATATGACCAATAAATTGCTATAATATGCTCTCTCAGATATAAATGGCCAAATATGCATAAATATGACTTAATAAAGTATTTTAATTCAATTAATTTTTATTATAAAAAAGCTTTTATAAATATTTAAGGAACATATCACTCTTACCAAAAAAAATATGCTGTATCATAAAAAACCCAGCTGTACTCATACGTAATGTCGGTTTTTAATGTAGATATGTGTCTGGTGGAATTTTGAAGGTGTGAGTCGGCCGCGGTGGACTAGCGGTTATGTCCCTTCACTCTGATAAGCTCAATAATTGACCTTTAAAATAAATTACGTACCTTGTCAGGAGAGTTTCCTCATTTCTTAAAATATCTTCTTCTTCTTCAACTACATGGTTTAGGCTATGCAGCCTGTTTCGGCGAAGTTAAAAGTGGAGTCCATCTTCTACGTGGTCGGCCAACATCTCTTGTTCCTCTGGGATTATACAGGAAGGTTCTTTTTGGTATTCTTTCATTGTTCATTCTCATTAAGTGTTCTGTCTATTTCTTATTATTTTCGCTGATTTTATCTTCAATTATATATATATATATATATATATATATATATATATATATATATATATATACTTAATTCTTTTCGTATAGTTTCATTTCTTATTCTATCCGCTCTTGTGCATAAAATATTTAGAATATTATAGGCCCCTGTACAATATAATCACAAATCGGCCTATCTACTAGATGGTTACAAAAAAGTCAATGTTATGCTGAGGATTGGACTGGTCCCGAAAGGCCTACAATGTTCTACACTTCTGCTTCTTCTTCTTCTTCACTTCACGGGCTAGGAAAATTGCCTGTTCCTCCTCACAGTTGTTCTGTCCATCTTTTCACTGGCCTTCCTACATCCCTTGATCCTCTTGGCTTGTGGTTTAATGCTGCTTTTGGTAATCTTGTTACATCCATTATTTATACATGTTTAAACCATTTATCTAATATTCTTTGATTTTATCATTCAATGGATATATATTTAACTCTGTTCTTATATCTTCATTATATATCCGATCCAATCTTGTGCAGTCTTTTGTTCTTAAGTTTATGTGTATGCTTTGTATTCTATGTATTTTTTTATAATTACTCAAGTTTCACTCCCATAAAGTAATGCAGGAATTGCCAATGTTTTATGAAACTTCAATCTAGTATCTGTTCTCGTTTTGCTCTTTAATGTTTTATGTATAGTTCCACATATCGTTTGGAATTTTGACGCTTTCATATTTATGTATCTTTCAATTGTTGTGTTTGTAGTAAAATTACAACCCAAATGATTAAAATTTGTTACTTGTTCCAGAGGTGTTTTCTCTATTATGAGTTTTTGATCTTATATGTTCATTTCCCCAAAATTCCATTATTCTTTTTGTTATTTTAAAATTATATTCTTGGCATAACTGATTTAATTGATGTAAAGATTACTGCAAATTATTTTAATTTTCTTGAATAATAACCACATCGTCAGCATTCATTAAAACGTATACTATTTTAAAAAGGTTCATTCTTATATATATATATATATATATATATATATATATATATATATATTACTGATTATAATTAGTTACAACTAATACCACAAGGAAATTTTAACACAAACTTTATTAGTATTGACTTGTCAAGAATTGTGGAATAATCAATTTGCTTCCGTATGTTATTACATATGTTTGTCTCATATCAAATTTCTGAGAATACATTACACACTTCCTTTAGACATAGAAATGAGACTATAATAGCCTGTTTGAAGAAAATAATACGCTACATGCATGTCTGTGAAATGAAACCATCTGAGTCAACTCTCCACTTTTTTTCGTTATCAAATGCAACATATACTTGTGCAAATGTTTTTTTATAGCTACTGATTTCGCCTAAGATTTTTAAGTGTTAATTTCCAAAGTGATAAGAGATTTTAAGAAAAAAGAAAAGGGGGAAAACGCTCATGTAATCCAACAATTTTATACACAAAAAAATATATAAATATTTATTCTTTCATAATCGTTTAGGCTTTAAGGTACTTTTATGAGCCAGAAAAGTCAAGACTCGGGACCCACGGCTTAAAGTCCCTCTTAGAGGAGTCTTTCCTTCGATTTTTTCATAAGTAATGCCAAGATTAACTTCCAATTTATCTAGAGCATTTGGAAATCAAGAGTGGCATTTGTTAGGACTATTTAACGAATAAAATTAATATGTTCACTCACAAATAATTATTTAAATATAGTTATTTTAAAATATTTATATATTTAATGTAAACGGCGATGTTTCTTCATCACCGCAACCAAATAGAATCGTAATATTGTAAGAATGCACCCTAGTGGAGAAAAAATTAAACACATCATTATAGGTTATTAATTAATTTTTGATGTCCTATGATGTAAATATGTCAGTTACATTTTCTGCAAAGTTAATTCCTGGGAAATAATACGTTTAAGAAAGTGCAAACAGTGGTTTATTTTTTTTATGGCATAATACATTCCTACCAATGTTTTTCTATTATATGTCGCAAGCAGAATCTGGTTACATTCGTGCACTATGTATGCAACCTGGGAGCCACTTGGGAATATGAAAGTGATAAAATGCGTCGCTCGTGATTTTGTCTAATGAAAAACTCAACCTCGCGTTGGATTTGGAGTGACTATTTAGCGAATAATACATCAGAAGCGCGAATTATAATGTTTAGTATTTACTAAATGTGAGGTTATGTATTCCGGTCTTACTTCCGGGTGGTTTCTTAGTCGGCTGTATAGTTATAAATAGCATATCTTTACTGTTAAATCTCTTTGGACTTGGGAAAAATCAATAACAGATGATTGTATGAGAAATAACTATTAACAATAATGCATATTCATTATATAACATTTAATAACATTTTTAGAGCAACAGAACTAACCTTTTTTGGTAATTTTTTAAATTGTTTTCTTTTGACATTTCTTGCTGTACCGTATCGATCGTACATTGTTCAATCGTTAAAGAAGTTAATTTGCGGAGAGATCTCTCATTACGAACAGGAAGAGGCACGATTATCGGTCTATCAGTTAAATAGTCAAGGTAAAAAGTAAAATATATGATCATCTACGTATACCAAAAACATTTAAAGAAATTAATGAAGAGTATATTATTTGTTTCATCTCTCCTAGGAAAATAATGAAAAATTTGAATTGAATATGTTATTATGCACATCTTATTTAATCTAAATACTGTATCCCATCCATAGTAATTCTGCCCGAGGGCAGGTCTTTCACTGCAATCATAGCATTTTCATGCTATGCTTTGCAGCTTTACTAGGGAATTATAGGTGTGCTAGCTTCCCGTTGCTTTCCACACCATTGAAGGATGACGATTTTCGGGGACCGTTGGGCTAAAGCTTCCTGACATTTGTCTTATAGGCGAGGAAAAAAAACCCGAAAAAACCTCACCCAGGAAGCCTGTCCACCAGGGATCGAAACCGGGCCCGCTGCGTGACAAGGCAGCGCGCTACCTCGAGCGGTGGACAAATTCTGTATAATATACTAATATATTATATTTTTAAACATTTTACCTCAGATCTGACAATCGAGATAGATTTTGAAAAAAAGTATTTTGTTAAAACTAAAATCTAAATATTTTAAAAAATATTGACGCTAGAGAAATGAAACTTAAGATATTTCATTACTTATACCAACAGCGATAAACATACCAAAAATGAAGTTTCTATCTACGAAATTGTGGGAAATAGGAATTCCACTCATGGCCCTCCTTAATTCGCTTAGTTTATTCAGTTCCTGGGTGATGAACTTTATTTTGTAGTCAAGCAGACAAGATTGTGACAAGATCCATCGGCAACAATTCCCAGAGCCATCAAACAGGAAATCTTCATTTAAACGGGATTAACTGGAGAACAATTAACATCAACAAGTGGTGACACTAGACCAAAAGTCTTACAGCCGCCATTGCGACTTTCCTGAGACAAACAAAATTAGCGTTCCGAACACTTTAGTGGCTACATTTACACAAGCAATAAATTTAAAACAACATTTTTTTAAAACTCCAATCATGTTTTCATTCATAGCAAGATAAAAAATAAAGCAAGAAAGGTCATTTCAATTGTATGTGATAAATAGTTTAGAATGTGTTTCTAAAAATGTTGGTCCAGTTTGACGAGTTTGCCATGTGGTAATTTTGAAATGTTTAAAATAAGTGGAAACGCGGTGTAAGTCTCATGCGGTTGAGATGAAAGCAGGTCAGCTAGTGTGGACAGGTGAAGGTCATGACACACAACAGGAAGTTAATATCAACAACACTTATTCAAACCCAAACACCACTTTTCTAACTACTTTGCGAATTCCAAAGGAATTCACATTTTAAGAAGTGAAGTGATCCCACAACAGGCCTCAGGAGGCCCTTGGGGTAGTAGGAGGTTTAAGGCTCCCACTTTTTCTAGACAATCGGCACTTTATGTCAGCCAGGTTGTCAACCCTGAGTGACGGCCGCCTTTACCCCCAGAACAAGCGTCTGGTACTCATTTCCGTTACAGGCTGAGTCGACCCCAGGGCCATAGTGCCGCCAGAGGGTTTGGGTCAGTTTAAAAATCGTGACCCCAACGGGACTTGAACCCTCGATCGACCCTCCGGCTTGTAGCTCAGTGCCTTAACCACTACACTACGGATTGCCCCCAATTCACACTTCAGTCAGGGAGAAATAACTATGGCATTAGGGTAAAAGTACATTATTCCGATTTTAGTTATTTTTCATTTGTCAAGTTCTTAAGGAAAATGTTTGGACCAAAGAGAGATGAACAGACAGGTGAATGGAGATGACTACTTAACAGTTACATGGTCTTTACAGAAAGCCAGATATATTAACAACAGTTAAGACACGTAGACCGCGATGGGCAGGACATGTGGCAAGACTGGGGAATGAAAGAGGTGCACTGGAAGCTTCTTGTAGGAAAATCAGAGGGAAAACTCCCAGTTGGTAGACCAAGAATGTGGTGGAAGAATAACATCAACTATGATTTGAGGGAAGTAGATTATACAGGTAATGATTGGAAAACATTAGCTCAGGATAGTGATGTATGGAGAGCTTATATCCGCGCGACCATGTGTTTACGGCTTCGATAGTGCCAGTGAGTTAGATTGATATGTGAGAAATATAACATTTTTCTTCCTCTATCATAAGGGCAAAGTTCTTAAGTGATAGCTAATTTCATATGGTAGTTGGTCAGAAGTAATGGAAATCTCCGATTATTAATATAGTTATTTGAATATCAAAAAGTTCTCGTGAAAAAATATGTTTTCGACTTTTCTACGTTTACCCTTTGGCCACAATATATTTTTTAAGTTCTATAAACCTTCATCGATTCTACTTGCTAGACATCAAAATTACCATGGCAAAAAAGTATATAGCAAATTAAATGGAATTTATTGTTTGAATGGGTCCCTGATTGGTTTAGATTCACAATTAGATCCTCTAAAACCATTAGGCTTAGAAGTTTACCGGGAGAGAAAATTTAAAAATCTCTCTAGCGGTAACAATTTTCGATGTTTCACAACGAAACTCAGTATATTCTACTAAAATAAACTGAGGTAGGTATTATCTAAAAATGAGCGAAATCCGACAATTAGAAGTGGAGGTTTACCTGAAATCCGAAATTAAAAACTGACTAGCAACTGCCATGTTTGGTTCGTCTCAGCGTATACTACACAATTTAATTAACCTATAATATATATATATATATATATATATATATATATATATATAGAAACACCTAAAACCTCCTGGAGTCAGGGAATATATTTATACATGAAAGAGAAACATCTACAACCAGGAGATTGGATCGACCGACAAAATTGGCTACTGGGAATCGGACGATGTCAAATACATTAATCAACCGATTATACATTATATATATATATATATATATATATATATATATATATATATATATATACACATACATACACACACATACACACAGGGTGTAACAGGACCTCACCGACAAAATGATAGGGATGATAGGCCATGCAGAGAGGATCATTTTTTGTGAAGGAACATATAGTAGCAAACACGTGGTATATGAGTTATGCGTAGATGAAAGTGTTCACCCGTAAGGGTCAGAATTGAATACAAACAATTGTACACGTATCATTTTTATTGAAAAATACATGTTTTTACAATAAGTGTTCAAACAGTCGACCCTGTGCCTCATTGTATGTTTGATATATCGTCGCAGCAACGATAGGCCAGCACGGCCCATCATGACAGGGGATTCTTTTTGACGTCGTCAAAACACTTATTGTAAAAACATATATGTTTCAATAAAATTATACGTATACAATTGTTTGTATTCAATTCCGACCCTTACGGGTGAACACCTTAATCTGCGCATAACTCATAAACTAATTGTTTGCGACTATATGTTCCTTCACAAAAACTGATCCTCTCTGCATGGCCTATCATCCTATCATTTTGTTGGTGAGGTCCTGTTAGAATAGATTCATTTAGCCTGGTGGAGTTAAGGTCATGTGGCCTTCTCTTCCAGTCACCAGGGCAAACATATGTTACATATAAATACAAAAAAAAATTACAATAATAGTCATACTAAACAATTAATTATCTGTCAAATTGAATAATAATGAAAATAATGTCTAATGATACAATAAAATTAAATACAATTAAAATTAAATTAATGATAGAATGAATACAAAAAGGAATAACAGCTCGAATCTACTAAACATAAACAGAAAAAAATACAGAGAAAGTAATAAACTATAATGAATTAATCTATCGCTTATTAGTAGATATATTGACAAATCTTAAAACTATTTTTATTAAATGATGAAAAAAAATTATTACTTTTTAAGCGTAATATTAGTGAGTTGTTTCTGTTAATAGTTTTATTTTCAATTTGTTTCTAAAAAGATGGTAAAGTTTGGCAGTCTCTGATATAGGATGGACGGGAATTCCATGTTCTAGCAAGAGAAATTGTAAAAGATTTCGAATAATAGGTAGTATGATGAGGAGGGATATAAAGGACACTGTGCTCAAGGGATCGGGTATCTAATTTATGTGTATCAGAGAGTCTAGTGAAGCGGTGTGATAAAAAATAACGTAATGATGTGTGTAATATGTTACACTCTGTATATAAGGTGAGGCTATGTCATTGCTGCCATGAACTTCAGGGTTGGCTAATGATAGTGAATTAGATTAATTGTATAAATGTACCGTACATGCTTATGTAGAATTACATTTTAAAGAATATTTTTCCGTATTGCAGATCATGAAGATCTTCCAGGTGACAAATTGCACCTTTAATACTAAAGTTGTTTGAAAAATATCAATTGCAATGTAGAATAATTATTCTCGCTCTGAAAAACGTTTTGGAATTCGAATAGAGAAAATAAAGCATACGAGGATTTCTAAAGAAACCACTTTTCGTCTGGTTTCACTGAAATGACTGCAAGATCGTGACCGCAACTTGAAATATTCTGCTCCATTCAATAGCCAACAACAGCAATGCCAAAACCGGCCAACAACTGATTTAAAAGACAAATTCCTCCATAACTCGCCAGATCAACCATTCAAAACCACTTTCTTAATATCAAGCACAATAAATAAATCCCCTTCAAATACATTAGTTTTTCTATTGTTGCAATTTTACTACTCATTTTTCTGCTTTACTATCTCACAAGTAATTCAATACTTAATTTTATAACGTTTTCCTCGTTTATTAAAACTCCAAGTTGTATGAAATTTTTATCATAAGTAGGGCTAGGATTTTTATGTAATAAAATATAAGATTTCAATGTAGATAGTATATATTATTTAGCTGTTTATATGTGAAACAAAGATAAAAGACAGTCAGAAGTCTTACTTCTCATTATACTATTCAATTGTTTGTGTGTGAAACAAAAACAAAATACAGTCAGAAGTCTAACTTCTCATTATACTACGTTGCAATCTTACCTTTTAGTATATAAAAATCCTAGCCCTAATCATGAGTAATGCCACGAGTGATTTTCAATTTATCTGGAGAATTTGGAAATCAAGAGTGGCATTTGTTAGGACTATTTAACGAATAAAATTAAGCTATTTACTCACAAATCATTATTTAAATGTACTTATTTTAAAATATTTATATATTTAATGTAAATGACGATGTTTGAAAACGAATCAGAAATCTGAAGTTATGTATCTTCACTGCATTTGATCATACAAATTATTACCAAATAGGATCGCAATATTGTAAGAATGCATCCTAGTGGAGAAATAATTAAACACATCATAATGTATATTATAATCAACATTATAGCTTATTACTTTATATTTTTTTTAAACAACTCAGTAAAATCAAGGAACCTGTTCATTATTTGCTATATTCAATGTATTTGTTGGAGAAAAATAATGCTTTCAGCTGTTCAGTTTATAAAAAAGGAGGAGGTTTCTTTATCACAAAAACAGGAGCTGTTAAAGATAAAACGATAAAGGGCGAAGTAAAACACGACTGTCATTGGTTGTAAAACAAAATTCATTGAAATGTGATTGGTCATTTACTAGCATTTGGGGCATGAGATAAATAGTCATCTCAAATGCATTATTCTGTATCTTAACATGTTGTTCAGTTTCCTCACATCATAGTTAATAGTATTCTCCAACCTCATTCTTCGTCTACTATTGGACGTTTTCCGTCTCGTTTTCTTACAAGAAGTTTCCATGCCCCTCTTTTGTTCTCCATTATTGACATATCTCCATCGCAATCTACGAAATTTTACTGTGAGTTAGTAATAAAATACAAATTTCTATACAGATCGTGTAGATCACTTTTAAGTAGTTTTTTTTGTATTTTTGCATTTTTTTTAACTATCTTTCGTCTCTGTTTGGTCTAAACATTTTCAGAACTTTATTCTCAAATAGGTTTATCCTCAGCTGTAAGACAAATGCCAGGAAGCTTAGGGTCCAACGGTCCTGGAAAATCATCATCATCATCCTTATCATTATCATCACCATCCTTACCGGTGTGGAAAGCAACGTGAAGCTACCACACCTATAATTGCCTAGTAAAGCTGCAAGCATAGCATGACAATGCTATGATTGCAGTGAAAGACCTGCCCTCGGGCAGAATTACTATGGATGGATGGATTCTCAAATATTCGTTCAAAGCTCCTCAAATCTTACATTGGAGGTCTGTGAGCAACAAAGATGCCGGTCGACCACGCCTGACGCACCATCGGAGGGGCAGATGAAATTAAATGAAACCAAATGAATGAGATGAGTGTGGAGAAATGGTGGAATTAATGGCTAGCAAAACGGTAGAAACCCCAAGTAAAATCTACCCAGATTCCGTATCGTCCACTACGTAGGCTCATAGCCGCGCGGACATAAGCTCTCCATACATCCCTATGCTGAGCCAATGTTTTCCAATCATCCCCTGTATAATCTACTTCCCTCAAATCATAGTTAATGTTATTCTCTCACCTCATTCTTGGTCTACCAACTGGGCGTTTTCCCTCTGGTTTTCCTACAAGAAGCTTCCATGTAGGCCTTTCATTCCCCGTTCGTGTATTATTTTTTACTTTATCTAATTTTGATATTCTTGCCGTTCTTAAAAAGTCAATTTCTGTGACTAATAATTAAATAACAAATAATACATATATTTAATATGAATATAAAAACAAATAAAGTGAAAGTACAAGAAATTCTAATCTCTACAATGTTGCCAATAAATATCTTCGATTTAAAGAAAATAACCAGAGTGTGTAACCGTTTGCGCCATGGAGCCT
This sequence comes from Diploptera punctata, assembly GCA_030220185.1. Lineage (NCBI taxonomy): Eukaryota > Metazoa > Arthropoda > Insecta > Blattodea > Blaberidae > Diploptera > Diploptera punctata. Next base: position 2,264,390 of record JASPKZ010009355.1, on the reverse strand, counting down.
CTATTATTTAAAACAAAAAGTAAAACACTGTTATTTAATGAAAATACTTTTTTCAGAAGTAAAGAAGTTAAACCCAGTTATTTGCATACTAAAATATGTAAAGAAACAACTCATTGTTTCAAATAAATTTGTTGCAACTTTTCCTGTTCGGTATCTGAACATCTATCCACTTCATTTGAGACGCAGGGCGCACGTCAAAACATGTTATTTCGTTTACATTTTGAATAAAAAAACATAGTTTATTATGAGAAACTTCTCGTGGATTAATAATTAGACAGGGGAGTAGAGTAAATACTTGTGGATAATAAACAGACCAACATGTACATGAAAGGTGTTTCTAGTTCGTGCAGAACTGGAGAGATAACACAGGCTTGAAATTGATACCACTCATGCAAATATATAGAGAAAATTTGGTGTTGCGCCAACCGGTTGGATATTAATTACTCTCCAGATACTGCTTGCATTACATCAGGGGTGTACAACATGCTAACAGACATACTCAGCCCTCTATTAAGTCATCATCATTCATGCAAGTATTAGGCCATGTGGCCTGTTACGGTCTCAAAGAGGAATTTTCCATCCAGCTCTTTTTTTGGACGTCTCAGCTATTTTTTGCCTTGGAAGCAGTAACAAAGGCATGGCTTTTGGAATTCTATGAGATCGCATTCGTTGATGATTCGTTTTTCACTTGTTATAGTAGTTTTGTATATGTTGGAGAATTGGTTCTACATCCAACTCTTCCATAATTTCCTCATTTCTTTTATGGTCCCACTTTGTGTAGCCTGCTCTACGGCGCATAAATCGCATCTCATTTGCTGTTATTCAGCTTTCATCTCTTCTTCGTATTGTCCATGCTTCACTATCATATCTTAATACTGGTCTTGCGAGAACCTTATAAAGCCGTAATCTTGTGTTATTTTGTACTAAAGATGGTTTCATTATACTGTTAATTATCCCGTTGTTTTTTTTGTTTGTGAAATTAGTTATTTTCTTTGCTATATCAGCTTCATCTTGAAATGATAAATTATAACCCAAATAATTAAATTAATTTACGCATTCTAAAATTTAATCTTCCAAAATAATTTTGCTAGGTATAGGGTATTTCCCACGAAAGAATTAGTTTTCTTTGTTTTGATTTCCACATTGTACATTTTTGCAATTATTAAGTAATTGTGTTAAAGTTAGTAATTGAGTTAGTTAAGTAACAGTGTTAAAGGCCATGATTAAATAAAAAAAAGATAAAATTAAAATATTTACATCACTATATTAAAATTATAATCATAACCTCATTTTCATAGTCCAATTACGAATTTAGGCCATTTTCTGACCTGTTTCGGCCTCAATAGAAACATCAACCAAAAGTATTTTTTGAGTGGACGTCCTGGTCTTCTTCTTCATGCAGGTTGATAGCTTAACATTTGTTTAGATATCCTGTGATCTTCCATTCGATGCACACTTTGCATCCATTTTGACTTATAATCAGAAATTTTGTTTTCTGAAGGTTCCATGTGTAATTCTTCTAAGATGTAATTTTTTTGTGATCTAGTAGTGTGTATCCTGCAGTCCTCCGAAGGTATCTCACTTCAGCAGATATAAGTATTTGTATATTCTTCTGTTTCACTGTCCATACTTCGCTACCATACAAAAGAGTTGGAAGAGCCAGTGTTTTGTACACTTTTAGTCTTGAATGTTTTTGGACTAACTGTGGCTTGAAGATAGAATTTATTAACCATAAAATCCTTAAAAATTTGATATTTTTGCATTTACATCGTTTTCATCTTGAAAAGGGGTAGTGACGTGTATATATCCTCAGCTTCTCGTGGTACAACCCGTTTTAACAAACGAGGCTGTGAGGACCGAGTCACGGCGGTATAACCGTTCCATCGGATACTGAGTAAGTGCGGTATCCTAATGTCTGTCCAGATACTAAAAGGTAGCAGCCCTACCACTAGAATACTTAGCGTGGGGCCAGTAACCCGTCCTAAGGAACTTCAACACTACTTTCAAGTCCCAACACGAAGAAATCCACAATGAATTGAAATATTAAAATCATCATCAACAAGAACAAGGATTAGGCCCAATGGCCTGTTCCGATCTCATTATATGTCGAATTGGTCTTTCCATCTCTTCAATGGTCTTCCCAACATTCTTCTCCCTTTTGGTTTATAATTATGCATTCTTCTTGGCATGCGCTGTTCATTCATTCGTAATACGTGCTGAATATACGCATTTTGGTAATATTTTATTCTTTCACAGAGATTAAATATATTAAGTTCTGTTCTTATATCTTCGTTTTTCTTTTTATCGGTCCTTTGGTATCCTGCTATTGCTCTCAACATCTTCATTTCTGCAGCCTCTATTTGTTTACTATCTGCCTTTGTTAATGTCCAGGTTGCACATCCATAGATAAAATTATAATATTAAATAATAAAATAGTTATCTTATAGGCAAGTCTCCTCAACTTTGTAAAGCATTATTTCTCTGTAGGCCTTTCGGGACTAGTTCCATCATCAGCAAAAAGAGCAGGAGATACGTCTGTATCTACTGACCCTAAGACTACAGAAAATTAACATTTTACAAAGTCGAAGAGACGGACCTACAAGGTATAATTTTATATTATAACTAGCCAATATCCGACGTGCGTTGCTACGCCTGAATAAGTGAAATATTGAAAGTTAATTAAATTGTATGGTATACGCTGAGACGAATCAAGCATGGTGGTTGCAAGTCAGTTTTTAATTTCAGAATTCAGGTAAACCTCAACTTCTAATTGTCGGATTTCGCTAATTTTTTGATAATACCTACGCCGATTTATTTTAATACGATATACTGATTTTCGTTGTGACACATCGACAATTATGACAGCTAGAGCTATTTTTAAATTTTCAGTTGTAGTGAACTCCTACACCTAATGATTTTAGAGGGTTCAATTGTGAATCTAAACCATCCACGAACCCACTCAAACACACACAAAATTCATCAACATCGGTCGAGTCGTTTAGGCAGTTTTTAATTACAGACTTCAAGTAAACATCCACTACTAACTGTCGGATTTCGCTCATTTTTCGATATTGCCTACCACGGTTTATTTTTATAAGATACACTGAAGTTCGTTGTGAAACATCGAAAATTATGGCCGCTAGAGCGATTTTTAAATGTTCACTCCTAGTTAACTCCTACACCTAATGATTTTAGAGGGTCCAATTGTAAATCTAAACCATCCAGGAAGTCACTCAAACACACAAAAAAAAGCCATCAAAATTGGTCCAATCGTTCAGGTAGTTTTTAATTTCGGATTTCACTTTTAATTTAATTTTACTTTTAATTTTAATTTAATTCCACTTTTAATTGTCGGATTTCGCTCATTTTTTGATAATACATACCCCGGTTTATTTTAATAAGATATTATGGGGTTCGTTGTGAAACATCGAAAATTGTGACCGCTAGAGCGATTTTTAAAATTTCACTTCAGGTGAATTCCTACACCTAATAGTTTTAGAGGGTACAATTGTGAATCTAAACCATCGAGGGACCCATTCAGAAACACACAAAACATTTCATCAAAATCGATCTAGTCGTTTAGGACGAATAGGGCGACAAACACAAGTACTGAAGAATTATTTATATAAAGATATTTTAATTTTGTGTCTAACATTTCAACGGAGTTTTAATATGAATTTTATTGACTATAAATATTTAAGTTATGTAATGCTATGGACAGTCCTGTATTGCATCACATAGCACTGTCTCTTGAATTACATTTATGCAGTTAAGAGTATTGACAGAAATTTGTGTAGCTACAATGATTATTATCTTCATACTAGTTCCACGCTTGGCACAATAATACGGGACCACTCCTTCCTTCATCATGTATCCCAACCTGCCTCTTATTTAATTAAACACCATCAATTTCATTGCCCCGCATTTCTCAACCCGGACAATTTTTGCAACTTTATACATTAGTATTCAAATAACAGAAGATATATTACAAATGCAATATACATGTTAAGCAACGTGCAAATTTAAAGCAGCGACATGGAGAAACCAATTTGCAATGACACGAATATGTAATAAGAAAACATAAAATAAGAGAATGTCGTACAAAGTAGCGATAAAAGGTGAATGATTAAAAAAAATCGAGAAAATATAAAACAGTTTATGAATGGTCAACGGAAAGGTAAGATGCAGAAAAAAAATCTGATGATAGACAATATTAAATTAAATGGTTTGTATGCGGATACAAAATGGAAGACCTGTTCTTGGGCAGAACTATATATATATCTGCAAAATCAGCATTCTCCACCCTCTCCTTAACTCAGCTTTCCTTTTTGTATCTGCATAAAAACAATTAATTTTAATATTGTCTATCATCTGATGTATTTTTCTGCATCTAACCTTTCCGTTGACCGTTCATAAACTGTATTATATTTTCTCGAAATACTTTTTTAAATCATTCACCTTTTATCGCTAACTTTGTACGACACTCTCTTATTTTATGTTTTCTTATTATATATTCTGAGCTACAGTTTTCCAATCATTCTCTGTATAATCTACTTCCCTCAAATCATGTTTAATGTTATTCACACACTTCATTCTTGGTCTACCAACTGGGCGTTTTCCCTCTGGTTTTCCTACAACAAGCTTCGCCCACATTCAATTTCCCATTCGTGCCTGATCATCGCAGTCTATGAGAACTGTTCTTTTTATATCTGGTTTCCCATAAAGATCATGTAGTTCATTGTTATGCAGTCTTCTCCATTCGCCTGTCCGAACACCTTTCTTTGGTCCAAAAATTCTCCCAAGAACTTTATTTTCAAATACTCGTAATATCCTTTCCTCCCTTAAAATAAGAGTCCATGTTTCGCATCCATATAATATAATTGGCAGAATAATAGTTTTCACTTTCAGTTTAACTTTTTGAATATAGTTGGAACGACAAGGGTCCCTGTAATACATAATAGCATGCATTTCCAGAATTGATCATACGTTTAATTCCTTTGTGCATCTCATTTATATTTGTAATTATTGTTCCTAGGTATATTAATTCAGCCATTTCTTCAAAATTTCTTTCATGTCATTAGCTGTCGATTTGTGGAAGCAATATAAGTGCGTAGATTTTAAGTACGAATTCCTTATATTAGTCTAAATATAATCAAAATGTCCGATATATTTTGCGTCACAAATGTACAGTTTTCTAAAAAAAAGTACAGAAATGTATTTATGTATACAATGATGGCGAGTATTTGAGTTTCACGCATTACATAGGAGACGTCAAGTGGAAAAAACTTATTGCTTTAATATTTTTTTATCTGAAATTCTGTTTTAACAAAAATTAAATTAAGATAAAATATATGGAATAAATATTTTTACCGATATTAAAAAAGTAGAAATTGAGAACGTTGCAGTGTTTTATTATATATTTATATTATTTTACAAGCTAATACCGGGCGTGCACTGCTACACCAAAATTAATGAAAAATAATGTGATTTTATGTTTAGTTGAATAAGTAAAAGGAAACATAATTATAAATAAATATTTTTTAGATACCCCGTACTGATTACCCGGCGTTGAATCTACATACCCCAATCTTCTTGACATAAATGAGCTGAAATACAAAAATGAATGTGTTTTGTGTTTAGTTAAATAAGTTGGGGGAAAATTTATATCGTGATAATTTTTAGATACCACGTGCTGTTTACCCGGCGTTGTCCGGGAATCTATTCATCCCGATCTTCTTGGCATAAATGAACTAAAAGACAAAATTCATTATTGTGAGTTATCCGTAAAAGAATGCCCGCCATGTGCTGCTATGCTTGCACAGGAATCTACGTACTTGTCTCGATCTTCTTGGCATCAATGAAAGACAAACATGGTTATTGTGAGTTATCCGTAAGAGATAAACATATGCTGTCGCGGACTTTTTTGTAGAGCTTTTTGTGATATTCAATTCTATGTATATCAATGTTGTGTATTTGTTATGATTTAGACGCGTAAGCCATTTAAGCGTCCGAAGAGCTACTTTTTTCACGTTTTCCACTACAAAGGACGATTTTTAAGGGTGTAGGAGTTAAGTATCACAACTCTCTTATAGCCTATGTACATCCCGGGAATCTCCTGAACATTTTGCAAAAAAAAAACCATCACAATCTGATAAACGGTATAGCCGTGCATAACATACAAACAAACACACATTCATTTTTATATATTAGATTTCAAAAGACTAAAGGAAATTATGGTAAGTCAAGTAGCTTATAAATTATGACTAATTATTAGTTTTGTATTTTTGTTAATGATAGAAGATCAAGGGAGAAGTTGCTGAAAACCGTTGGTGGAATACTTGTAGAAGCTCAGAATTATAAGATGTTGGGAGAAGAATGTATGAGAGGATAGAATTGAGACACATTACGAGAGAGACTGAAGCTCACTCTTACAATAAGAATAAATCGGCCTAACATGTTCAGATTAGTAAAGAAAATTCCTCAAGTAATCGAGTCTTCAGACAATCGATATCAATAACATGTAACTTATATTTCTTTTCTAATTGGGGTGACAAGCATTTTACGACGCGAAGCTATATCCATTTGTCTAATTGAAACTGCTCCGAGTGCATAATTGAATCTGCTCCAGCCTCTCCCCCGAGTATCTTGTGGTTTTTATAACACCTTCCTATCTAGTGAATTGTCTGGTTTTAGAGCACACAACATAACTGCTTTTAAAACGTACTACGTAAGATTTGTATCGATACAATTCAATGACACCGAATTTCGAAATCGCCCCTGGTTTATATACCACTCATTCACACTGTGGTTAAAATCACGTTGTTTCTTTTTTCAACAAAACAAGTTTCTCTTGAGACACATAAATTCTGTAACTTAACATAATAATTATAATAAAACTTTGCATAAAGCTTTTAAGCTAACACTTTTATGGTTCTTGTTTTTCTGCACGAGATATTTTGGAAACAAAAAGGAGGAGAATTTAAGTATTTTGTCAGCTTATGTTCTAATCCATTTGGAAATAGCCTCGTTTAGATAAAAATCACAGTACCCATGTTGGTGGCATGCCACTTCCCCTCCCCTCTGCTCATTTGACATGAAGAATTAGAATGAATGTACAGTGACCGATTTAAATTGTGGTGATTTCCAACCAGATTGACTGTTTACTTTCCAAAACCGAAACAACACGACTCTATTTCTAACAACTCTGATTTGTAGAAGGCGTTTCAAAGATTTACACTTCTGTTAACGAATACAAGCAAATTCCGCTGAATCATTAAAACGCTAACAATTTATTTCCAAATAACTGTTAACGACATATTATAAAAATCCGTCAAGAAGGAAATGCCTAAACTAAGCAAATTTCTCAGCAAGTCGGATTTGAGGTCCAATTGTGTTTGTTTACAGAATGGCTTTATTTTATTAATGTTAGGGCTTAGGGCAACAACATGATAAGCCACATATTGTTATTTCTGAGATATAAGGATTTTAATGTTTCAAAATATTATAAATACTAATTGTACAGTATTGTTGTTAATACATTGTGTGTCTATATGTTTTAACTCATCACTGGTGCACTTACAAATGATTTTATGGATATTTCAATACATTTATTTGCTATCATTGTAATAAATTACATTTCTTAACATAGGAATACATTATATAGGTTTTCCAGTATAAAACCTGACACTCTGCGGCTGGCAGAGTGAAATGCGGACGAGGAGAGAGCGCTGCCTGACGGGTGAAACCCCGTGAGGCGTGTCCGGTTTTATATTGGAAGCCCTGTATAATGGAAATGCTAATAACAAATCAAGGAAATTTTGAAGAAGTGGCTGAATTCAAATACTTAGGAACAATAATCACAAATAAGAATGAGATGCACAAAGAAATTAAACATAGGCTCAATTCTGGAAATGCGTCTTATTGTGCATTAACAGGGACTCTTGACGTCACAACTCCTTTCAAAAAACATTAAACTGAAAATATATAAAACTGTTATTCTACCAGTTATATTATACGGATACGAAACATGGACTCTTACTTTAAGGGAGGAACGGAGATTACGAGTATTTGAGAATAAAGTTCTTAGGAAAATTTATGCACCAAAGAGAGATGAACAGACAGGTGAATGGAGAAGACTGCATACCGTGAACTACATGCACTTTATAGGAACTTAGATATAATAAGGACAGTTAAGTCTCGTAGACTGCTATGGACAGGACATGGCACGAATGAGGAATGAAAGACGTGCATGGAAGCTTCTTCTAGGAAAACCAGAGCGAAAAGGCCCAGTTGGTAGACCAAGAATGAGGTGGGAGAATAACATTAACTATGGTTTGAGGGAAGTAGATTATACACGGGATGATTGGAAAACATTAACTCAGGGTATGGGTATATGGAGAGCTTATGTCCGTGCGGCCATGAACCTACGGGTTCGATAGTGCCAGTGAGTTAGTTAATGGGACAATATTGTTGTTAATACATTGTGTGTCTACATGTTTTAACTCATCACTGACGCACTTACAAATGATTTTATGGATATTTCAATACATTTATTTGCTATCATTGTAATAAATGACAATTCTTAATAGAGTGTGGCTTATCATGTTACTGCCGTAAGCCCTTCAATTGGATCCTATGGATTCAGTTACATTGCAAGAAAACAAATATGATGGCTTCTACAACGAGTTTTAAATTTCAGGCATCAGGCAAACCCACACTGATAATGGTCGGATTTCGCTGATTTATGGGCGGAACACCAAAAACTGCGATCGTTAGAGCGATTTTTAATTTTCGTTTGAGAAGACCCCACTCCTAACGGTCCTATTTTGCTGGTTAAATAACTCTATCTTACTTGCCCTTAATTGATTGCTACATGATGAGTTTCGTTCCGAAAATACAAAAATTGCCATATACATATAATGAATTTTATTAATGCTGAGCACAGAATGTAGATAAATTGTACATCAATTATTTCAAACGTTAAGCTGAAAATATATAAAACTATTGTTCTACCAGTTATATTATATGGGTGTGAAACATGGACTCTTACTTTAAGGGAGGAAAGGAGATTACGAGTATTTGAGAATAAAGTTCTTAGGAAAATTTTTGGACCAAAGAGAGATGAACAGACAGGTGAATGGAGAAGACTACATAACAATGAACTACATGGTCTTTATAGGAAGCCAGATATAATAAGAACAGTTAAGTCCCGTAGACTGCGATGGGCAGGACATGTTGCGCGTATGGGGAATGAAAGACGTGCATGGAAACTTCTTGTAGGAAAGCCAGAGGGAAAACGCCCAGTTGGTAGACCAAGAATGAGGTGGGAGAACAACATTAACTATGATTTGAGGGAAGTAGGTTATACAGGGAATGATTGGAAAGCATTAGCTCAGGATAGGGATGTATGGAGAGCTTATGTCCGTGCGGCCATGAACCTACGGGTTCGATAGTGCCAGTGAGTAAGTAAGTAAGTAAGTATTATTTCAGGAATTGTGGCCAGACTTACCTAGGCAAATGCTATGCAGAAGACATTAGTGATTCTGAATATAATCTCCGATACCTGATGCATACATTTATGATGGAGTGTGAAAAACATTAAACATTAAAATTGAAAAATCGGAAACTCTTGTGGTATCTAAGAATCAAGAAAATGTAAGTTATAAATTCAAGGGAAAATTATAGATCATACTATAAATTTTATATACAGTATTTGGGTACAGTAGTTACAAGCAATGGGAGATTATAGTCATAGGTCAAGGAACAAATAGATGACGATATAATAATAAAATCAATAAAGATGTAATTTGGAGGTAGTTAATCGATACTATGACATGTTCTCACCTATGCTTCTGAAACAAGGGCCGAAATCTACAAAATAAAACAAATGTTGGAAACATTAAATGATTGTAGTTAGTAAAAAACAATACGGGAAATATGACAAAGTCGGAAATGATGTTTCGGAAACAATGCGAAATTAAGCTAATAAATGACATCTAGGAGTGAAGTAACAATATCTTAAGAATTAATGGTGTTAGGTTATCAACAACCGTAGATAGATAGATGTATCACCGGTTGTTTAATGTCTTTGACATCGTCCAATTCCTAATAGCTAATTTTGTCGGTACATCCAATCTCCTGGTTGTAGATGTTCCTCATTCATGTATAAAATATATTCCCTAACTCCAGGAAATTTTAGGTCTTCCTCTGCCTCGTCTTTCCTCAAGTTTCCATTCTAAAGCACATTTTGGTAGCCGATCCTCTTCCACTCTCTGGACGTGTCCATTTTAATTGCTGAGTTTTAATATAATCTAAAATAGTGTCTTCAATCTTCATTTTTTCCCTTATAACTGAGTATGAGGCAATCGTACGAGATAATATTCCAACAGGCAGGATATCACGAGGAAGACTACAACAATGATGAAAACATTTGTATCCCAAACAGCCTGTTAAGGTTATCATTAAGAGTAGAGGAAGAAGAAGAAGAAGAAGCAATAATGTGATAAAATATTAAAATACAAAATTAGTACTTGTTAAATCAGTAGTCCTGAACTAAATTACAAAACTTCATCAAGTGGTTAAAATATGAAGGTCTTTCAAAAATAATGTTTCATCTTCTGCATTTCAATTGGTACTCAAAAAATGGTAAAATGAATTTAAAAAGTATTGTCAATAGTGTGATATCGGGTTACTTGACACATTGTAGTTTCGGACGAATGCTTTGGTACGTTATGCAAACAAGTGAATGACATCTAAGTGTTGCAAAAAGGCTCCTAGTTTACACCTCGCCACGTTAAACAAACTAACTCTAAACAGTAACCGCCGTTATGTTGACTGTCAAAATTCAGCTTCATAGAAACCGCAATCTTGTGTGCACAGCGTAACTCGTAGATATTATCAATTTTTCATACAAATACGTTAGAAATACAGGGACACTACAAAAGAAGTAAACAAATTTAACATTCTATAAGAGGAAATATTATGGTACCTGGAAACATTTTTTAATGTTTTGTAGAGGATGTTTTGAGGTTTAAATTTGTTATCTTTGTGTCATATAACACACATTAAGTTCATTCCAAATCCATTGTAACATATCAGCATCAAGACTTCGCATAGCTCTTCTGATATGTTTTCATCGTCCCTGGAACAATTATCGTGGCTTCGTCTAAGAGATCGTAGAACTGTCCATTCCCTATCCCTTCTCTATAAAATACTTCACACATCATCGTCTAATTATTTATCACGCCGCTTCATCAGACTATCCGAACACATCATCTTGATACTCGATCCCATCAGCACATTGTCCTTTATATCCCTCCTCATCACACTGTATATTATTCATTATCTTTTACGGTCTCACTTACCAAAACATGGAATTCCTTTCCGACTTATGTCAGAGACTGTCAAACTGTAACATCCTTCAAAAACAAACTAAACAAGTATTTAATAACAAACTAACTTATACACCTCACTGATAGTGTTCTTTTAACAATTAATAAATTTAATTATTTATGAAAATAATATTAAGATTAACAAATATCTTCTTTTGTTTTGTTTTAAATATTGTATAATCGTAAAATTAGTTTTCTATATCTCATTATTTTCCTTTGTTTTTTGTATACATTAGACAGGGACAATTTAATATGTCTTGCTTGTATAAATTTTATTATTAGTTTTAGACTTAATTTTAACTAACATTAACTGGTTGCATTATAGATCGTAATATAACATATATATATATATATATATATATATATATATATATATATTATATTTTTGTTCAAAATTTTATTTAGTATTTAATATTAGAGTTAATTGAGATTGTTATATTCTGATGTAATATATGTTTGTCCTGGTGAGTAAAGAGAAGACCACATGGCCTTAACTCCACCAGGCTAAACAAATCTAATCTAATCTAATCTAATTAAACTTAAGTAACGAGTAATGTTGGCAAATGGATTCGAAAAGGAACAAAGTAATTATTTATGTAATACTTAATTCAGTCTTTCCACCTTACAGCAGTTCGCCCTTAATTCGTCTTTCCAGAGAATCCTATCTTCCCATTGTCCTTCTTCCATGCCCCTCTTCATCATGGTATCTTATATTCCCTCATACCATGTTCTTCTGCTTCTTCCCCTCTTCCTTCTGCCTGGTACCATCCAATCTAACACCTGTTTAGGTCACTGTTCACCCGACATCCGTTGTAGATGTCTGTACCACTGTAAAACTCTTTGTTATCCTATCGATAACAGTCTCTTGTACAGTAATTATAACAATCGAAATTCCAAAATATTTTGTAAGTGAAATCTTCTTCACTTGTTCATAGCCATCCCTGATCTTAAGTAGGGAGAAGCAGTGGCGGCTAGTTTCTAAATTAATGGGGGTTCACTCGACAATTCTTAAAATTATTTTTTTTTGTAATGTAGAAATGTAACTTTTACGCCAAATTCGATATTTTAAATTACGTTTTGTATGTCAATGGAGCTAAAATTGTTCCCAATCGGGTCTCAAGGCAAGATCTAAATCAGAGGGATCCACGGGAAATCCAAACGCTTAAATGGGTTAATGTTCATATAGTATTGGACTTGAATTCACTGGCAAAGATATAGTTGTTACTTACCTTCCGGACTGGTTGGGACATCATCGTCGTCATCCGCAGACACATGGCAGCGAGAGGACTGAGGAGGTTCTTCCATTTGCCGACAGATCGCATCTTGTAAGCTACTGTACGCCGGTCCTGATGGCCCTCCAGTTGAAGGAGGTGGCGGAGAGGTTAGAGTTGACATCACCGCAGATTCTGCAGCGTTTTGGAGACCGTTTCAAGGCATTCTTGTAAACGGTGGTACAGATGTCCGTTTTGGTCAACTGCAAAAAACACAAACAAATAATCATTTCGATGACAAGAAAAATCTTATAAAACTAATTATCTTAATCTAACAATCGCAACCGGAGATAAATGATCGAGCTGACAACCTCTCCATAATCCTTAACTTGAACCAATGTTTTTCAGTCTTCCCATTAAAAATTTACCTACAAATCAAAGTTACTCTCCCACCTCATGCTTGGTCTACCTACTGGACGCTTTCCCTCTTTTCCTACTAGATGTTTCCATGCTCCTCCCTGAATGTGTTAATTTGGTTGACTAACTCATGCCCCAAATGGGAGTCAATGACAATCACGTTACAATGATTTTTTATTTACAACCAATCACAGTCGTGTTTTGCCTAGAATTTACCAACTAAAGTTTATCATAATAAAGAAAGTACCTCCTTTTTAACATTCTGAATAGGTCATAGCATTATTTTGCAGTGACTGACTCACCAAGAAATACGGCTATCGATTGTATATATAGTGATGAATGTCAACACATACCGCATGAGGGAGTTAATATAAAAAAATTGTAGCAATTGGTTATACCACCAAAGAGAGAAACCACTGTTTGCACTTTCTTAAATGTATTTTTTCCCAGAAAAATAGAATTGTCATATTTACAACATAGGACATCAGAAATGAATTAATATACAGTTTGATGTGTTTCATTTTTTTCTCCACTAGAGTGCATTCTTACAATACTGCGTTCCTTTGGCAATAAATAATATGACCTGATTGCAGTGACTAACAAGAGAAGCAAATGAAGCGTACCAATGGTTTCTCATTTGTTTCCAAACATCGCCGTTTACATTAAATATATAAATATTTTAAAATAACTATATTTAAATAATGATTTGTGAGTAAACAGCTTAATTTTATTCGTTAAATAGTCCTAACAAATGCCACTCTTGATTTCCAAATTCTCTAAATAAATTCACTCCTCACTTCGTGAGTCGTTAATTTATCGATAATTTTGAAATCACTCGTGGAATTACTTATGATAAATTACATATTTCATTTGAAGCTAGTCTTGTAACGTAGATCAATAACACTGGTTGACAAGGTTTTGTTCACAAGAAATCTGATTAGTGAATCTAGTGCATTTTTTATGCTGAATTCAGATATGTAGTCAGAATTTTTCCATCAGGAACAGTTTTTTTTGTGACAGTTACTTTTTAAAATTTGATTTTAGCATTTTCTTTGACCTGTCATAGGAACCTTTATCTTATATGAAGAGTTCCCTGTACCAGTATATGCAGATATGGCCTTAACTCATAACTCTGATTCTGACCTAGCTCAAACTGAAAATGATTCAGATGGAAATAAAAATGATATTACATAAAATATGCCCGAAAATCACTATCTACCACTTTCTAGGTAAGTCAGAATGAGTTAGAGTTAGATGGATTTTATTAAAAATTATAAAAAAATGTAAATGAATATCAAAGAAAAATGTTGCTTGATAGGAAAAGACTGAAATTATATTTAAATTCAGGAAGAAAAATACTTCTAAAATATCATATTTTTATTCTTGTGAAAGAAAAAAAATTCATTTTTGTCGACCAGTGGAACACTAGCATCCCCAATCGTGTCACATGTTCTGGTCATCGTAATCTACAGGACTTATTTGTTCTCATTATACCAGATTTGCCATAAAGGTCATGCATCTCTGTTGCGTTCCTCTTGGGTACAAAACATTTCCAAACTATTTTATCCTCAAAAATGTATTTTTTCTTCTCTTAATGGAAAATAAAGTATTTTGCAACTATATAACTGAAAGAATTATCGTTTAACATGCTTTTCAACTAACATTTTATCAGAGAAATATTCAGATTTCTTAAACGTTGTATTTGATTCAGATATAATTCCTCAAAACGATAGAAATTTCAGTAATTTTCCCTGGATAAAAATTATATTATTATAGTAAGATTTATATAATTCACAAAACATAATAAAGTACGCTGTAAAAAGTACAAATTTAATTTTGTGGTCGTACAGTTTCTTAAAACTTCAAGTGCCTTCCAAGGCGACATGGAGTTCATATGTAAGCCCATGTTTCTCAGGAACCTGTGTAAAATATTACACGAGAAAGAGAAAAGCTATCATCCATCAGAAACATGGAACACTTTACCAAAAAGTAGAGTAGAGACTAGCTTAAGATAAGCCACATGAAACCATTTCCATTTCATGTTATGTTTTATTTTGTAGGTCTCTTGTAGGTGTCGCCCGCATATTAATAATCAAATTTAATATTCTATGCAACGAGGTTTTAAAATATGTACGACCATGTTTAATATTAAGAACAACAATGGCTTATGAAACATATACACACCTTTCCAACAAGTGACTGTTGATCGTAACAAGAAAGCAATAAATCAACGTCTATGCCAACAACTTTCGACATATTTCAATTATTTGATTCTTTATGCGATACATAGATTATATTTAAGAGATTAGTGGGTACCGAAGAATTGAAATTTGAATATTTCAATTTTTATTTTTCAGTTTAATTTATTTTCCTTCTCCTGGACAGAATAAGGATATTCCTAACTAACTAACTCACTGGCTCTATCGAACCCTAGGTTCATTGACGCGCGGACATAAGCTCTCCACACATCTCTATCCTGAGCTAATGTTTTCCAATCATCCCCTGTATAATTTACTTCCCTCAAATCATGGATAATGTTACTCTCCCCTCATTCTTGATCTACGAACAGGGCATATTCCATCTGGTTTTCATACAAGAAGCTTCCATGCAGCTCTTTCATTCCCCATTCGTGTCACATGTCCTGCCTATCGGAGTCTACGATGTTATTATATCTGGCTTCTTATACATATCGTGTAGTTTTATGCATTCACCTGTCTGTTCATCTCTCTTTGGACCAAACACTTTCCTATGAACTTTATTCTCAAATACTCGTAATCTGTTTTCCTCACTCAAAGTAAGAGTCCAAGTTCCACGTCCATATAATATAACTGGGAGAATAACTGTTCTATAGCCTATTTTTCTGTTTAACGTTTTTTTGAAAGGAGTTGGGACGACAAGAATCCCTGCAATGCACAATAGCTGCATTTCTAGAATTGATATGGGTATTCCTACCTAAGGGAAACCATGGAAATCTTTAATCAAATTAGTGATTGATTTTTTTTCGCATCCACTCCTATAATATTGGAGTATCGCCGTTGACCCAAAACCAGCGAGCCCGGGTTTGATCCCCGATCGACAAATTTCCTGTGAGAGGCTTTCTTTCGGAGGTCTCCTTACCTATAAGACAAATGTCAGGAAACTGTAAGTTCCAAACAGTCCCTGAATATCATCTGATGCCAGAATATTCCATATCGCACTTTCCTCGTTTAATATGAATGTATCAATGAATGGTATCTAGTATTGTGTCGGAGCTGATCACTCATCCAGGGAGGTCCTCCATGTCCTTATGTGATCAAAAACATTGTGTGTGTGATCCAGTTAAAATCCTCTCCCGACAGATTCTCTACCTGTAAGGCCCATGAGGTGTGAAGCATGTAAAAGTATCTACAAAGGCAAAGGTTAAACTTAAGTTAACTGAATAAATAAAGAACTTTTGTTTTCTAACACCTATTACAGAATGTTTAGAATTATATTACAAGCTAAGAAAATCCACAAACATTTTTAATTAGGTTCTGTGGCATCGGAATTTGATCTCTGGACCTCCCGAATGTGAATCTTAATTTACCGTTTCAACCAAATCTTTCGGTGAAGCATCGTTCAATTTTAAAACTCATTTTATTTTATACTCCAAGAGAATAAGGGCAATCGGCCATTTCCATCATACGAAAAAAAATTGGAATATTTATTTCAATCAAAACCTGTTGAAATTGACTATTCAAAATATTGCAGGTAAGACTTATAAAAATATAACTGCTAAGGCAGATTTTTATATAATAACTATATATGGTACAAATTTACTTTTGTAGTCTGAAGATTTTCAGGCTCGTAAAAGATCCTTAAGCCTGAATGGAAAGGCCTCTAAGCAAAATTCACCCAATTTTCCCGTATTAGTACTATCTTGGTTTCCTAGATGTCAGTATGAGGCGGAACGCTGACCACGGACCACTCAAATGGCATCTACACGAAAACAAGTGTAACTAAATTAGTATGGTTCAAATTCTTCCCTGTAGGGGGCACCGCCTAAATCTCTCTTAAGGGAAACATGGGCTTACAAGAAGAATAATAGAAAATGAGGGAAGTGTACGTAAATATGCGATGGCCAAATTTGAATTGTTTAAAATTAATACATGGTTTGAGGCATTTAAAAAGTACTACATTTTTGAAACTAAATGATCCTTTGTCAATAAAGTCAGGTAATTAAAAATATTATAAAGAGTTTAGAAAGAAACTAAATATAGGCTTAATTCTATAAATCCATTGTATTATGCATAACAGAGACTTTGATTAGGTATACCAAATTCTGTTAAAATGTTAAATTGAGAATACGTTATATAAAATTGATATTATATATTATATGGATGCGAAGCATGTTTTCACAGGATACCCAAACAAATGTTTAGCTATCAACCTGCAGGAAGAAGAAGACCAGGATGTCCACTCAAGACTTTTGGATGGTGTTTCTATTGAGGCCGAAACAGATCAAGAAGTGGCCTAAATTTGTGAATGTATCATGATGATGATATATAAAACTGAAATTATACGGATGCAAAACACGAGTTCTTACTTTAAGGGTGATGAATATATTACAAGTAGCCTCTCTGAGATCTAATTTCTTAAGATATTTTTAACCAAAGAGAGACAAACAAAACTGTGAATGGACAACAGTGAGAGCAACGCAATCTTTATGGTAAACCAGATATAAAAAAGAATAATTAAGTCCCGGAGATTGCGTTGGAAGGACATGTGGTACGAATGGGGAATGGAAAAGGGACATAGAAACTTCATGTGGGCCTACGAAAACTAGTAGGAATACTACAGAAGGTAGGTCAAGGGTGAATTGGGAGAATACTCATGATCTTTATGGCATAAATCAGATGTAATAAGAACCATTAAGTCTCGAAAACTGAGTTGGGTGGATATATGATACTAATGGGGAATGAAAAAGGGGCATAGAAATTTGCTTGTAGATCTAGGAAAACCAGAAGAAAAACATCCAGCAGGTACATCAAAAATGAGATGAGGGAATAATATTAACCAAGATTCCAGAGAGGTAAATTAAACAAAAAAATGATTGGAAAACAACTGAGGATAAGAATGTATAGGGAGCATATATGTATGCTGCGCGTTCGTCAGTACCAGCAGAGATAGTTCAGTCAGTTACTTTTTTCTCCTCCAAACAAGCATGTCTGCTTAAAGTCTGATATTTCACAAGTTGTATGAAGACTTTTTACAACTTATTGTGTAATTGTTAATTATTCTAATTTCACGTTCAGTAATGTCATTGCTATTTTGATCTTTATTGCACATTCATGTACATTATTAATCACTACACGTGTGCTAAATCCATGCATAATAACAGTCATAAGTCACGCCATGTTCATAGTTCCAGGAGGTATCTGCTTTCATTAAGTAAATGTAATCATACACACTTAATACTTACATATCAATGTGATATTCTGTACTCATACAATTTTTATCGCAGGAAAAAAAAATGTTATCTATAATTATGATAACAATTAATGACTAAACGACACTATTAATTATTAATAGTTTGATTGTCCTTATGAAGTTGTTGGGAAAGGAAGTCACGGAAACACAGGCTACCTGACACAAACCAGTACACAGTATAGTTTATTATAAACAACTTTCCTCATTAGAAGATTGCCTCAAGGGCAAAGTGATACAGACAATTAATTTTTTGAATTTATGAAATACATTTTGTAAATACATTTAAAAATTCAAATTGTAGGCCTAATTGAAGTGTACATACTACGGAGTAGAAATTTTGTAAAAATGGTTTCTTAAAATTGAAATTGATCCTCTAATGGCAGCTTCGCTTACTCTTTTTAAAATATATGTTCAAATAAGTGGTTCCAACAACATGAGAAACAACTGGTATGAACATGTTAAAAGAATGTCTACAGATAGAATTCCTCAGCTGTTATTAAAGTATAAACCAATAGGATATAGAAGTGTTGGACGCCCATTTACTAGATGGGAAGATTAATTAAATCCCACTTGATGCGAAAACAGATCAAAAGGCCTAATTTCATGAAGTAGAAGAAGAAGAAGGTGGTTCTGTAGTGTAAGCTTTTAGACACTCGCATCTCAGCACTGGGGTCTCGAGATCGATTCTTGGACAATTCATGTGGGTTTCGTGGAAAACGAAACAGAGTTTGGGCAAGTTTTCTCAGGGTTTCTCCTGCCACAAATTTAATTCCAGCATTTCTCCACGCTAATCTTAATCGTTTCATTTCATTTCATCAGCCTCTGTGATGGTGCTCCAGGCGTGGTCGGCAGGCTTTCTTGTTATTCACAGGCGTGGTCGGCAGTCTTTCTTGTTATTCACAGACAACCAATGTAAGTGACTTAATCACATCTCATCTCTCGTCCCGGTCCTGAGTCTGACACAATTGAGCAGGTACATCAAATGACTTGGACAAGATATCAGAGAATACCGAAGGATTGCAGCTATTGGGATCGGTTCTCATGAAAATCTTTCTGAAATGTCTATAAATATTTATCGGTCTATCATGTGGACACCGAAAATGACTAGGACAAAAATGTGTGTGTGCGCGTGTATATGTGAGTAGGTGTAGGTGTGAGAGAGTGAGAATGTGTGTGCACGCTCGCTCTCTCTCTCTCTCTCTCTCTCTCTCTCTCTCTCTCTCTCTCTCTCTCTCTCTCTCTCTCTCGCGGGTATTAACGCTCTACGGTTAGCAATTTTTATTTTTTTCGTAACCAAACTATAGTCCACAGACGAAGAGAATGAAAGCACGGGACGAAGGGAGGCACGGGGAATTGCAAGCGATGCAATGGCATACTACCTGAGAATTAAGGAGCACTCATGACGTATGAAATACCTACCGCTTTCATTCACTTCGTCTTTGGATAATAGCTACATAGCAGTACGTTATAAAAAGTTAGAGCGAGTTCATTAATCAGCAAAATCGGATCATCAGTACGTAGTGGTATTCACCTTAACCGAAAATTTAAAAATCGCTCTAGCTGCTGCAATTTTCGATTTTTGGCAACGAATCTCAGAATATACCATGATAATAACACCAGAAACGTACTTCCCAAAAATCAGCTAAATTTGACCAATAGAAGTGAAACCCGAAATTTAGAAACGACTAGAGGACGCCATGTTTGTTTCTCGCAACCTAATTCGATACGATTACAAACGATTTAATTAAGAAGAGAAATATAGTCTATATTCCGTAAATCAGCAACAGGAGACCATAAACTCGACTTGCTGATTAATTCGCTTTGTTTCCGCAATTCCTGTGTGACAGATGTTTTAAAATTTACTTTCTGTAATCTAGGTCTTGTAACAAAATAATTTCAACTAGACATCAAATCAAATTGAGAACTTGATAATGGTAGATGCTAATATATTCTTCTTCTTCCTCCTCTTATAGATTTGCCTTCTTCAGTTTCCATTTATTCATATTAATCCAATCTCCTTCTTCCAAATTCCTATCATCCATTATAGTTCTGACATAGGTTTTCCATTTCCATCTTCATCTGCCACGTTTATTTTTTTCCAAGGGGTGACCATTGGTACACAGGGTATAACAGGACCTCACCAACAAAATGATAGGGATGATAGAGGATCATTTTTTGTGAAGGAACATATAGTTACAAACACGTCTTTATGAGTTATGAGCAGATGAAGGTGTTTACCCGTAAGGATCGGAACTGGCCGATCGTTGCTGCAACGATATCAAACATGCAATGAGGCACAGGGTCGACTCATTGAACACTTATTGTAAAAACATGTATTTTTCCATAAAGTGAAATGTACAATTGTTTGTATTGATTTCCAACCCTTACGGGTGAACACCATCATCTGCGCATAACTCATAAACGATGTGCTTGCGACTATATATTCCGATTGAGGGTCTTTCCACTTTTTCAGCGGTTGCCCTTTTACCAGCCGGCTGCTGGCCCTTCACATCCACATGTGTCAATCACAGAGGTAGATGATCAACAGTCAGTGTAGGGGTGACATGTGGTTAGCATGTCGAGTCCCCCAGCCGTTATAGCTGGTTCCTCAACCTGGAGCCGCTACTTATTGTAGCTACCCAATTGCCTCACGATGCTGGGTGGGCACCGGTCCCATACTGGCCGAAATACCATGAGAAAATTTCTTCCCCCATGGAGACCCGAACCAGCGCAAGTCCCGTAGCTCTGCGCCAAGGCTTCCTACCTTAACCGCTCGGCTACGGCGCGGGACGCGACTATATATTCCTTCACAAATAATGATCC
Source organism: Diploptera punctata (assembly GCA_030220185.1). Classification (NCBI taxonomy): domain Eukaryota; kingdom Metazoa; phylum Arthropoda; class Insecta; order Blattodea; family Blaberidae; genus Diploptera; species Diploptera punctata. The sequence goes on along the minus strand of JASPKZ010009355.1, from coordinate 2,243,101 downwards.
TCTCTGCATGGCCTATCATCCCTATCATTTTGTCGGCGAGGTCCTGTTACACCCTGTATATATATATATTTTTTTTTTTTTCCATTTTCCATTCTTTGTGCATGGCCATCTCATTTAAGAGTTTGATTTTCAATCCTCTTTCGATGCTAATATAAACAACACATTTTATCCATACTTTACAAACAAATCATAATAATTTGGTAATTTTCATTATGAAATGTTGAATCGTTGTTTTACACGGAACAATTTAAAGAAGCCATTAACCTTCAAATTTATGTTTCAGTTCCAGGAAATCGTATGAACAATCCCCAATTCTTGTAGCACTTTTGCAAGTAATTGTATGTATATAAGATATATGATTCCATTTCAGACCCCCAACTGTTCGGCTGATTTCTAATCCGGCGATCACAACGCCACGGCTTTTAAAACGGATTTGGTGTGTACAATCGAGAAAACAATAGAATACCTGATTGCGTCTGAATAATAATACAGCTAACGATCTTTAGAATATATATGAAGAGATTGAGAATCCAAATATGGAAGAGAAACATCATGGCGGCACAAAAAAAATAATACTTAAGATAAAAAAAAGAATAACAATGAATCTTCAATTTGAAAGTTGTAGCGTACTTCATTTTTTTATTGAATATGACCACCAAGTGTGTTTCGAGTCTGGTGAAGGAAATAAAAATATTTAATTGGACGATTACATCTGTTAGAAATGTTGTATTAATGCATGGCGCTGTTAAGATAAATGGATTTCTACTTGAATTCAATTTTCCGCTAGTTCTTAGATGACTGCAGGCATCACGTCCAAAAAAATGTTTGATGTGTGAAAAAGAATGAAAGGTGAAAGGTTACCTGAGCGACTGGATTAGTCATTCAGTCACATAGAAACACGTGGCCAACTACCAAACTGCTTAAATCTTCAACTGTACGTGCCAACAAGTAGTTGATGCTCTTCTTTTTAAGTTTTTTGATTGCACATTTCAGGACATCGTCTTACAGATGTTATTGAAACACATGCTGAATTTATAAGTTGGTAATAATTAAGATATTCTCGAGCTGTGGTCATGCCTTGGCGCAAAGCTACGGAACTTGCGCTGGTTTCAGTCTCCATGGAGAAGACATTTTCACGTGGAATTTAGAATAGTATGGGCCTAATGCATTATATAATAGAAATGGACAACTAATAACAAATCAGGTAAATTTTAAAGTAGTGGCTGAATTCTTATATCTAGGAACAATAAATGCAAACAGGAACGAGACGCAAAAATAAATTAGACATAGCCTCAATTCTGGAAATGCATCATATTATGCATTACAGGGACTCTTGTCGTCTCAACTCCTTTCAAAAAACGTAAAACTGAAAATATATAAAACTTTCATTCTCCCAGGTATATTATATGGATGCGAAACATGGCTCTTACTTTAAGGGAGGAAAGAAGATTACGAATATTTGAAAAATATATATGAATAGAGAGGTGAATGGAGAAAATAACATAATACTGAGCTACATGGTATGTATAGGAAGCTAGATACAATAAGAATAGTTAATTCTCGTAGACTGTGATGGACAGGATATGTGCCACGAATGGGGAATGAAAAACGTTAATGGAACCTTCTTGTAGGAAAACCAGAGATAAACGCCCGGTTGGTAGATCATGATTTGAGGGAAGTAAATTATACATCGGATGATCTTGTAGAAGATTTCCGGGCTGTTGGCCGTGGTCTTAAGGCTTATAGTTACCCGACGTTTGGCCAGAGACTGCGTCCGGCATCCTCAAGGGTTGTAACTCTGGCGCATGCGCACTGTTGTTCTATAAGACTTAGAAAATATTTCACGTCAGTTTAAGTGCAGTTTTTCAAAGAAGTGGGTCACAATTCCGCCAAAATATCCAGAAATAATACCCAAACGTCATAAAGACAACCTGATGCCATTGGTAATAAATAAATAAATAAAATAATAGTAATAACATAAATGACAAGAATAATATCGATAATAATAAAGAAAACAATAAAACGACAACAATAATGACAAAAACTATAATAAAATAACAATAAAAATAATAGCAATAAAGCAATAATACCAATAACACTAATAAAAGCAATAACAAAAATATTGACGATAATAAGACTATAGCAGCCCATTTTGAATTCTAATGTATGCTTTGCATATAACAAGATTACCAAAAGCAGCATTTAATTACAAGCCAAGAGGATCAAGGAATGTAGGAAGGCCAGTGAAAAGATGGACAAAACAACTGTGAGGCGGAACAGGCAGTTTGCCTAGCCCGTGAAGTGAAGAAAAAGACTATGTTATTTTTGTAAAGCCATTAACATCCAATTACTTACAAGAAAGGCTTACATTTCACAAATCACTGCCGAAAGATCGCCTACTTGCTCAACATCATCGACACTTGTGACTCACTTCCAAATAACAAATGAAACAAGAAATGATCCAACAAATAACAAACGAGACGCAGTATAAATAATAAAATGCTTTGTACAATAGAAGATTATTCCAGTATTTCAAATATGGCCTTCTAATTTAATATTCCATTAAGAAGTTATTCTCTCTCCTTCCCTCTAAGATTACACTAGCATTAATAAACACGTCTACACACCTCTAGGAAAACAATAGCTGCGTCATAATTTCAAACATGTAACTTAATCTCAAGCATGGAGATCGGTTTATTAGCCATCTTGCCTGTTTACGAGAGCAGCAGAACATTAATTCCAAAACAATTTACCGAGTCGAAACAAGCGTTTGCTTTTATTGGAAATGCAGCTTATATTTACCATAATAATAGAGTTATTATTCCTTGGTCTATCATTTTATACACAACTTCAATGCATTTATAGCTTTAATGAATTCCAATGGAATGTACCTATCAGGGTGTTCAGCAAATTACAAGATATAAAATTCCCAACTATTTCCCGGTTTTTTCATGGGATCAAAAAATAAATTCCCGAGTTTTGATTTAGGCTTTCACGACCGGAAGTAGTATGATGACCTTGTATAATATTTCCGGGCTGTTGGTCGTGGTCTTGAGGCTTGTAGTTCCCCGACGTTTCGCCAGAGACTGCGTCCGGCATCCTGAAGGGTTGTCTTGAGGATGCCGGACGCAGTCCCTGGCGAAACGTCGGAGAATTACAAGCCTCAAGACCACGGCCAACAGCCCGGAAATCTTCTTTAAAATCAGTCCCCTAGTTTTTTTAGTGCTAAATTGAATCAATTCTAATAAAACTAATTTTGTTAAAATATTTTTTTGAATATGTGTAGGTGATAAAAACATAAATTTATTTTTTATGGTAAGGGCTTAAATAAGAATAGCAAAATAAATTAATGTTCTTTTATTATTATTATTATTATTATTATTATTATTATTTGAACATGAAATATGTTACCATAAAACATTGCAAACAATCTCACGTTAAAATTACTTTAATCATATCTAACTCACTGGCACTATCGAACCCGTAGGTTCTTGGCCACGCGGACATAAGCTCTCCATACATCCTTATCCCGAGCTAATGTTTTCCAATTATTCCCTGTATAATCTACTTCCTTAAAATCATGGTTAATGTTATTCTCCCACCTCATTCTTGGTCTACCAACTGACGTTTTCCCTCTCGTTTTCCTACAAGAATCTTCCATGCACGTCTTTCATTCCCCATACGTGCAACCTGTCCTGCCAATCGCAGTCTACGAGACTTAACTGTTCTTATTATATCTGGCTTCCTATAAAGACCATGTAGTTCATTGTTATGTAGTCTTCTCCATTCACCTGTCTGTTCATCTCTCTTTGGTCCAAACATTTTTCTAAGAAATTTATTCTCAAATATTCGTAATCTCCTTTCTTCCTTCAAATAATCATATCTTATTTTTTAATCGTTTAGCAATTTGTGTAGATTTCAATAAAATATTAATAAAATAGGAAAAAACGTAGATTGTATATGAAAAGCGAAAGGCACTTGCCAAGAGTTAAATGTGTCCAATAAGTTGACAGCTTACTGCATAGAGGAGAACCTGCGTTCATCTGGCTTATTGAACTACGTGTTGTTTTGTGACGCGATATCTTCTTTAGAGCGGCAGCTTGACTCCGCCAAACGTATGCTATAGTTTCATAAACATCTTTTTCCAAGAAATGTTCCAATATTTATTCTAGTTGGTGACATGCGTTGAACATGGTCTGTCCAATTAGTCCCATATTTTTAGATTGTCATAATTTATTACATATTCAGTTCATGATACTTCCATGACATACAACCTGCCAGAAATCGAAGAAATCTCATTTCTGAATATTCTACTTGTTTTAACTGGTCTGCGGTCAATGTCCAGTTCTCACTGCCATGTTGAAGTGGTGGCAATGCAGTCACTTTATACAACTTCAGTAATGTTTGCTTTTATACTTTATATTTCAATGTTCTCCGTATTGTTCCACAAATATAACTGTATTAATAGAGGTATGATTAAGGCAAGGGTTTTTATGTAGTAAAAGATAAGAATGCAATTCAGATAGTATATACTATTCAACTGTTTATATGTGAAAACAAAAGACAGTCAGAAGTCTAACTTCTTATTACACTATTCAACTGTTTATATGTGAAACCAAAACAAAAGACAGAAGTCTAACTTCTTAATATACTACGTTGCAATTAGTTCATAAAATCGTAGCCCTACTTTTGATGTCCCAACTCCTTTCAAAAAACGTTAAGCTGAAAATATATAAAACTATTATTCTACCAGTTATATTATATGGATGCGAAACATGGACTCTTACTTTAAGGGAGGAAAGGAGATTACGAGTATTTGAGAATAAAGTTCTTAGGAAAATTTTTGGACCAAAGAGAGATGAACAGACAGGTGAATGGAGAAGACTACATAACAATGAACTACATGGTCTTTATAGGAAGCCAGATATAATAAAAACAGTTAAGTCTCGTAGACTGCGATGGCAGGACATGTTGCGCGTATGGGGAATGAAAGACGTGCATGGAAGCTTCTTGTAGGAAAGCCAGAAGGAAAACGCCCAGTTGGTAGGCCAAGAATGAGGTGGGAGAACAACATTAACTATGATTTGAGGGAAGCAGATTATACAGGGAATGATTGGAAAGCATTGGCTGAGGATAGGGATGTATGGAGAGCTTACGTCCGCGCGGCCATGAACCTTCGGGTTCGATAGTGTCAGTGAGTAAGTAAGTAAGTAAGTAAGTAATCGTAGCCCTACTTATTAATTATAAAATTTAAAAATATAGCCAACTTAACCTGGCAAACACAAGTGAAACACATATGTAAAAAGACTTTCTCCATCTTACATTATCTTAGACGTTTAAAGAATTTTCTCCCAGTTTCGTTAAAACAAATCCTAGTGCAGAATCTTGTGTTACCATACTTCGATTATTGTGACATTATATATAATGATCTAAACTATGCCTTGTCGCAGAGACTGCAGCGTGTTCATAATGCTTGCGTTCGATTCATTTTCAATATCCGGCGTTATGACCATATTTCCGAACACTTTAATAACCTCTCTTGGCTCCGTCTTACTGACAGACGTAAATTGCACTCTCTTTCGCTACTTTTCAAGCTTCTGAATTCCTACATTCCTACTTACCTGGCGTCCAGATTTGAGAAGTTATCCTCCTACCACAATATTGACACTAGGTCACAAGATAGCAGTCTGCTAACAATTCCTCTTCATAGCACTTCCTCCTATTCTACTTCCTTCACAGTAGCCTCCGCCCGCTCCTGGAATCTCCTTCCTCAAGATATCAGGGGTTGCCGCACACTTGGCACCTTTAAATCACGCTTATACAGTTATCTGTTGTCTAATAATTAATTGTTCTCTATTTATTTAATTTTATGCTATGTCATTAATCTTTTCCTCGTTTTTTATATATCTTGTACATATTATATATTTAATTCGTTAAATTTAGAGTAAATCAAAATACATTATAAATATTAATTGTATTGTATTCATAACTTGTAATCGTTTATATATATATTGTAATTTAGATTTAAGACTTTTCTTTTGTATTTTTTTAAACCTGGTTGAGTGGTAGACAAGGCCTTAAGGCCTTAACTCTGCCAGGTAAAATAAAGCTATTATTATTATTATTATTATTATTATTATTATTATTATTATTATTATTATTATTAACTTACGACAATAAACTAAAAACTATATGCATATTCCGTACTCTAAAAATATAATTTAATACCGAAGATCAGTGCGTTAAGAATTCTTTTTATATCTTTATTATGAATGTTCGTGTATGCTTTAAAAAAACATGTATACAACACGGGTTGATGGTGAAAAGAATGGAAGAAACCTATTTTAAATGAATATGAATACAAAATGCGTAGGATGAAGGTTTCTGTTATTCAAATCTTGATGTATTCCGAGAAGATTTCCAAGGCTTCAACTTTCAGGCTCCATAGAAATTTTATTGTGAGTATTCTGTTCCATAAATCCTACAATATGTCCACATTTAAAGGAGACCTATTCAATTTCAAGGAGTCATTACATGGCACTATGTCATTTTTATGTAATGATTTAGTTCCAGCAAGAAATTTATAGCCCACCTACACTAAATGTAAGTACTTTAATATCACTACTTCAACTGATTAAATTATAAAACCCAGGTGCGATTCAAGTAACACTAAGAAAATGGGACTAAAAGTTAATATCAATAAAACTAAATACATGACCATATATAGAAGTACATTATATTATAAATACATTAGATAGATCATCGGTTGATTAATGTCTTTGACATCGACCGATTCCCAATAGCTAATTTTGTCGGTCCATCCAATCTCCTGGTTGTAGATGTTTCCCCTTCATGTATAATATATTACCTGATTCCAGGAAGTTTTAGGTCTTTCTCTGCCTCGTCTTCCCTCAGGTTTCCATTCCAAAACACATTTTGGTAGCCGATCCTCTTCCATTCGCTGGACATGTCCATACCATCTTAATTGTTGAGTTTTAATATAATCTAAAATAGTGTCTTCAATCTTCGGTTTCCCCCTTATAACCGAGTTTCTAATTTTTTCTCTTCTTCAAAAAAAATTTTCCTATCCCGATGGTATTAAGAGTATTCGAGGCCAAGGGGATAATTTCATCATATTTTTTCTGTCAAATTCTTCCTTACTAAGTAAGTCCAGATCAGGCTCTTAGCTGTAGTGAAAGCAACTGATCTAAGGATGGAACCTGAAAGAAACCCTGGTCCTCCATGTTGGCGGTTGATGCGGTAAGCCAGCTCCCTCCCAACAGAAAAAAAATACAATGCTAAAAAACCTAATAGACATAAGCCGCCAGTTTAGAAGGAAGACCAATCAAGCTGCGGAAAATAACTCTACTAATTACTTACTTACTTACTTACTCACTGGCACTATCGAACCCGTAGGTTCATGGCCGCGCGGACATAAGCTCTCCATACATCCCTATCCTGAGCTAATGCTTTCCAATCATTCCCTGTATAATCTACTTCCCTCAAATCAAAAGTTAATGTTGTTCTCCCACCTCATTCTTGGTCTACCAACTGGGCGTTTTCCCTCTGGCTTTCCTACAAGAAGCTTCCATGCACGTCTTTCATTCCCCATACGTGCAATATGTCCTGCCCATCGCAGTCTACGAGACTTAACTGTTCTTATTATATCTGGCTTCCTATAAAGACCATGTAGTTCATTGTTATGTAGTCTTCTCCATTCACCTGTCTGTTCATCTCTCTTTGGTCCAAAAATTTTCCTAAGAACTTTATTCTCAAATACTCGTAATCTCCTTTCCTCCCTTAAAGTAAGAGTCCATGTTTCGCACCCATATAATATAACTGGTAGAATAATAGTTTTATATATTTTCAGCTTAACGTTTTTTGAAAGGAGTTGGGACATCAAAAGTCTCTGCAATGCATAATAGCATGCATTTCCAGAATTGAGCCTATGTTTAATTTCTTTGTGCGTCTCATTCCTATTTGTGATTATTGTTCCTAGGTATTTGAATTCAGCCACTTCCTCAAAATTTCCCTCATTTGTCATTAGCTGTCCATTTCCATTATATACTGAATTTTCTACCTGTGACCATATATTTAGTTTTACTGATATTTACTTCCAGTCCTAATTTCTTAGTGTTACTCAATAGTGTGTGCGTGTTGGCCTTTAGTATCTCCTCGCTATCGGCCAATAGTACTACATCATCAGCATAAACTAACAGCTTATTAATACCATTCAGTTGTAAGCCTTCCTCATTCTCTAAAGATTTAATGGCATGCTCTAGTACAAAATTAAATAGTAGAGGAGATAGTGCATCTCCTTGCTTCAACCCATTCTGGATTTCAAAAGTGTCTGAAAACTGTTTGCCTACACGCACCCTACTATTTGAGCAATTTAGACACATTCGTATAAGTCTAACTAACTTTTTAGGAATTGGAACATGGAATGTACAAGGCGTAAGAAATAAACTGAAAAAAAACATTATAAATACATTATATAATGGATCTTTTTATTTATGCTATATTCCCATTCATTCTTATATATTTTATCTAATTTACATTATTTTTAATTATTCTCATATTTTTTTATTTATTAATCTTATTTATATAGGCCTATATGGGGTCATATATACCTGTTACAGCGATAACTATCAAAATTGCCACGAGGATCTTAAACAAGTACACATAAAATCATAACACTGGTCAATATGATTTTTGTCTCATGAGTACCAATAGATGTACTTAATGCAGTTTTTTATCGTGTTTTCAAATATGTATTCGGAATTTCTCCATCACCCACAGTTTTTTTATATCAATTTCAATTAATGGATTTAAATAATTATTTTTAATAAACGTTTTTTCATCCATCTGTCCATTGTAAAATAAAACCAAATGAGCTAACTCAGGAGATTTCAGCTAAGGAAAAGAGATATCAAGGCAAATGGAATCCTAATATGCTGGCCGATTATTGTTGGACCATCAAGAGGGATGCTCCACAGGCGAAATATAGCAGAAAATCGTCATTTCTTACTTTCTAGGTGAGTTCGAATGTTCGAATATTGTGCAGTTAAAAATGTAGAAAATATTAAAAAGTTTTGAAATTATAAATGCCTGTCTCTCGGAAACATTGCGTGATGGAGAAAACCCGATATATTTGAATTCAGGAGAAAAAATACTATCAGAATCATATATTTTTCTTTCTGAGACAAAAAAAGTTTATTTTTTGTTGCTCAGTGTAATGAACAATTTAAACAACATATCTTTTGTCATTTAAAAAATCAATTACCAAGTTTTAAAAAATTAAACATAAATGCAGACCAAAAAACTGAAGATAGAGCCGCGGAAGAAGGAAAAGAGAGCCCGCGGAGAAGAAGAAACCAGGGTCATTACTAGCGTAATCAACCTAATTAGATGAAAACAATGCAGACAATGCAAGAGTTGACGAAAAAGTTGGCCTAACTTTATGATACGTTTATAAAGGCGAGTCCATTGGATGTTGTCCAAGTGCACACGTTAATTGTGTGAAACGTTAGAGAATCAGTTCTGACTCATTTATGTATAACGAAATCAGTTCAAGTTGTAAATCACGAAATATATTCACACCATTTATCTTTCAAACTTAAAATTAAAACAGCTACTTGCAAATGAATATCGTGATGCAAAGGCAGACATGAGCCAACCACATACTATATGGGCTATTATTCTATTAATTAAAGTTACAATTAAGGGGAAGCAGTTGTGAAGAGCGATAAAAAGTGGTTCATAATAATAATAATAATAATAATAATAATAATAATAATAATAATCCATCCATAGTAATTCTGCCCGAGGGCAGGTCCTTCACTGCAATTATAGCATTTTCATGCTATGCTTGCAGCTTTACTAGGGAATTGTACAGGTGTGGTAGCTTCCCGTTGCTTTCCACACCGGCGAATGATGATGGTGATAATGATAAGGGTGATGATGATGATGATTGCCATATGATTTCGGGGACCGTTTGGGCCTTAAAGTTTTCCTGACATTTGTCTTACAGGTGAGGAAAAACCCCGATAAAAACCTCACCCAAAAAAAACTGCCCCGACCGGGGATCGAACCCGGGCCCGCTGCGTGACAAGGCAGCACGCTACCTCGAGAGCACAGCGGTGGGCCAATAATAATAATAATAATAATAATAATAATAATAATAATAATAATAATAATAATAATAATAATAATAATAATAATAATAAAACAGAAGTAAAGCTCCAGTGGATACTATGAAGTGGATTGATGAAGTCAAAAAAGACTCGGCAGGAATTACTAAAGAAGATATCCCAAACAGAGATAGGCCTATATTTAGAATTAAGGTGAATACGTGGCAAGTTGACCAAGAGGACAAACCGAAGAAAAAAACCGGAACAACTTGGACAGATGATAGAAAACAAGCTCATAGCAAAATAATGAAAGAAATTTGGGCTCAAAGGAAACGCCTCTAAGTACTTTGCGCAGTCCTACATGGGCTCATCCGCATATAAATAATAATAATAATAATAATAATAATAATAATAATAATAATAATAATAATAATAATAATAATAATAATAATAATAGAACAAACGCCAAAGTTAAAAGGAAAGTGATAGAAAAAAAATTATGAAAAATATGGATTATTTACGCAGAAGTGCCAGAAAGTCAAAATTAGAACACGTCACAAATAAGGAAATTAGAAACATAGTGGAAGCAGAAGAAAACATAATAGAAAGAATTGAGAGAAGGAAGTAAAGTCGTTGGGACATGTTTTAAGAATGGAAGATGAGAGATGGCCCAAGCAACTATATCAATGGCATCCGACCAGAAAGAAGAAAAGAGGGAGACTAAAGTTAACATGGAAGGAAAACATGAAGACAGTAATGCAAGCAAGAGGGCTAAGCATCGAAGATGCCCCAGATCGTAGGCTTTGGAGATTTGGCACGAGAAGAAGCAGCAGCTGTAAAAACCCGAAGATAAATAATAATAATAATAATAATAACAATAATAATAATAATAATAATTATAATAATAATGCATTTAACCTTATGTACAGATTTTCAATCTTCTATTGCCTAAAGTTTTACTTTCTTCTCCACTCGTCCCTATCCATCCACCCATGTCCTCCAGTTCACTTATTCGGCTCTCACTACCTCTCCTAGTCCATGGTAATTCTGCCCAAGGGCAGGTCTTTCACTGCAATCATAGCATTTTCATGCTATCCTTTGCAGCTTTACTAGGGAATTGTAGGTGTGGTAGCTTCCCGTTGCTTTCCACACCGCTGAAGGATGATCATGATGATAAGGATGATGATGATGGCCATATGATTTCGGGGACCGTTTGGGCCTTAAAGATTTTCCTGACATTTGTCTTGCAGGTGAGGAAAAACTCCGATAAAACCACACCCAGAAAAACTGCCCCGACCGGGGATCGAACCCGACCTCTCCTAATAGAGAATATATAAAGCAAACATAAATAAATAAATAAATATAAATATATATATATATATATATATATATATATATATATATATATATATATATATGAACATTTATTTGTGCCTTATTGTAAATGAATGTACAAATGTACATTTGCCTGAACCGTGGTTTCTTCGGGTTTATGAGATTGGGTAGTTTAGACGTGCTCTACTAAAAACTGTCAAAACGTTGGATATAATTATTCGCCCAGGATTAAAATATTTGAATACATTCACGTAACATAATGTAAGTTATAGTTTGAATAAGTAACTATATTGGGATTAATTTAAAATTATGAATAGAGTTGAATCAACTGCATTGATTTATTTCCTGATTGAGTAAATATCAATTACACAATATTTGTACAAGGATATGAAACAATTTCATTACATTCAACACAACTCATTATATTGCATTTTAATTAAACATTATGCACTTTTATAAAAAACATATTGATATTTGTACAAACATACTGCATAGTTCATTATGCACCACTCTTATATTTAAGCTGGGTGTGCAATTTCTATAACGCAGCATTGACATCAGTGTGACCTTAACAAGTAGTTAAGATTTATGAGCACACATTTTAATATTTTTGATTGAAGAAATTTTTAACTTTAGCAAATAGTTTTGTATTTGATTTTTGTTTTAAAGTCCGTCGCAGTGGCGTAGTCGGTAGAGTTCCTACCTTCCACTCCGGCGACCCGAATTCGATTCCCGGCCGGGTAGGGGATTTTTAATCTCCACCGTGGGTCTGGGTGTGTGTCTTGTCCTTGTGTCTAAGTGTGAGAATAACAGAAAGGTAAAACAAAAAGATAAAACAAGAAGGAAAAGTGTAAACGAAAAGATGAAAAAAAAACGCACAAATATAAATATAAAATCAGCAATTGATAAAATTGTGAAATTTATAAGCTATGGATCTAGTTTATTTAATTTACAGAGAGAAAAAAACAGGGTCTTTTTTATGTTTATACTGTTTTTCCTTTTTGTTTTATCTTTTTTTCCTTTTTGTTTTACCTGTTTTGTTAATTTTCTTTTTATCCTCACATAGACACAAGGTCCACCGCTGTGGTCTCGAGGTAGCGTGATGCCTTGTCAAGCAGCGGGCCCGGGTTCGATCCCCATTCGGGGCAGTTTTTCTGGGCGAGGTTTTTATCGGGCGTTTTCCTCACCTGTAAGACAAATGTCAGGAAAATTTTAAGGCCCAAACGGTCCCCAAAATCATATGGTCATCATCATCATCATCATCCTTCACCGGTGTGGAAAGCAACGGGAAGCTACCACACCTACAAATCCCTAGTAAAGCTGCAAGCATAGCATGAAAATGCTATGATTGTAGTGAAGGACCTGTCTTCGAGCAGAAATACTATGGATGGATGGATGGACACAAGGACAGGACACACGCACCCAGACCCAGGGTGGAGATTTGAAATCACCTACCCCGCCAGGAATAGAACCCAGGTCGCCGGAGTGGAAGGTAGGGACTTTTACCGATTACGCTATGGCGACGGACATTTAAAATTCACTCATGACTACCCTTAAGGAAAAAAGTCTATGGTTTGACCGGGAATCGAACCCGGGACCTCATGAACAGTAATCAGGATCGCTGACTACTAGTCCACGATGCTGGTCCTTTAAATATTCGCGTGGTTATTTGAAATACTTAGTTATTTTAGTTCTTAGTTCTTTATTCGAACTGGCAGGTAGACTGCCCTGAACACCGCAACATGAAAGATGTATTGAGCTATCATTTCAAAATAAATACAAATTTACTCGTATATTGGCAGCGAACTACCTCGTGACCACAGCGGTGGACTAATAATCAACAAGGGTTTATTAAATTTCATACCAAGTATATCTTTATGATGTTTTTTAATGTCAAGTATTGGGTTCAGCAAGGAGAACTATTCCTTGTTTGTGCCCTAAAACTGAACTTACAGAACCATTAGTTGTTTCTTTAAGGAAATTATTATATTTAATCAGGAATAAAACACTATGATCACATTAACAAACTTTATTCTATGTGGATAGAAAGAAAGTCCCAGCATGTATACCACTCTATTTTACTTCTTCTTGTACGTAATCTTGTAAGCCCATGTTTCCCTTAACAGAGATTTAGAAGCTCTCCACCTACAGGGAAAAATTTGAACCATACTAATTTAGTTACACTTGTTTTCTTGTAGATATCATTTGAGTGGTCCGTGGTCAGCGTTTCGCCTCTAGGAAACCAAGGTAGTACTAAACGGGAAAATTCGGTAAATTTTGCTTAGAGGCCTTTCATTCAGGCATAAGGATCTTTTACGAGCCCGAAAATCTCCAGACTCGGTACCCACGGCTTAAAGTCACTCCCGGAGGACTTGCTCCTTGGATTTTTCCATCTTAAAAAAATCCATCGACCCCGGCCGGGTTTGAACCCGCGACGCTCGGGACCAGAGGCAAGGAGCATAACCACTAGCCCACCGCGGCCGAGTATTCTATTTTTCTAATATAAAAATTAAAGAACATGTAGAAAGATTGGATGAGAGTAGTCTATATTTCCGAAGAACACTACAATATTTACCGAGAGGAAGAACACATACCGAACGTCCTCAGAAGAGATGGTCTAAGATTTATTAGTGAAAATGTAACAGCCAATAAATGGCTAAAGCAAGAAGTGAAAAGAAGAAGAAGAAGAAGAAAAATTCGCGAAAAGGAAAACACTCTGGAAGAACTTTTTTTTTTTATTCTGACATATGTCACAACGATACATTAGAATTACTAAATTTTGTCCTTTGCGTAAAATTTAGAATTCAAGGAGTGAATGACACTTAGAAAATCAGCAAGTCATTAAACATAACTCCGCTACCTATTATTATAATGTTGGCAAGACCCTCATTAACAAGATTATTCATAATTTATGTGTATTGTTCATTAGATGAGCTTCATGTAATCTTTTAAATCATCTCTTGTGAGAACTAGAGTAATTTTCAGTTTCCTTCAGTTCACATTAGTTGCTCTTGAAAATAAGCATGCCTCACTAACACAAACACTATAAATAATATCTTATATCAAGCACTTTGTTATGTCCCAAAATGTATAGGCTTCTTCGTAAAGAGATTGTTTATTGGACTCATAATTGATAGAATGATAATTCGAAAATTATAGTTATGATCAAGTAGTGATTTCCAGTTGAGAAGATGATCTACAAAGAGCTACTTTTAATTTGGAAAAATTAAATGCCAATTACAATTTAAAAATTTAAAAGAATAAAACTAAAAATTTTAGCATTTAAAGGATATGATACCTAAAGAGCAAAAATAGTAATTGATAATAAAATTTTAGAGCAGGTGAACAGTTTTAAATATCTAGGTTTCAATTTATCATGTTAAAATTGAAGATATTAATGACAAAATAAATAAATTTAATCTAATGTGTGGCACTATTAAAATAACCCTTAAAAGCACAAGAAAAGAAACAAAAATTACATTTTATAAAGTAATGTCTGTTCCTATATTGATGTATGGATCAGAATCTTGGATGATCACTAAAAGACAAGAACAAAGATTGGAAGCAGCTGAGATGCGATTTTTTAATAAATATAGCAAGATATACTCTGCTGGATAAGAAAAGAAATAAAGATATAAGAAAGGAACTAAATATTTTCAAACTTACAGACCGAATAATTCAATATAGGAACGACTGGAAAGAACATAT
Organism: Diploptera punctata; assembly: GCA_030220185.1. Classification (NCBI taxonomy): domain Eukaryota; kingdom Metazoa; phylum Arthropoda; class Insecta; order Blattodea; family Blaberidae; genus Diploptera; species Diploptera punctata. The sequence continues at coordinate 2,227,928 of JASPKZ010009355.1, read as the reverse complement.
TGATAGAATGCCAGAAGGAAGATTTCCAAAATTATTGCTAAATTATAAACGGCACGGAAGGAGAAATGTTGGTCGCCCACACAGAAGATGGTCTGAACAATTTTAACAATTCTAGCTTTCATGAAACCGGAACGAGCCAACAGGTTTAATCCCCCGGATGATGATGATGATAAGTTTTATAGAATGGGTGGCGCTATAAAACGGACACTGAAAAATAAAACTTTGAGGAGTACACAATTAAAATTTTACAAAATTATGGTAGTGCCTGTCTTAACACATGCAAGTGAGAATTGGAATCTTAACCGTTCAAACAGAAGAAAAATAGAAACTGCAGAAATGATGTTCTTACTTTCAGTAGCAGATGTGACAATTTTGGAAGAAAAATAAATTAAGATATTAGAAAAGACATATTTTTAATTTAACAAATAAAGTTGACAACATGAGAAACAACTGGTATGAACATGTTAAAAGATAGAATCCCTCAGCTGTAACTAAAATACAAACCAATAGGACATACAAGTGTTGGACGCCAATTTACTACAGTGTGATTCAGAAATATGTATATACGTTTTATCGCATTCTGTGACGAAAACATTATTGAAGGAAATATGATGTTATCATTGGAAAGGGAATCCTGCAAATTACAACAATAGAACAAAATAAAACAAATCACTTACAACAACACTAAGCAAGTCACTTTATTGCTTCAAATTGTTCGTCGTTTACATCCAAGCGTAATTGGCAACGCTTTGGGAAGTCATTCATTGCGTTATGATACATGTTTAGCGGAATAGCTCTAATTTCTTCCTCAATCACTAATTTCAGCATGTCGACGTCATGAGGTTTCCGGGCATAAACCTTCTCCTTCAAATAACCCCACAACCAATAGTCACATGCTGTGAGGTCAGGGGAACGGGCTGGCCATTCAATTTGCTGTTGCATATTCAACGCCATTTTGACTAATGACGTTCTACACTGTTTTGTTTTATTCCATTGTTGTAATTTGAGTAATTGTCTTTTCAACGGTAATTTCATATTTCCTGTAATGGTAATATTTTCATCACACAACGCGATCAAACGTATAGCCATATTTATGATTCATCCCGTAGATGGGAAGGCTCATTAAATCCCACTTGATGTGACAACAGGTCAAAAGGCCTAATTTCATCAAGTAGAAGAAGAACTTTGTGTGACCTGAAGAGTTCTCATGAACTATAGTCAGAAGCAGTGACCGATGACTATGTATGAGAGTTAAGGCTCTTTTTGAAACAGTTTTTATTTTTATTATTTTAAGTTTCATAATGAGGTGCGGAAATCTTAAAAACAAAAAAATAAAAAAACTCTGACAAAGATTAATTATGGCATCGCCAAAGACGTCAATTACTAGAAATCTACAACACTTTAACTGTCCTTTAGACTTCACGGTATGAAGGTCACTTTAACTTCAAGGTTGATATTGAAAACTAAAGGAAATTTGTTATTAGCAGTTTTTGCTTTAGAGAAACTTGTATAAAAGTGGTTGAATTTTTAAGCTGCACTAAATATTTTAAACAAATCCTGGCCTAGCACTGTAGCCGTTTATTAAAACACATTAAAATGTCAAATAATTAAAATTAGGTAGGCATTTTTTATTACAAACTACTTTTTACGCCTCACAATCATTTTTCCTTTAAATTCATATAAGTTTTGAATATATGCCGGTAAAAATTACCTGGAATCTAAGTGATCACTGTTTTCTTATTTATAGACGCTTTTAACACCTAAGGTTATATACAGATATAGGATATGAAAGGAAAATGAATGCTTGAGTCGGGATTTGAACCCGAGTCTCTAAACTCTGTACGTTTAGCGCTTTAACCAACTGAGCTACTCAAGTATTCCAACACAAACATACATTTTTCTTATATATGTAGTATTCTCAATTCACACAAGAAGTAGCGGGAAGTCGTTCCAACTAACATCTAGTGGCCACCATAACAGTGGTAGTGCACTGGAGTATCAATTCAGAGGTCTGAGTTCAAATCCCGACTCAAGCATTCATTTTTCTTTTCATATCATATTTGCCTTCATTGCCAAAATGTCAAAAATATAGTTATAACATATCTCTCTCTCTTTCTTTCTCTCTCTCTCTCTCTCTCTCTCTCTCTCTCTCTCCTATATATATATATATATATATATATATATATATATATATGAGACCGAGTTCCCGCTACATCTCGTAATGGAGAATATATATAAAGAAAAATAAATGTTTGTACTAGATTTGCTTGGTAGCGTAAATTGTAGCGCACTACAGTATCAATCTAGAGGTCCAGGTTCAAATCCCGTCCATATATTTTTCTTATCATGTCATCTTATCAACATCACACATCATATCATCGGGGCAATGTAACCCCGCCTTCCAGGCGCCCTAACCTCAGTAGGGTGTACAAGTACGCCATGCCCGGAGAGAACACTAGGAATGTCGAAAGACAGCCTGGGGAATTTGCAAGAAAAATCAGTTTCAACGTTTTTTTTAAAGGAGTTGGGACGACAAAAGTCTCTGTAATGCATAATAGCACGCATTTCCAGAACTGAGCTATGTTTAATTTCTTTGTGCATCTCATTCCTATTTGTGATTATTGTTCCTTACTTACTTACTTACTCACTGGCACTATCGAACCCGTAGGTTCATGGCCGCGCGGACATAAGCTCTCCATATATCCCCATCCTGAGCTAATGCTTTCCAATAATTCCCTGTATAATCTACTTCCCTCAAATCATAGTTAATGTTATTCTCCCACCTCATTCTTGGTCTACCAACTGGGCGTTTTCCCTCTGGCTTTCCTACAAGATGCTTCCATGCAATTCTTTCATTCCCCATACGTGCAACATGTCCTGCCCATCGCAGTCTACGAGACTTAACTGTTCTTATTATATCTGGCTTCCTATCTGTTCATCTCTCATTGGTCCAAAATTTTTCCTAAGTACTTTATTCTCAAATACTTGTAATCTCCTTTCCTCCCTTAAAGTAAGAGTCCATGTTTCGCACCCATATAATATAACTGGTAGAATAATACAGGGTGGACCGCTCGAATGGACCTAATTTCAATTGTTTGTTACTGGCAAACGGTTGAAGATAGAAACTTAAAACAACGTTCATAGTACAGAAAAACTCACCAAGTTTCGAATCCTGTCGGTAGATGGCACAAAGATACGTTTCTCGTTCTTAGATTTAATTGTTTGTGAAAATGGCGACTCCGCAGATGAAAGCGCAAGCTGTTTTGTGGTATGCGGAGTTTAAATCAATCATCAGAGTTCAAAGGGAGTTCCGGCGTGTGTTTAACCGTGATGCTCCAACTGCTAGAAGCATAAAGAAGTGGCGTGATACATTATTAGCTACAGGATCTGTGTTGAAGAAGCATGGTGGTGGTCGCAGAGCATCCGATGAAAATGGTAGCAAATGTTCAAGCCGCATTTGAGCGAAGCCCCCGGAAGTCATTAAGAAGAGCTTCGCGGGAACTTCAAATACCAAAATCGACATTACAACGGATTGTCCACAAACGCCTCAAACTGCACGCATATAAAGTGCAGTTAGTGCAACGTCTGGAGCCGAATGACATGCCGAAACGAGTGGAATTCGCCAATACGATGCTGGACCGTCTCGGCGCTGATCCTGACTTCATGACCAAGATTTTCTTCTCGGACGAAGCCACTTTCCATTTGTCAGGCAAGGTAAACCGGCATAATGTGCGGATCTGGGGATCGGAGAATCCTCACGCTATTCAAGAGCATGTTCGTGATAGTCCAAAGATGAATGTTTGGTGCAGTTTGTCACATAATAAGGTCATTGGACCGTTTTTCTTCGCCGAGAAAACTGTTCGTGGTACCACATATCTTGACATGCTGGAGCAGTTCTTCTTTCCACAATTGAACAACTGCAGCCTAACATCGTTTTCCAGCAAGATGGTGCTCCTCCCCACTGGTCCAATGAAGTTCGTACGACTTTGGACAACATTTTCCCTGGCCGTTGGATTGGTAGGGGAGGACCAATCGCGTGGCCCCCGAGATCTCCCGATTTAACACCACTGGATTTCTTTCTCTGGGGCTATGTCAAAGATAAAGTTTACACCACCCCAGTCAAAGACCTTCGTGATCTTCGTGAGCGCATCATAGAGGCTATTGAGAACATTCCAGAAGACATACTCCAACGTACTTGGCAAGAAATTGTTCATCGCTTTGATATCGTCACAGTGACTGCTGGGGCTCATATAGAGATGTGGTGATCTGGATATCAAAACTTGGTGAGTTTTTCTGTAATATGAACGTTGTTTTAAGTTTCTATCTTCAACCGTTTGCCAGTAACAAGCAATTGAAATTAGGTCCATTCGAGCGGTCCACCCTGTAGTTTTATATATTTTCAGTTTAACGTTTTTTGAAAGGAGTTGGGACATCAAGAGTCTCTGCAATGCATAATAGCACGCATTTCTAGAATTGAGCCTATGTTTAATTTCTTTGTGCATCTCATTCCTATTTGTGATTATTGTTCCTAGGTATTTGAATTCAGCCACTTCCTCAAAATTTCCCTCATTTGTCATTAGCTGTGCATTTCCATTATATAATGTTATTTCTACGTGTTAACATATATATAGTTTTATTGATATTTATCTTACGGTAGGAAATATTATTTAATCTGACCCTGATTTAGGAACTTCTATTGAAATTACCTGGTGTTAATGTGATACTGCTCATTTTCTGGCCCCGCTTACGTCAGACTTGAACCTTGGAACATATGTTATTCAGTTCATAAATCTGTAATTCATGATTTGACTTTAGCCCAATACATTTCGTATAAAGCTAACCACATATCATTTGATGTTATGTAACTGTGGCATTGACCCCAGTATTACGTTTCCTTGACACTCGTATATGATATACGACAAAAAAATTAAGTAAAATAGATTCAAATCCATCTCAGATTAAAAATGAGTTCATTACGTATTTCTTTTTCTTGAAGTGATAATAGTGTATTACGATGCGAGGTTGGGAAGTGATTTTACAGAATCGAGGAAAATGTTAAAAAACCGAGGGATAGCGAGGTTTTTAATTTCCGAGATTAAGTAAAACACTTTACAAACGGGCGTTGTACATTATTTTTTGCGCGATGGTGTTTTCAAAATAATAAACAATAGTAAAATAATAACATTTTTGTTGGAAATATTTGCATTCATTATAAACAATTGACTAACGTTAACAGTGTGGGACAATGTTTATTAGTTGAAACAACAGGAGGCCGTGCCGCCAATTTAGTGATACCATGGCTGCAAGTATGTATTTATTGTTTTATATTGTTTCAAATAAAGTTCAGTTCGTTTAAAATTCAGTGATTTGTTTCGTATAATGTATATTAACACTACCTTTTGGATATACATTTTTGAAGTATACATAGAAGGCAGTGGTTTTACTTCCCACATTCGTGTTTGTAATATGTACTATTACAGTATAGTTATTTAGGTTGGCAACCCCGAAATGTAGGAAGTTGAACTTTCAATCATGGTCGCCATTGCTGTAAGTACGACAAAACGCACTATCGCACATAAAATATCATGGTTTTCCTTACAATTGTTAGTCTTAGTACAGCTGTTAGGGTCTAAATGTAAATAAAACACTGTCATTCTCGAAACGTCTTCTCCTCGAACAAACTTAGGGTCTCGTGTCATATGATTAGTTCCATGTGATGGCTCTAGGAATTCTGTTAAGATGTTCCTCCCGATATTGTATGGTAAAAAGACATTACATTGAATAATTTGGAACAAAAATATTACAATGGAAACTAAAATGAAAATTTATAAGAGCATAATACAGAATATTTTGTCATATGGAAGTCAAACTTGGTCTTTGATTAAATTACAAAAGAATAAAATTAGAACAGTTGAATTTATCTTAGAAGAAGCCTTCGAAAAAAAACTTCTTCTTCTTCTTCTTCACGGTTTAGGCTTATTTACTAGCCTGTTCCGGCTCCAAATTGCTGCTCTTTCCATCATTTCTTTGGTCTTCCCAAACTTCCGAACGGCGAAAATGGATGAAGTTGCAACCCAATCTCTGGGGATGAAATAAGAGACCCAGCTCGGGGAAACAACAGTGAAGTCCTCAACGGCAGAAGGCGGAAGAGGCAACCCTCCTTGTGGGGATAAAACACAAGGAAGCAAGTCCAAAGGCTTTAAGGAGGCAGCCCCTCCAAAGAACTAACCCTGCAGAATGTTAGTAGCATACTCAGGGGACACTACAAAATACTTACAAGCTCCAAAGAGATAGCCGGACTGTTAAAAAAAACAAGACAGGATAAAATAAGAAGTGAATTCTTTTGGAGAGAAATGAATGTCACATCTGTTGTTAAGAGGATTGAAAATCAAACTCTTAAATGGTATGGCCATGTACAGAGAATGGAAGATGAAAGATGGCCAAAACATATATATATCAATGGTCACCCCCCTGGAAGGAATAAACATGGCAGACCAAGATGGAAATGGAAAACTTATGTCAGAACTATAATGGATGATAGGAGGAATTTGGAAGGAGATTGGAATGATAAAAATAAATGAAAACTGAAGACGTCAAACCTATAAGAGGGGGAAAAAATAAGAAGAATAAATGATCTTAGCTAATTCCGAAGTTGTTCTCATGTAAATATTTTTTGTTACAAATCTTCATGGATTCAGCTTTGTAGACACCGAAAATGACCATGGCAAGGTAGTCCGAGATCCGGCTGCAATATGTACTACGTTCATTGAGCGAATGAACAAAATCTATTTTTTCATTAAATTGTGAATTACTGAATACATTTTTGCCGAGTTGCCTATTAAAATTCGGCCGCCAGTATGTTTAATTAAAATATAATTTATTTATTTATTCGAAATAATTTGATTCACTTGTTATTAAAATAAATTATAATCCAGTTCGCAGAAATCGATGTATAGAGCTTGAAAAGTTTTGGTTGCCATTGCACACTTGGCCGTAAACCTCCACGCAGCTACAGCAGGCTGTGACACCAATCAGTAATAAAATGACGGTAAGTATGTATTTATTGTTTTATACTGTTCCCTCGCAGCGGGAAGTAAAACCACTCCCTTTATGTATACTACGTACAATGTATATACAAAAATATATCCAAAAGGTAGCGTTAGTATACATTATATGAAACAAATCACATCATTTTAAATGAACTGAACTTTATTTGAAACAATAAATACGTACTTGCCGCCATTTTATTACTGATCGGTGTCACAGCCTGCTGTAGCCACGAGGAGGTTTACGGCAAGTGTGCAATGACAACCAAAACTTTTCAAGCACTATACATCGGTTTCTGCGAACTGGATTATAATTTACTTTAATAACAAGTGAATCAAATTATTTCGAATAAATAAATAAATAAATAATATTTTAATTAAACATACTGGCGGCCGAATTTTAATAGGCAACTCGGCAAAAATATATTCAGGCATTCACAATTTTATAAAAAAAATGATTTTGTTGATACACTCGATGACGTAGTAATTTTGCAACCGGATCTTGGACTAAGAAATGTGTGTGTTAAAGCTCTGGCGACATACTTTTTTTCAGAATCAAACTCGGCATATATCAATCAACTTTTATAAGATTCGTGAGTGTTCCGTTGAGGTATTATTCAAAATTAATATAAAATTATGGAATATTCACCTGAAAGGTCCGTCTCCATAACTTAATTAATTATTTAACTGTAGCGCTTTCGGGACTTGTCCTATCATCGGCAGGAAACACCAGTTTTGAATCCTGCCATGATGGGAAAGTCCCGAAAGCGCTACAGTTAAATAATGAATTAAGTTGAGGAGACGGACCTTTCAGGTGAATATTCCATAATTTTATATTAATTTTTTTATATCAATCAATTAATGAAAGTAAGTTACGAGTTTTTTTATAAAAAATGACCGTCGATAGTGAGAATTCAGCTGAAGCGAAAATTTAAAATCGTTCTAGCGTCCGCAATTTACAATTTTTCGCTACTCTACTCGGTATACCATTAAACCAAAACGAGAAAGGTTTTATCCAAAATTAAGTGAATTCCGACTATTGGGAGTGGGGGTTTACTTGAAAGCCCTAATTAAAAAAATCTCTCTAGCGGCCTCAATTTTCTTATTTCTCGCAACCTAACTTAAATATATACTATTTAATTGACAAAAGAAATATATATTCCGTAAAGTAACAAAATCGTACAATAAATTCGACTTGTTCAGGAATTCCGTTAGTTAACGCAATTCCTCCGCGTCGGACATTTTTTACAGCATATATAAATTCCATAGATGATAGCCAACAATCGCCAGTGAATTCGCATTAAAACTGAAAACAATAGGTACTTTTTTCTTCAATTATAGGCCCCCACAAACAAGTCAAGGATCCCTGAATTATATAAGAAAGAAAGCTGCCATACTGAATATAAAACTGTGCGATATTGTGTGGTAAAAGCTTTTTCATTGTCCATCTGAACACGTTTTGCGTAAGTCTATACCCAGATAATACACACGCATGATGGAATGTTGTGCGTTGTCCATCTCACTCACTCTATAACCTGCTAGTTATAATAATCGATTCGACAATAATCAACGATAGAACATGTTTATATTTTCAAATGACATCTTATTCCATGTATGAATTGAATAAATGAAACTCAACAATTGTTCCTTTTCCAAAAACAATTATTAGTGTCGTCTTTGCTTTCTCTATTGTGTTTCCTAGATTCCCCTCCCACTAAACAGAAATACTAATACTAGCAAAGTATGTTAATTATAATACACCCTATTTATGGCTTGTGTACAAGCAAACACAACATGGCTTATACAGCTATAAGAATAGCATCATCAATTCTATCTCTTAATTACCAAGGATCGGATTTTTTAAAAAGATTTTCACATTATTTTCCAGGACTTTATTTATATGATTACTCATTACACTGAGCAACAAAAATTGGGAAACTTTTCTTTTTGTCTCATAAAGAAAAAATGTGATTCTGATATTTTTTCTCATGAATTCAAATATGATATCGGTTTTTCTCCATCACGCAAGGTTTCCGAGAGATAGGTATTTATAATTTCAAACACTTGAATATTTTCTACATTCGTAACTACACAATATTCAAACATTCGGACTCACCTAGAAAGTAAGAAATGACGATTTTCTGCTATATTTCGCCTGTAGAGCATCCTCTTGCTGGTCCAACAATAATCGGCCAGCATATTAGGATTCAATTTGCCTTGATATCTTTTCCATAGCTGAAATCTCCTGATGGAAGTGTTCCCCGTGCTCATCGCTCAACGGACAAATGGACGAAAAAACGATTATTAAAAAAATTATTATTTAAATCCATTAATTGAAATTGAAACAAAAAACTGTGGGTGATGGAGAAATTCCGAATACATATTTTAAAACACGATAAAAAACTGCATTAAGTAAAACTATTGGTACTCATGAGACAAAAATCATGTTGGCCGGTGTTATTATTAGAACCCGGACTTCTATGCGAAATGCATGTTTTGTTTTACGCATTAAAAAGTAGATGATCCACTTTTTTAATTATTGATCCCTCCTCCAAAACTCCTAGAGCGACAGGCCCATGTCCTACCATCCGGCTGCTGGCCTCACATCCACATGCTTGAATCACAGAGGTAGAAGATCATCTAGCCTGTGTAGGGGTAACATGTGGTCAGCATGTCGGGTCACCCAAGCCGTTATAGTTGGGTTTCTCAACCTGGAGTGGCTACAATAAGTGGGTGAACACCGGTCCCATACTGGCCGAAATTTCCATGAGAAAATGTCTTCCCCCATGGGGACTCGAATCAGTGCAAGTCCCTTAGCTCTGCGCCAATGCTTTTTGCCTTGACCACTCGGTTACGGTGCGGGACATTGTTGATCCCAAATACTTAAATATTCCACTGTTTTAATCTTTGTTCCATTTATACCTAAAAATAAAGAATGTTGTATCCTTCTTCTTCATGGTTTAGGCTTATTTACTAGCCTGTTCCGGCACCAAATTGCTGCTCTTTGCGTCTTTTCTTTGGTCTTCCCAAACTTCTTCTTCCTCGTGGTGAATAGTTGCATGCTGCTTTTGGTATTCTATTCTCAGTCATCCTTGCCAAGTGTTCTTTCCAGTTTGTTCTGTATTTCACTATTGTTGTGTTTAATTCCGCTACTTTTAATTGTTGTCTTATTTCTGTGTTATGTTTTTTGTTTGTTCTTTGATATCCTGCTATTGGTCTGAGGATTCTCATTTCAGCAGCTTGTATTCTGGCAGATTGTTGTGTTGTCACTGTCCATGTTTCGGATCCATAAATAATAACAGGCACTGCCATTGTCTTGTATAATTTAATTATAGAGTTTTTCCTGGCTTCATTTTTCAAAGTTATGTTTAGTGTTCTTGTTAAATAATTAAACTTATTTAGTTTGTTATTTATATCTGTTTCCGCTGTGTGTGATATTTGGCAACTAGGAAGTTATATCTTACCACTTGTTCTATTGGTTTATTTTCTTGTCTTCTTCTTGTAAGCCCATGTTTCCCTTAACAGAGATTTAGGCGCTCTCCCCCTACAGGGAAGAATTTGAACCATACTAATTTAGTTACACTAGTTTTCGTGTAGATGTCATTTGAGTGGTCCGTGGCCAGCGTTCTGCTTCATACTGACATATAGGAAACCAAGGTAGTACTAGAACGGGAAAATTCGGTAAACTTTGCTTAGAGGCCTTTTCATCCAGGATTAAGGATCTTTTACGAGCCTGAAAATCTTCAGACTCGGGACCCACGGCTTAAAGTCCCTCCCGGAGCATTTTTCCATCCTAAAAAAATCCATCGATCCCGGCCGGGTTTTAACCCGCGACCCTCGGGACCAGAGGCAAGGAGCATAACCACTAGTTCTAATATTATCATTGTCCGAACTGGATGAGCGCCCTTGAAGGCCATTGTTTTTTATTATAGAATTTTATGTAATACATAAATGTTGTACTTTGCAGGTAACATAAATATTGGGAATTAAGTGAAGAGCAGCCAGTAGTGTGAAGGAACACATTTGTGTATTCAAGTCACAGTCTGGTAATGTTTAAGCAAACCAACACCTTCCTTACACTTAACTCTACTCACTCAACCACTTGTCCAACATCACGATTTACACCAAAAACATTCTTAATTTAACCGCTTTATGGACGTCTAACTTTTCCTACATACTATCTTGGCTAATTATTATTTTCTTCCATTATACCAAGTTTCCTCAAGTAAGCAATCATTTGTAATGCCTACAGAAACCAACTAATTAAATTAATTGTAGTCTTGCTGTTATAACACTAATTAGACTTAAGGTGAATTAATCTACGACACCCTTTATGTTTCTTGTTTTTTATGCTCTACGTTAAACTAGAATTACTGCTTGACTAATTCGATTTTTATCGTACAACATCTATGACTAATGTTTTAATGAACTATAGCAAGAGAAACCAAACTGATATACAGAGTGGAAAAAGGTAATTTCAACGTTTTCTGTGATATTAATTGGGTGGGTCTTCGGCGGGTAATAGTGCAATTTCGTGTGGGTCTCCGATGGATAACATAACCTCTGAAATTTTGACAGTAGATTGCATTCGATTTTTTTAGATTAAATTAGATTTTTAGATTAGATTTATTTAGCCTGGTGGTGTTAAGGCCATGTGGCCTTCTCTTCCACTCACCAGGACAAACATAAGTTACATCAGAATATAACAATCACAATTAACTCTAATATTAAACACTAAATAAAAATTTGACCAATAAGATAATATCTATTATATTACGATCTATAACGCAACCAGTTAATGTTAGTTAAAATTAAGACTAAAACTAATACTAAAGTTATACAAGCAAGACATATTAAATTGTCCCTTTGTAATGTTTATAAAAATAAAAGAAAAATAATGAGATATAGAAAATTAATTTTACGTTAAGGGTGTTTGAGAAAAAAGTGATCAGGAACTGTTTTACCAAAAGCAGACGAACAGACAGTAGAACTACATTATTGATGGGAAACTAGCTAATACCCGGCGTGCGCTGCTGCACCTAAATAAATTATGTGTTTTTGCATTTAGTTGAATAAGTAAAAGGAAAAATAAATATAAATTTATATCGTTATTATTTTTAGATACCCTGTGCTGATTACCCGGCGTTGCCTGGGAAACTACGCATCCCGATGTACTTGGCATAAATAAACAGAAAGACAAAATTCGTTATTTTGAGTTATCCATAAAAGAATACCCGCCGTGCGCTGCTATACTTGCACAGGAATCTACTTATACCGAACTTCTTGGCATCAATGAAAGACAAAAATGGTTATTGTGAGTTATCCTTAAAAGATCAAAAATGCTGTCGTGGACTTTTCTGTAGGGGGTTTTTTTTTTTTTTTTTGAGATATTCAATTCTGTCTATAATAATTTTGTGAATTTGTTATGGTTTAGGCAGCGTAAGACATTTAAGCTTACAAAAAGCGAAATTTTTTCACGTTTTTTCACTACAGAAGGTGATTTTTAAGGGTGAAGGGCTTGAGCATTAAAACTCTCTTATAACTTATAACCTTCCCGGGAAAATCCTGAACATTTTGCAAAAAGCCCCATGACAATCGCATGAATGGTATAGCAGCACATGCTTGCCCTATCTCCATGACATTAATGAAAGACAAATCTGTCTACTATGTGTTATGTGCAAAAGATAAACATATGCTGTCGCGGACGTTTTTTGTAGAGGTTTTTGAGATATTCAATTCTGTGTACATTAATTTTGTGTATTTGTTATGGTTTACGCAGCCTAAGCCATTTAAGGGTAAAAAAGGGTACTTTTTCACGTTTTTCCACTACAAATGGAGTTTTTAATGGTGTAGGAGTTGGAAATCTCAACCCTCCTATAGCCTATGTTCATCCCGGGAATCACCTGAACATTTTGCAAAATACCCCATCACAATAGGACCAACGGTATGGCCGCGCATAAAGTACGAACAAACAAACAAACAAACAAACAAACATTTATTTTTATATATTAGATAAGACTTAATAAATACATTTAATTCTCATAGACCACGATGGGCTTGAGATATGCCATGAATATGGAATGAGGAACGGTTATAGAAATGTCTTATGGAAAACTCACGAGAGAAAGCGTCAAGTAGATAAACCGACTATAAGATGGCAGAATAATTTTAACCATGATTCGAACTATATAGGGAATTATTGGAAAAACAAAATATAATTGAAAATCTCTATAAACAAAGTCAAATCATTTTCAATATTCAATGACACATCCGTGTTAAATTAGAAATAGAAGAGAAAAGTATAGAACAGGTCATGAAATTCAAATATTTAGGAATAGAAATTAATAACATCAACTGAATAACAGATGAAATTCTCCATAAAGCAAATAATGCAAACAAAATATTGTGGTATTAAAAAAACTACGTTTGGGGAAAAAAAAGGAAAAGAATAGAAATTAAAGTAAGAATTTACAAATCTGCAATAAAACCAATTCTAAAATATGGTTGCGAATGCTGAACAGAAACTCAAAAAACAAAACAAATTAATGAAACAACCGAAACGAAAGTTTTTAAGGAAAATTATAGGAAAATTGCTAAGAAACAAAATCCGCAGCTTTGTTATTAGAGAAGAATGTGAAATTTAACCCTATAAGCGTCTGGATAAATGATAGAAGACTAAATTGGAACGATCACATAGATAGAATGTAGGACAGTAGGACTGGACACCTCAGCAGAAAAGGCCTTTAGGAAGACCACAACTACGATGGAAGGACATCACGATACCCTGGACCTGAAGTGAATGAACACGCAACAAGCTGCCAGCTTTCATGCGTAGAGGAAGAAGAAGAAGAAAAAAGAAAAAAATAGTTATTGGATAACATCAGTTCAGGGTAGGAATATACGGAGAACTATCCATGCGGTCATGAACCTCATGGTTCTATAGTGCGAGTAAGTTAGATTACATCAAGGCCTTGGTAACGCATATCAAACGAAAACTGTTAAACCCTCAAGTTACGAACAAATTAATGAAGCCATAAATGGCTATTCAGTGATTATCTTATATCTGTACACAAAATCTTAATATAATGATTGTTGATTGATCATAAACCAAAACTAACATTTAATTTTTTTGTAACTAACAAGCTGACAAACAAATTTATTTATTGTAAAAACTGGCTCGTCAACATATGTACATTTAACATAAAGACTTCCTACTTTTACTAACTCGAAGCAGGCACTTATTTTCAAAATAGTTTTCTTAATATGTGTTATTTACATTGCCCTCAAGGGAAGTTACAAATTTCGTTCATGGCTGAAATTAAGTTTAAGAACTGGTTTTTCGCGACAACAAACTAAAAAAGAATAAAAGTCTAATCGATTATAATAAATCAAGTCTCTTTTGATTTTAGTCAACATCAAGTTAGTATTTGTAAGCGTAGGTCTAACAAACAACATTGTAAATCAATTTAAGGGTGTGCTGAATGTTATCACCAGTAGGCCTAACAGTCAGGAGTATTTCGTAACATTTCAGCACAAAATTCCTGCTAATATCTACTTATATTCTATGGTGTTACAGTTCATGGTGGGTTGATAGATTGATAGAAGAAATGGCATTTATAAAAAAAGAATAAAACAAAGCACTGAATAAACAGAATAGACATGATTCTTTGTTAAAACATTTTAATCATAAAATTGGAATTTTGAACTTCTTAATTAAAAACACACACACAATTATCATAAGTAATTCCACGACTGATTTCCAAATTATCGATAAATTCACGACTCACGAAGTGAGGAGTGAATTTACCTAGAGAATTTAGAAATCAAGAGTGACATTTGTTAGGACTATTTAACGAATAAAATTAAGCTGTTTACTCACAAATCATTATTTAACTATAGTTATTTTAAAATATTTATATATTTAATGTAAACGGCGATGTTTGAAAACAAATGAGAAGCGATTGGTACGCTTCATTTGCTTCTTTTGTTCGATCACTGCAACCAGATCATAATATTATTTACTGCCAAAAGATCGCAATGTTGTAAGAATGCACCCTAGTGGAGAAATTTACAACCAACGTTATAGGTATTAATTAATTTCTGATGTCCTATGATGTAAATATGTCAATTATATTTTTCTGCGTCATTTCCTGGAAAATAATTCGTTTAAGAAAGTGCAAACAGTGGTTTCTTTTTTTTTGTGGTATAATCAATTGTTACAAATGTTTTTATATTATCTCTCGTATGTGCTTTCTGTTGACATTCATGCACTATATATACAATCTGGTAGCCGTGTTTCTTAGAGAGTCAGTCACTACAAAATAATGCTATGACCTATTCAGAATGTTAAAAAGGATGTGCTTTCTTTATTATGATAAACTTTAGTTGGCAAATTCTAGGCGAAACACGACTGTGATTGGTTGTAAATAAAAAATCATTGAAATGTGATTGGTCATTGACTCCCATTTTGGGCATGAGTTAAATAGTCTTGGTAATGGTATGTATGCAGTATAAACAAAATGGACAACTGGAAATGTCAATTGTCTTGAAAATTACCCCACGCCAGGAGATTGAAACGTCGGGAAATTATTGAGTAAATTGAATATTTGACTGATATAACTAATCTGATCTTATTGTCTAAATATTTTTTTCATTAAATGGGCAAAAATATTCTTGAAAAAATGTTATATCCCATGTTGAATTGACAATTTCATTTCCCTTCTCCCTCCCAATACTTAAGACTCCATTTCAGAAGCATACATGATTACAGCCCGGGTTATTATTCTGTTGTATTCAACTTAAGAGTTTCTTGATACATTTTTTTTGCTTTATTACATCACTGAGAGCATTAGAACCCTTAAATTCCATTCATCAAATGGACTTTTATTTCGGCTGTCTTATCATCATTGTCAATAGTTTTCCCAGGTCCCTGTTAATATGGCCTCAAGCAAATAAATTATTCCTTCCATGAATTGAGGTTTGGCAAAATAGTTGATTGCGTAGGAATTGCATAAATTATGACCACAAAACATGTTGCAGGATTATAAAATTGGTTTGTGGGGGCACGTGACAATAGGTAAGTTACCTGCAGTAGTGGGCTGTGTATGTAAAGTAGAAATCAATCACTGGTTTAGAAGCTTGCAACTTTAAGCAGCTAAATATCTCGTAAGATAAGCTGAAAATTATTAATTAAGGACATTTTTTGTCTTTTTATTTTTAATGTTCTTCCTTCTTAACTAACTAGCATTATCGAACATGGACACTCATAGCCGCTCTACGTACATCCCTACCCTAAGCTAAAGTTTTTAATCAAATTAAAAAAAAAATAACTAACTGGCACTATTGAACCCGTAGGTTCATCGCCGTACGGACATTTCCATTCATCCCTATACTGGGTTAATGTTTTCCAATCATTCCCTGTATAATCTACTTCTCTCAAATCATAGTTATTGTTATTCTCCCACCTCATTCTTGGTCTATCAACTGTGCGTTTTCCTCTGGCTTTTCCGCAAGAAGCTTCCACGCACGTCATTCATTCCTAATTCGTGCCACATGACCTGCCCACCGTAGCCTACGAGACTCAACTGTTCTTATTATATCTGACTTCCTGTAAAGACAATGTTATTCATTGCTATGTAGTGTTCTCCATTCACCTGTCTGTTCATCTCTCTTTCGTCTAAAAATGTTTCTAAGAACTTTATTCTCAAATACTCGTAATCTCCTTTCCTCCCTTAAAATAAGAGTCCATGTTTCCATATAATATAACTGGTAGAATAATATGGAATAAATTTAACTCTCGAGAAAAAATGAATTATTTAACAACTAGCTAATACCCGGCGTGCGCTGCTACGCCTAAATAAATTATGTGTTTTTGCATTAATTGAATAAGTAAGAGGAAACATAAATATAAATTTTCATCGTTATTATGTTTAGATATCCCGTGCTGATTACCCGTCGTTGCCAGGGAATCTTCGCATCCCGATGTACTTGGCATAAATGAGCTGAAAGACAAATTTTGTTATTTTTGAGTTATCCATAAAAGAATACCCGCCGTGCGCTGCTATGCTTGCCCGGGAATCTACTTATCCCGATCTTCTTGGCATCGATGAAAGACAAAAATGGTTATTGTGAGTTATCCTTAAAAGATAAACATATGCTGTCGCGGACTTTTTTGTAGAGTTTTTTTAAGATATTCAATCCTGTGTACATTAATTTTGTGTATTTGTTATGCTTTAGGTAGCGTAAGCCATTTAAGAGTAAAAATAGTACTTTTTCACGTTTTTCACTACAATGGGTGTTGAGTATCACAACTCTCTTATAGCCTATGTCCATCCCGGGAATCTCCTGAACATTTTGCAAAAATACCCCATCACAATCGGAACAACGGTATGGCCGCGCATAAAGTACGAACAAACAAACAAAGATTCATTTATATATCCATCCATAGTAATTCTGCCCGAAGGCAGGTCCTTCACTGCAATCATAGCATTTTCATGCTATGCTTGCAGCTTTACTAGGGAATTGTGTAGGTGTGGTAGCTTCCCGTTGCTTTCCACACCGGTGAAGGATGATGATGATAATGGTAAGGATGATAATGATAAGGATGATGGCCATATGATTTCGGGGACCGTTTGGGCCTTAAAGTTTTCCTGACATTTGTCTTACAGGTGAGGAAAAACCCCGATAAAAACCTCACCCAGAAACTGCCCCGACCGGGGATCGAACCCGGGCCCGCTGTGTGACAAGGCAGCACGCTACCTCGAGACCACAGCAGTGGGCCATTTATATATATTATATTGTATTGTATTGTATTGTAAGCCTATATTTTCCCTTTACAGAGATTTAGGCGCTCTTCCCCTACAGGGAAGAATTTGAACCATAATAATTTAGTTACACTTGTTTTCGTATAATGTCATTTTGAGTGGTACGTGGTCAGTGTTCCGCCTCATACTGACATCTAGGTAACCAAGGTAGTACTAGGATGGGAAAATTCGGTAAATCTTGCTTAGAGGCCTTTTCATTCAGGCTTACGGATTTTTTACGAGCCTGAAAATCTTCAGACTCGGGACCCACGGCTTAAAGTCCCTCCCGGAGGACTTCTCCCTTTGAATTTTTCCGTCCTAAAAATCCATTGACCCCGGCCGGGTTTGAACCCGCGACCCTCGGGACCAGAGGCAAGGAGCATAATCACTAGTCCACCGCGGCCGACTATTATATATTATAAAATATGTATAAACGTGACTTAGAAGTTTGTGTTTATTCTCTCGGCCCATCAGATCGCTTTAAAGTCGTCTCATAAAGGCGTAGCAGTGGGAAGATGTAGGGCAGAAGAAGCAGGTGCTAAGAAAAAAAAAACATGTCGCGAATACGACCCACACCTCAGGAAAGAGAGAGGTCGAGGTAAAGCTCTTTGAAATCTACATTTCAAACTTTCTTTTCATCCAAACACAAATCATTTGTTAGTGAATGAGATTTTATTACGCGCTAAAAGCACCACTTTTCTCCCTTTAATCATCAACTTTCCAAGAAGCAAACAACTTTAAGGAAGTTGTCTCACATTATAGAGAATCGAAACAGTTTTAACTTTAAGCAAAATAAAATGTATCATTTATTACTGTATAAAATTATATTCGCAAGTAAAACATCCATCTTTCCGAAAAAAATTGAAAATAAAATTATTAAGAACAACATCTCAGTAATTTTTTTTAAATTTGTTTTTTTCATTATTTAATAAAAATAGTAATAAGCTTTAACAATTTTTAACAAATGTATTATATATACGTAATAGATTAGTTCGTTACAGTTTATTAATTTCTTTGTATTTTTTGTTTTTGTTTTTTTGCCCAAACTTCCAATCAATATAACATTATTAAAAAATTATCTAATATATAAAAAATGTTTGTTTTTCTTCGTATTCTATGCGCGGCCATATTGTTGATCCGATTTCAATGCGTTTTTTTGCAAAATCTTCAGGAGATTCTCGGGATGAACATAGGCTATAAGGGAATTATAATACTCAACTCTTACACCTTAAAAATCGCCCTTTGTAGCGAAAAACCTAAAAAAAAGTAGCTTTTTGGACGCGTAAATGGCATACGCTGCCTATAAATACCCAAAATTAATGTATACAGAATTTAATATCGCAAAAAGCTCTACAAAAAGTCCGCGACAGCATATGTTTATCTCTTAAGGTTAACTCACAATAACCATTTTTGTCTTTCATTGATGCCAAGAAGATCGAGACAAGAACGTAGATTCCTGTGCAAGCATAGCAGCACATGGCAGGTATTCTTTTACGGATAACTCACAATAACGAATTTTGTCTTTCAGCTCATTTATGCCAAGAAGATCGAGATAAGTAGATTCCCGCACAACACCGGGTAATCAGCACGGGAATCTTAAAATAATTACGACATACATTTATAATTATTTTTCATTTTACTTATTCAACTACTCATAAGAAGTATATCAATTTTCGTCTTTCAGTTCATTTATGCCAAGAAGATCGGGATGAGTAGATTCCAGCACAACGCCGGGTAAACAGCACGGGGTATCTAAAAATAATTACGATATAAATGTTTCCATTCACATATTTGACTAAACATAAAACACATTAATTTTCATATTTCAGCTCATTTATGTCAAGAATAACAGGATAAGTAAATTCCCGGACAACGCCGGGTAATCAGCATGGAGTAACTAAAAATATAAATTTATAATTATTTTCCCTCTTACTTATTCAACTAAACATAAAAACACATTAATTTTCACCTATTTAGGCGTAGCAGCGAACGCCGGATGTTAGCTAGTTACAAATAAAATGTCATAAGAGTGACATTGATTCAAAATTATAAAAATATAATAAAATGAACGGGGTAATAAGGAGATATTTTGGTAAATAGATGAGGACAGATAAGAAACTAAGATTACATAACTTCACATCAAAAGCTGCTCTAAAATACGTAAGTGACATTTAGATTTTAAATAAAATAAATCTCATAAACTTACCGAGTAAGTCAAATGCGCTTCTTACGTTCACTGTTAGGAATTAATAGACTGAATCACGAAAGGAACACTATTATCAGAGGAAAACTTGGAGTACCCAGTTTAGATGAAGATATAGAAAGATACCAACAACAATGGAAAAATCATCTGAGAAGAATGGAAAGAAACAGACTATCAAAATTTGCGTTCCAATATACTCCAACTGGGACCAAGAAAGACCAAAACATCGATGGAAATATCACGACCAACTTCGTTAGGTTTGCCTTCACAGGTCACATGACCTAAAACTGATTTGTTCATGATGATGATAACATACGTATTAATTTTCAAACCCGTCATAGCCTGTCCCAAGTCAGGTTGAAAAAGGGCGAGGGGAAGGAGTAACACCTCGTAAAAAAACCTTGGTTCAGATTGCCCAGCTGATAGTACATTGTGAGGGCCCCTTGCCAGGGTTACGGTGAAGACCTCAACGGCAGATACAGCGGAGTAGGAATCCTTCCTAACGGAAGAGGCAACTCCACATCTACTGCATTGTAGATTGACGAACGGACGGATGGGGTTCGTTAGTCCTGCAAGACAACCCATCTAGGAGAGAGAAGTCCGAAATAAAACAGGGCAGGCTGAGCTCTGGAGCTTGGCGAAGACAATCGGCCCAGGGTGCAAACCCCGAATAATAAATCCGCAATGAAAACGGGCTATCAACCCACTTCAAAGTGTATCTTATACATTGCTCACAGTCCCAAGGATCAAGCCTCGGATCAAAAACCAATGGACGGGAGAAGAACAAGAGGAAGACCAGCCAAGAGATGGACAGACAGTGGATGCACATCCAATATGTCTTCCTCCGAGTCTTCTTCTTCTTCTTCTTCACTTCACGGGCTAGGCAAAAATTGCCTGTTCCGCCTCACAGTAGTTCTGTCCATCTTTTCACTGGCCTTCCTACATTCCTTGAACCTCTTGGCTTGTAGTTGCATGCTGCTCTTGGTAATCGTGTTACATTCATTCTTTCCACATGTGTAAACCATTTCTCTCTATATTCTCTGATTGTCTCATTCAATGTATATATGTATACCTCTGTTCTTATACCTTATTTTTTTATCCGATCCAATCTTGAGCAGGCTTTTGTCCTTCTAAGGAAGTTCATTTCTGCGCTCTGTATTCTACTTTGTAATTTTTTGGTCATTACCCAAGTTTCGCTCACATAAAGTAATGCAGGAACTGCCAATGTTTTATAAAACTTCAATCTAGTATCTCTTCTTGTTTCATCCTCCGAGGAGTGATTTTGGAAATAAACTTGATGAAAACCCTACAAATTATGAATAAGAAGAAGAAGTACTAATTTTCGTGACTCATCATTATTGAAACATTACAAAGGCAGGGTTTCTTGTTTTAATGTAACTACGCACTTTAATATAAGAGTGTAACTTGAAGCTGTACCGAAAGGTGAATTAATGAATTCAATAGATGAACTAGAATAGTTTGTTCGCCACCTATACCTGTGTCATAACTCTCTCGACCTGCTCAGCTGCAGGCACTGGGTCTTGTGGATCATTATCTCTCGACACGGCCTATATCGATTACTTCAACTTTTATTTCCAACACGAGCGCTTAATATTGTTACTAAATGGAATTAAAACTACAAAGCATATGGGTCATTTGTATAAATTTACCGCTAATTTATATCTCAACTGTTGGACAACTTAACTTTATCTAGTTTATCCACTACATCCATAAATTAAGCCAATTTCAGATTCGTGATTGCTTTTGTATTTCATAAGATATACAAAATTATCTTATATCTGTTTTATTTCATAAATATTGTAATTTATTGCACTGTGGTAATAAATATATCAATTTTGGTTGTAGTTTGTTTTATAATAAAATAATAATAATATATTGAACATGGGAGAGACATACAATTTCATAATTATACCTATATAAGTATGTAATACATATAGCCCGAACTTATATGTTATTAAGTACATTATTTTTCTTCAGTCTGTATTTATTTATTTTATGTACTTGTTCTGGGGGTAAAGGCGGCCGTCACGCAGGGCTGACAACCCGGCTGACATAAAGTGCCGATTGTCTAGAAAAAGTGGGAGCCTTAACCTCCTACTACCCCAAGGGCCTCCTGAGGCCTGTTGTGGGATCACTTTACTTACTTACTTTACTTATTTATTTAACCTGATGGAGATAAGACCATAAGGTCTTCTCTTCCACTTCGCCTGGCTTAAATTATACATATAATAAAATTATGAATATCTAAACAACAAATTTTATTTCAGTTCCAATCAATAATACACAAACAGAATGGACCGAAATTAATAGGGGCGTAAGACAAGGATGTGGCCTCTCGCCCTTGCTCTTTATCATATACATGGATAGAATACTCCAAGATTGACGATAGATGAAACACGGTTCTATCCAAATTAATAAAAACCATAACATAGACTCTTTGCTTTTTGCTGATGATTTGGTATTAATAGCTCCAACAGAAACCGATTTACAGTATTCTATACACAATGTTAATATAATTGCAAAAAGGTACAATATGGAAATTAATACAAAGAAAACTAGAGTGATGGCCTTTTGTGGGAAATACCCTATACCTAGCAAAATTGTTTTGAATGATGAAATTTTAGAACGAATTATTTGGGTTATAATTTAACATTTCAAGATGAAGCTGATATATCAAAGAAAATCACAAATTTTACAAAAACAACGGGGATAATTAACAGTATAATGAAACCATCTTTAGTACAGAATAACACAAGATTACGGCTTTATAAGGTTCTCGCAAGACCAGTATTAAGATATGGTAGTGAAGCATGGACAATACGAAGAAGATATGAAAGCCGAATAACAACAAATGAGATACGATTTATGCGCCGTACAGCAGGCTACACAAAGTGGGACCATAAAAGAAATTAGGAAATTATAGAAGAGTTGGATGTAGAACCCATTCTTCACCATATACAAAACTACCAGAACAACTGGAAAGCCCATCTTCAACGAATTTCGTCTTATAGAATTCCAAAAGCCATACTTCGCTACTGCCACCAAGGCAAAAGATCGCTGGGATGTCCAAAAAAGCGCTGGATGGAAAATTCCTCTTTGAGACCGTAACAGGCCACACGGCCTAATACTTGCATGGATGATGATGAATTATCTACATGATTAATGATACATAATAGATATAGGCAGACTAGACAATATAAAGTTGACATTGGAAATAAATAAAATTTGTAATAGTAATAACCTATAATTTGATTAATTATTTGGCTGGGTAGAGAAAGTTTAAAATATAAAGAAATAATAAAAGTAAACATGGAACACGTTATATATTATATTGTCTAAGGAAATATGTAGTGTGGTTTTTCTTGAACTATTTTTTTTTTCGGGCAGTCCTTGATATACGAGGGGAGGGAATTCCAGAGTCGGGTGGCTGAAACAAGGAAGGATGAGGAATAGTGAGATGTAGAGGAACAACTAGAGTTAAATTTTCTCTCGATTACGTGTTTAAGTTATGGTGGGAGGATAGAGAATGGAAGCGAATAGAAATATAAAGCGGTGATGAGGCGGACAAAGTGTTGTATAAGAAGCAGAGGCAATGTATGTTCCGCCTGTCTTCCAATCTGAGCCAAGACAACATTTTTAAAGTCAACCAATCAATGCCGAAACCTATCCTGAAATTTCTCCCAGAGAACCGTTTTGATGTACCAAACTGTGTCCGAAAGAAACATTTGCCGCCTTTTAACTGGAAGGTAGATAAATTGAAGCCAGAATACAGTACAAACAACTATAATAATTACCATTTTATCCCTAATAGATACAAAAACAAGTAATTTACATTTAAAATACTTAAATCAATTTAAATATTTACAAAATTGATTATAATTAAGTCAAATTATATTGAATCCAGCAATGCCAACCCACTGTGCGGAGAAGATGGAAGTCCTTGCTTTAGTAGAGCGGAGTGGAGTGAGAACAAAGTGCTAGTAAAATTTTAGGACCAAAGAGAAACGAATATACAGGTGAAAGCAGAAAATAACCTAACAATGAGCTGCGTGATCTGTAAAAAAATGAATAGATACAATCTTGTAGCTTGGGATAAGCAGGACATTTTACACGGATGGGAAATGGAGGGAACTACATAACAGTGAGCTACATGACCTTTATGTAGATTTAAAAAGAACAGGTGGAGTATTGTAGACTGTGATAGGCTGGATATGTTACACGAATCAGGAATGAAACTTCTAGAAAACCAGAGGGATAGCGTCAGTAGAATTACTCATAAATAAATCTTAATGTGTTTTTTACCACCAGCCGTGCACTGTTCGGGAATCTGCTTATCCCGATATTCTATCATCAATGAAAGACAAAAATGGTTATTGTGAGTTATCCGTAGAAGATAAACATATACTGTCGCGGACTTTTATGTACAGTTTTTTGAGATGTTCAATTATGTGTACATTAATTTGGTGTATTTGTTATGGTAGGAGAACAATAATAATCATAATTTATGTAGGAAATGATTGTACAATGGGTTGCAAGGTATAGTGACGGTGCATTTCATCACCTCTCCTATCCAAATCTCATCCTCAACCTACACATGGTGCAACCTGCTATTACAAATGAGGCTCTGAAGACCGAGTACTGGCGGTATAACCACATCACCTTAATGTAGAGGAAATGCTACATTAGTGGGAACCCTACAATAATACCCCACCGGGCCAGCAACCCTTGGGCGAAAAAATGTATATCTACTTTCAAGTCTCAAAAACCAAGCCTCGGAAAATTCCCCTTTGAGACCGTAACAGGCCATATGGCCTAATACTTGCATGGATGACGATGATGATGATGATTGTACAATATTAGCTCAGGATGGGAATGTATGGAGAGCTTATATCCTAGCGTCCATGAGCCTCCAGGTTGGAAGAGTGCTAATGCGTTTTTCGTTAATTACAAAAATGTCAGGTAAGAATGACGACAGATTGAATTTTTCTATCTGCTTTTTGTTTTAGAAATCAGAAGAGTTTTATTAAAAATAATGGTTTTGTAGAGAAAAGAAAACAGGGCCTATTATGACTTATATGTCTAAAGTAGCTACTAGCAACGAACTTAAGGACATGCGGGGCTATATATACTCTAGTTTGGTTAGTTGAGCAAATTGTTATTCTCTACTTGCTTCGCTCGTTCTTAAATAAATGTGATATTAAGCGACACATAGTACTTATAATCACTGACTTTCATATAAATGAGAATTACGGATCTTAAACATCCTTAAAGGAAAAGTATATTGTCTATATATCCCCTTAAAGCAGCATTCACAGTTGCATTAAGAGTATACATTGATATTCAATAGCCTAGATCACTTTTGAATATTAATTATGTTAAGACAGGAATATAAGCTAAAACTTTACAAAACTCTTCATAAGAAATAATTTAATTTGTGGACCTGATGCACGGAAAGATCAAAGAACCTGGCGAAGAGCATCTTACAAATTACTTAATTCTTAATAGAGGCTTTCCACTTTAAGCAGTTCGCCCTTGATTCCTGCTTTCCAGAGATTCCTATCTTCCCATTGTCCTTCTTCCATTCCCCTCTTCATCATGGCATCATATTTATATCCCCTCATACCGTGTTCTTCTACTTCTTCCCCTCTTCCTTCTGCCTGGTACCATCCAATCCAACACCTGTTTAGGCCACTGGTCTTCCGACATCCGTTGTACATGTCCATACCACTGTAAAAGCTCTCTTTGTTATCCTTTCTATAACAGTTTCTTGTCCATCCATTTCTTGTCTGATATATGTATTTCGAATATGTTGTAGACTGGATATTCTCATACTTCTCCGTAATCCATTCATTTCTGTAGCCAATATTCTTTTCTGCATTCTTCCATTTATTGTCCAGCTTTCTGATCCATATGTAAGTATACTTTCTATTATTGTCTGTATAATCTCATTTTTTTGTTTTTCTGGTCAAATTTCTGTTCCATAAAAGACCACTCAGGGAATTAATCGCCTTCCTTGCACAATTTACTCTATTAATAATATATTTTTCACAAGCACCAGACTTATCTATTGTAGATCCAAGATATTTAAATATTCAACACATTTAATTATCATATTATTTATTTGTAGGTCTTCTGAATTTGCTCCGATTACCATATATTCTGTTTTAATAAAATTTATCTTCAGTCCACCTACCTCAAATGCATCTACCAACATATATTCTATATCTTCTTTATCTTGTCCTATTATTTGTTTATAACAATTTAATTTGTTGCTATTTGCACCATAATGTTCCAGAATGTGTATCTCATACAATGTTTAACTAATTTTCATAAACTTTGCACTAAATTGTTCAAGAATATATGGGGAATGTTTGGTAGAATTTTCATTAATTGTATTTAAAGTAATTGATTAAAATTTTTTCTTCCAGATCATTAAAACTGCACTTTTATTGTTATTGCTATTGTTTTCAATTTGCTTCAATTTAAAAAGAAAAAAAAATACAATGGCCCTAATCTGTGAGAAGTTATGAAGTTTTAAAATAATGAAAATGTAGGAAAACCCAATTTTTTTCAGTAAATCGCATACAAAGATATTAATTAGTACATTTTCACCCACAAGACTGACAGAACACCTTCAAATGCCTCCTGGCTCATACATAACTCCTTCCTTAGCAATAGTTTTCTCTTCCTTCGTCTTCTTGTGGCCTCTGAAGTACCTTCTTCGATCCCTTACTTCTTCTGTTGATCTTTTGGCACACGTTACAGTGCGAAGTTGCTCCATATATCTAATTGAATTTTCCAAGAACTTCCCTTATTCTTCTTCTTCACTTCACGGGCTAAGCAAATTGCCTCACGATTGTTCTGTCCGTCTTTTCACTGGCCTTCCTACATTCCTTGAACCTCTTGGCTTATAGTTAAATGCTGCTTTTGGTAACCTTGTTGCATTCATTCTTTCTACATGTCTAAACTATTTATCTCTATATTCTTCGATTATACCATTCAATTGATATATATTTAACTCTGTTCTTATATCTTCATTCTTTATCCGATCCAATCTTGTGCAGCGTTTTGTTCTCTAAGGAAGTTCATGTCAACGCTTTGTATTCTACTTTTTAATTTTTTGGTCATTACCCAAGTTTCACATACCCGGCTGACATAAAGTGCCGATTGTCTAGAAAAAGTGGGAGCCTTAACCTCCTACTACCCCAAGGGCCTCCGGGTCTGCTGTGGGATCACTTTACTTTTTACTTTACCCAAGTTTCACTCCCATAAAGCAATGCAGGAACTTACTTACTTACTGGCACTATCGAACCCGTAGGTTGATGGCCGCGCGGACATACGCTCTCCATACATCCCTATCCTGAGCTAATAATGCAGGAACTGTCAATGTTTTATAAAACTTCAAACTAGTATCTCTTCTTGAACTTCCCTTATTGATGCTACATCAATAATCCAGACACTACAAAACACCCTACTTTATCAAACAAAACACAAAAATTGTGATTTTTAAACATTTAAGAGTATATCCATCCATAGTAATTCTGCTCGAAGACAGATCCTTCACTGCAATCATAGCATTTCCATGCTACGCTTGCAGCTTTACTAGGGAATTGTAGGTGTGGTAGCTTCCCGTTGCTTTCCACACCGGTGAAGGATGATAAGGATGATGATGATGATGGCCATATGATTTCGGGGACCGTTTGGGCCTTAAAGTTTTCCTAAGATTTGTCTTACAGGTGAGGAAAAACCCCGATAAAAACGTCACCCAGAAAAACTGCCCCGACTGAGGATCGAAACCGGGCCCGCTGCGTGACAAGGCAGCATGCTACCTGGAGACCACAGCGGTGGATTAAGAGTATATAGACACGTTAAAATAAATGCACTTATATTACTCACACCCTGTACAATGTTTAGCTAGAAAATACCGGTAACTTATTTAAACCCTTAAAGAACAATAAAATTATAAATTACAACTTACTTAATTTATCATTAAACTGGATCAGAGAGTCGTGTCTAAGCTTACTGTATCAAATTACATTGTTTTGTATATAGGTATGTGTGTATTTAAGAGACAAAAATAAAATTAAAAAAATCGACTAACGAAAAGTCAAAGAAAAAAATCGTGACTAGTCGTGACAACGCGGAATTGGCCTAATTGCTTAAAAAGCTCTGCCCTCAAGTTTCGTGACCGGTTTGACCTCCGGCACAATGCAAAAAAAAAATATATATATAGTGTATGAAACGAATATTATAACCATATCTTGGCAGGTGATACAACTTAAGGAAACACAAGCTAGATTCATTATGTTGACACCACTGACTGCTATATAAACCCAACCAACTGTATCTGGTCTCTATTTATTTCTCTCTATAATTCAGAATTGTCTTTCGTATATATTTAATGCAAGATACCCAAAGTTTTACATTTCATTGTACAACTGTCTTCTTCTTCTTCTTCTTCTACGTCGTGGAATTAAGCCATAGACCTATTACCACATCAAGAGATCGATTTTGAAGCCATTTTTCGAAAATGTTGTGCATTTTTCCTAATTTTCGAGTGCATACCTGCGTGAAAGAGTTCCTATTAATGTATTGACTCAGGCGTTCACGGTTGGAGTTGTTATGAGGATCTTGAAGAAGATTTCCGGGCTGTAGGCTGTGGTCTTGAGGCTTGAAGTTCCCCGACGTTTCGTAAATGCGCGTCACTAATTAGATGACGAGGCATGTATTGACACTCAAGACAACCCTTGAGGATGCCAGACGCAGTCTCCGGCGAAACATCGGAGAACTTCAAGCCTCAAGACCACGGCCTATAGCCCGGAAATCTTCTTCAAGATCATCATAGTTTCTATTAACTTTTATGATATTTTAGCACGAAAGGGTATCACTGCATCAATTTATGGGGCGTCCAATGTGTCTTCTTCCTTTAGGTTGGTGGTGAAGCAAAAATTGCGGGAGTCTTTTGGGTGTCATTCTTTCTATATGTTAAAGCAAATTATATATTAAGTTTTGAATTTTATCTATAACACTGTAGATGTTTAATTGGGTTCTTATTTATTCATTATATTTATTATCGAACAATGTATAGCCTGCTACTGAACGTAAGGATTTCATTTCAGCTACTTCTATTCTCCTATTAATTATCTAGTCTATTAAGTGTCCACTTTTCATAAGCACATACTAACATATGTACTGCCATTTTTATAGATTTTGTGTGATTGTTTAACTTTTGTTTAGTATACAAATATAATAATAATAATAATAATAATAATAGTAATAATAATAATAATCTATCTCTATCTTCGGGTTTTTACAGCTGCTGTCGTCTTCCCGTGCCAAACCTCCAAAGCCTACGATCTTGGGCATCTTCAATGTTTAGCCCTCTTGCTTGCATTACTAAACTCATGTTTTCCTTCCATGTTAACTTCGGTCTCCCTCTCTTCCTCCTTCTGGTCGGATGCCATTGATATAGTTGGTTTGGCCATCGCTCATCTTCCATTCTTAAAACATGCCCTAACCACTTTAATTCCTTCTCCTCAATTCTTTCAATTATGCTTTCTTCTGCTTCCATTATATTTCTAATTTCCTTATTTGTGACATGTTCTAATTTTGACTTTCTGGCACTTCTGCTAAATAATCCATTTCTAGAGCTATTAGTCTATTCTTGTAGTACTTATTGATTGTCCATATCTCACTTCCATACATTTCAACAGATTCCACCAA
Organism: Diploptera punctata; assembly: GCA_030220185.1. Lineage (NCBI taxonomy): Eukaryota > Metazoa > Arthropoda > Insecta > Blattodea > Blaberidae > Diploptera > Diploptera punctata. The sequence goes on along the minus strand of JASPKZ010009355.1, from coordinate 2,198,133 downwards.
TGTTTTACTAATTTTTTTTTTTGTGTATTTCCAAATATGCTTATGCGACCATATTGAATTTAACGATGATATTATTTTGCTACTCAATTCAATTCTATGTTTTATATTCTCTTTACCTATACCTTCAATGTTATACATAATTATTCCGAAATATTTAGTTTGTTTCACTTGCTTTAATAATAATAATAATAATAATAATAATAATAATAATAATAATAATAATAATAATAGTATATAATAATAATAATAATAATAATAATAATAATAATAAAGAATGTGTACAACACAATGGCATAAATCAGCTGTTCGTAGGCCCTATATTCTGATAATAAAGTAAGGTAAATTATCTATTCGTATCCCGCGTAGTGCCAGGTCGACGGATGACATGAGGAACCTCTGTTATTGATCTATGATATTAGGAGGATCACTGCTGACCAGACCTGTCGCATCATCACATGGGCAGATAAAATTAAATGGAACGAAATGGACGTGATGAGTGTGGAGAGGTGAAAAAATTAGATATTAGGTACGGAAAAACGGAAGAAACCCCTGCCTTGGTTCTGATTTGTCCTACGAGTGTCCCAGAAGTGGAAGGCAAGTTTCTAACAATTGCGGCACGGAGATGCCGGTGTATCGATATTTTAAAAGTTCATGACGCAACAGAGTTGAGGTCACTATGTAATATTTTATAAAATAAAAATAGAGAATGCTATATAAATTAAATGAAATATATAAAAAAATACAACACGGAAATATCCTCACAAAAATTAAAAAAAAAACAATGGCCTTCAAGGGCGCTCATCCAGTTCGGACAAAGATATTAGAAAATAAACCAATAGAACAAGTAGTAAGATATAACTTCCTAGGTTGCGAAATATCATACACAGCGGAAACAGATATAAATAACAAACTAAATAAGTTTAATTATATAACAGGAACATTAAAAAGGACTTTGAAAAATAAAGCCAGGAAAGACTCTATAATGAAATTATACAAGACAATGGCAGTGCCTATTATTATTTATGGATCCGAAACATGGACAGTGACAACACAACAATCTACCGGAATACAAGCTGCTGAAACGAGATTCCTCAGACCAATAGCAGGATATCAAAGAACAGACAAAAAACATAACACAGGAATAAGACAACTAAAAGTAGAGGAATTAAACACAACAATGGAGAAATCCAGAACAAACTGGAAAGAACACTTGGCAAGGATGACTGAGAATAGAATACCAAAAGCAGCATACAAATATTCACCACGAGGAAGAAGTTTGGGAAGACCAAGGAAAAGATGGAAAGAGTAGCAATTTGGAGTCGGAACAGGCTAGTAAATAGGCCTAAACCGTGAAGAAGAAGAAGAATAAGAAGACGATAAAAACAGAGTACCTGAGAACTCAGTTTGCCGTAACTTTGGATGTGGGGTGTGAATATGCTTTGCTTCGAAAGTTCTACACACATCCAATATTGAGGAACACTGATATCTCAGGTACTGTATTTTTATATTATAAATACTGCCGGTATATGATGATGTATTATTGGGCGATAGGAAATACATTATTGCCCTATGTCAAAGAGTGTCAAACTATAACATTCTTCAAAAACAAACTAAAGAACTATTTAATAACAAACTAACTTATACACCTCACTGATAGTGTTCTTTTAACAATTAATAAATTTAATTATTTATGAAAATAAAATTAAGATTAACAAATATTTTCATTTGTTTTGTTTTAAATATTGTATAATCGTAAAATTAGTTTTCTATATCTCATTATTTTTCTCTGTTTTTTATATTCATTAGACAGGGACTATTTAATATGTCTTGCTTGTAACATTTTATTATTAGTTTTAGTCTTAATTTTAACTACCATTAAATAGTTGCATTATAGATCGTAATATAATAGATATTATCTTTTTGATCAAATTTTTATTTAGTATTTAATATTAGAGTTAATTGAGATTGTTATATTCTGATGTAATATATGTTTGTCCTGGTGAGTGGAAGAGAAGGCCACATAGCCTTAACTCCACCAGGCTAAATAAATCTTATCTAATCTAAATTATTGAATGCGAAAGGATACTTACAAAAATTGAAACAAAGTTTGAAGAGATGGCAGAATTAAAATTCCTTGTAATAATAGTAAGTTATAAACAGAAATGAGATGCGGAAATAAATTAAACGTAGGTTCAAATAGGCCTAATTGACGAAGTTTTTTAAACTGAAATCCAATTTAGTTGAGGATTAGTGATCTATCAGATAGGTAATATTTTACAAACTTTTAAGGCATGGTGTAATACTGCTGGGACTCTTTTTATCATCACAATGATTCTTGATGAATGCTAAACTAAAAAATACATAAAAGAACTGGAAGAATACATGAAACAACTGTAAGAGTACATAAAACAACTGGAAGAATACATAAAACAAGGATTCTTCCAGTCGACCAGCATCATGAGCTAGTAGTCTAGTTTCTGACTACAGTTCATGAGGTGCCGGATTCAATTCCCGGTCAAACTATATGGAATTTTCCTTAAGGGGATCCGGAACGTCCTATACTTATAATGTTAAATGTGAGGAACATGTTCTCCTGAACTATTAATCCTATCAAGTTGAAATTTTTACAGTGGAAAGGTTTATATACTTAAGAGTCTTTTATCATAAGGATTTACATAGATATGCATTCATATCAAAAATAAAATAAAAATTTACAAATACTAAATTCTTTAATTACTGAGCTATCACATCAATATGGTCAAAATTTTATATGAGCACTATATTGAAGTCCTGAAAATGTCAGGTCTCTAGCTTTAATAGTTTAGAAGAAAATGCTCTTTATATATAGAAAAAAATTAATGTTAACTATGGGAGAGAGTTGACGGCTCACGCCCACATTTTAAAGGGACGGGGAATATTTAAAACAAATAATAAACACACTTAGAAACAAGATACAGGCAAGATAATTATACCATATTAAAGAGGAATCTTTCTAGTATTTTCATTGATAAGAAATGTAAATGCATTTTTTCATCACATCTGGCCTTCCGGGTCCCCTTAAAAAGGGTTACCCATGGTCTGGAATTAAGGTTACGTTTAGGTTAAGAACTCTGCTGGCGCTTCATTATCATTTATATCCCATCATATCATCGGTGTAACGTAACTCCGCCATCCAGGTGCCCCAACTTCAGAAGTGGATTACAATTAAGCCAATGCCAAGAGAGAAAACGAGAAATGTCGAAATGACAACCTGGGGCATTGAATAAAAAAAAATCTTCTATTGCATATCTGGTTTAACTTGGTAGACAGAGAGAGATGGAGATACAAGGGTAGATCGTTGACAGCTTTAGTCCAGATACAAAAGAAAGAACCCACCCTGTTGTCAGTTTTCCTCTTCCCCCTTGCCCCTATTAATATCTGGTGAAGAAATCCGACAACACAGGTGCAAGTTAGAGAGTTGAGTACAGTTGTCTCATTCTACAAATTTCTCGTAAAGTTAAACCAGAGTGACCATTGTTATTACCCGTTTTAAGGAGTAAGCGCAGTTGTTGACGGAGGGCACTGCAGTCGTATTTATGCAGGAATAGACCACGTGACACTATCTATGAGTGCGGAGGGGAATGGGACGTGGGACGCTGACAGTGTACAGTGCCTTATATGACGTCACGTGTAGCAACAAACAGAGCTTCGTAATTCTTCCGCCTGCAGATATATTTTGAATGACTAATATATTCAATGGATGAAAACCCTGGCCTTTTACATTAAAATGAGAAAACAATACTAGTATTTGAAAATATTATACTTAGGAAATGTTTTAGACCAAAGAGGGATGAACAATCAAATGGATCGAAAAATCTACATAACAGTGAGCTACGCGATCTTTAAAGGGAAACATGGTGCAATAATAGTTAAGTTACGTAGACTGCTTTCAGCAGGACATGTGGCACATAAGTTGGAATGAAAGGGGGAATGGAAAATAGTTGTAGGAATGTATTGACTTAGGCTTTCACGGCCGGAGTTACTATGATGATCTTGTAGAAGATTTCCGGGCTGTTAGTCGTGGTCTTGAGGCTTGAAGTTCCCCGACGTTTCGCCAGAGACTGCGTCCGGCATCCTCAAGGGTTGTCTTGAGACTGGCTATTTTGTCCAACCAGAAGGCAGATACAATTTACGAAGTAACGGACCGCGCAGAGAACACGTCGCGGATAAATGTATAAATAGGGCAGGTAGTCGACAAAATTGCCAGTCTCAAGACAACCCTTGAGGATGCCGGACGCAGTCTCTGGCGAAACGTTGGGGAACTACAAGCCTCAAGACCACGGCCAACAGCCCGGAAATCTTCTACAAGATCATCATAGTTGTAGGAATGCCTGAGCGAAAGTGACCAGTACATAGTTCAAGAATGGGATGGGATAATAATATTAACAATGATTCGAGGGAGATGAATTATACAGGAATGATAGGAAAATACTAGCACAGGATATGGATGTATGGAGAGCTTATATCCGTGGTGCCCCGTGAGTGCCAGTGAGTTAATTTGTCTGTGTGAACGTTCCAGGGATAATACAGATTATAGAACCTGTTTTAATAATGAAACGCCAGTACAATATTATGGTACTTAACATTTTTTTGTTCTTGACGACTTATGTAAAAATACTAAAACACGTTGAACAATTCTGAGAAGTAGAAAAAAAGAAAGAAAGAAAAGACTGTTTTATGTCAGATATTAATTATTACAGCAAGATTACACGATAATATATTTAGTGTTTTCAGTGGAATGGCATATGCCCGCACAGAAGCAGGAAGAGACTAGCAGAAGAGCTGCACAGAAAGTAATATATACTAAACAGCCATATTGCTTGTAAATTATTAGCGAAACTCACGCAATCTACGTGTGCGTAAAAAAAATACATCCCTTCCTTATACATTTACGTCAATTCGCCATAATGCACGACCTGAATAACAAAACATTTGTAGCACTAGTAAAAATTATTCATAAGTAATGCCACGAGTGATTTCCAAATTATCGATAAATTCACGAAATGAGGAGTGAATTTATCAAGAGAATTTGGAAATCAAGAGTGGCATTTGTTAGGACTATTTAACGAATAAAATTAAGCTGTTTACTCACAAATCATTATTTAACTATAGTTATTTTAAAATATTTATATATTTAATGTAAACTGCGATGTTTAAAAACAAATGAGAAATGATTGGTACGCTTCATTTGCTTCTTTTGTTCATCACTGCAACCAGATCATACTATTTATTGCCAAAGGATCACAATATTGTAAGAATGCATCCTAGTGGAGATATTTATAACCAACATTATAGGTATTAATTAATTTCTGATGTCCTATGATGTAAATATATCAGTTATATTTTTCTGCAACGTCATTTCCTGGAAAATAATTCGTTTAAGAAAATACAAACAGTGGTTTATTTTTTTTTGTGGTATAATCAATTGTTACAAATGCTTTTATATCATCTCCCGCATGAACTATGACATGAAAAGAAAACTAAATGTCTGATTCGGGATTTTAACCCGTAACCCCGCGTCCCATGTATGTTAACTAACTCTAACGTATAGAGTTAGAGGTCTCGGGTATTTGTTTCTTTTTATCTTTTCGTGT